>JACEVL010001028.1:267500-425000 GCA_020284085.1 Aporrectodea caliginosa
ACAAGGTATTAAATGAGTAAAATACATTGCCATTCGAACCAAATAGTAGAACCCTGAAGGTTCCGTGCTTCAACACAATGACGCTTAATGCTATTATGTTTGTAATTAATATTAGTAGCCTACGAACAATTTTAAGCCGAGCAATTACACACAAATGCTTATCTGACACTAATTAAGTCAGTCTAAGACCAACTACACATCATTGACATTAAAGAAAACAAGAAATAGTGAGTTTTTGAGGGAATACAGGGACTTCGAGCATCAGAGAAACATTAGTTATCGGTTACTTTGAGCAGCAAGATGAAATACACGGGAGACCATGACAGTTCTATATCGTGGCTCAACCAATAGACCCATACCCGAAGATGGTAGGCTGAAGGGAGCGATATAAGGAGAGACTAGCGTTATCTACTGCTGCTATTGTGCTATAAATGTTATTATTAATATAGTTTAGTAAAGTAATGATTTATGAAGTTTTTATTTTTATACAGATCACTTGTAATAGCAACAGTAGCTTCGCGCAAAAGAAATATGACTGGAATGATTATATTCAACCCATATCGATTCCTTGGTGCAGCTCTGGACGATTATATTTCTATTCCGATTCTCATCGTACTTATTCAACAAGAGGTTTTAGAGTCCAGTACCAGGCTAATACCAAAGGTAAGACGCCGTAATTTATTGCGGGAAACAAGGTTTTGTCACTGTGTATTTTTATCATTTGGCTGAATCGCTTTAGTGGCGCACTAACTATTTCTTCCGAGAAATAGGTTTCTTTTAGTAATTCGCTGTTTTATCGTAGTGAATTCCTTCCTGTTCGTTAGATTGCGAACATGAACTTAACACTATGTTGGGAAATTGCGCTGTATAAAACCTTTCGCCAAGTGGCGCTGTTAATTTTAGCTTAGCTGTGTTTCATTCTTGAACCCTCAGTTCAGTTGTGCTCACGGTGTTGATGAAGTGAGATCTGAGTCTGACGGCCAAGTTGAAATCACATTTCGATAAATTTCAGCTAGAAATTCGATTAAATTAAGCTGTAGGCTACGGTTAGGTATCCCAAAGAATGAAAGTTCTCAAATATCATTGGCCAACTTCTAAAAGTTTCTCTTAGCTATACTGATAAAAACTGCAATGTTACAGCAAAATTCAACATAAATTAGATGTTCATCAAAGCCTTTTCAAATTTTGTATACCCTTCAATGTTTTCATGTAATAAGCTGTATAGAAGTTTTACCCCTATAGGCTCCCATACGCAATGCTGGTAGGTATCCAAATGGGCTTCAGAAATGATGGATCGGCAAAATAAGATCTTGAAGAATTACGATATGAAACAAAACGTCAAAAATCAAAGATCATGAGAATAAGCAAAGGAAAGGAAGCAGCAGTAAAGTTCACTATAGATGGAATGGAACTGGAACATGTCGGAAAATTCTGTTACCTAGGAAGTATAATCACAAATGATGCAAAGTGTCATGTAGAAAATAAAGAGAAGAATAGCTATGGGAGAAGATGCCTTCTATAAAAGAAAGGAATCAATGAGAGGAAAGCTAAATAAGAATCTGAAGAAACGAATTATCAAGTCTATGATTATGGAGTGTGGTGCTATACGTCTCTGAAACATTGCTATACAGGGCCGGGCTTAGGCACAGGCAAAGCAGGCAGTTGCCTGGGGCGCAAAAATCCAGGGGGCGCCATTTTCACACAAAAAATGCGTTTTAAGAGTTTTACGGTTTTCACTTTTTAGCCATTTTTTCAATTACAATGATTATTTTCAGTTAAATTCAAAACTTTCGATTATGGAACAAATTTAAAATAATTATTGACTTCATTGCACCTTTTCAAGCATTACAATTTCAACAAATTTTATTTTAACCATTAACATTTAACTATTTCGCACCAGTCTGGTACAGTACTCTGTAGTCTATGTCCGACCTGACTGTTCGTAAATTTGATGCTGACACAGTGACATCTTTCGACTGAAAATGCCAACAATTGAAGAAATATTGTAGTAAACTTATATTTAATCTATTTAGGCCTATCTTTATTTGTTGACTGCCGAGCAGACATCGCAGTTGCGTAAATTAGTTAGGCCTAAGTTAATTATCTGTAAAAATCTGAACAGTTACATTTTATAACAGATTTCAATAGGCCTTCATCTAAGTCAATTTATCGTTTTGATCTTATAAAACTAAAATTTTAATTTAAAAAATTATGAAAAACCCTATGATGCGTCAGAAGTAGCCTAATTGGGTACACAAAATTCTAAGAAAAAAACAAGAAACAGAAGTTAGTATCAAAAGGCAAAAATGATGGCTTTGCAACTATTTTAACAAACCTGAAACTACTTTAGCTGTTAGTGTTAGACCCAGTCATCAGCTAGTAATTCGTTTGTAATATACTAATATTGCAGGTATTTGCTCAAATTGCTTTCAGCTTTATTGTGTTTGATAAACTGAAACCTGATGAAAAAAACTACAAGCAGAAAAAGATTTCTGATTTCTTCAACAAAATAAATTTAAACAAATACTTTTTGTCTTGTTTCGGTAATTCTAATTTTTGGATAATTCGAAGTGTTTTGCTTTTTACCATTCCTCCAAAAGTCAAATTATCCAAGGCTGAATGTACTAAATAAAAAAAACGCAGCAGAGCGTAAGGGCCTAATGTTCTGGCTGGTTCATCAGTGGGTTGTGATGTGGGTGGACCGTGGAGTGGGGATCAGAGGGCGCCAAATATATGCTTTGCCTGGGGCGCCATTTGGGCTAGGGCCGGCCCTGCACTGCTATACGGCTCTGAAACACGGACTCTGAGGAAGGAAGGCATCAGAACATTATACTGTAATACAACATGCCTTTTGAGCAGTACATTTAGTTACAGGCAGAGTTAAAATGAGACGAACGAATACTTCAAATCTGAAAGATTTGTTAACAATTACAAACACCAACAGTGTTACCACTCACCATTTTTGGAAAAACATAGATAGCCGCTAAAAAAACATAGAAAAACATAAACACGGTTTTTCAGGAATTCCGTGCAAAATTAGGTAAAATCAGGAATTATCAGAGCTTTTGTTGAGCGTGGCGGTCCAAAAAAGTCCAGTTCTTAAAATTTTTGTGGGACATCTTCCACAAAAATTTGAAAAAGCAAAAAAGAATTGCTGAAAAAAGTACCTTTTTATAGGAATTGGTGAAAAAAGTACCTTTTTAAACAAAAACCTTCCATAGAAAAAAACATAGATTTTTGAAAAAAAAACATAGAAACATAGACGAGGCAAAAAAAACATAGATCTTGGAGGAAAAACATAGGAGTGGTAACCCCTTATCAAATATAGGAACACTCGAACATTAAGCATAATAGTTGTAATCAACCTTCTACACAATGACGTCATTCGCTCGTAAACAGTAGGCTAGATATGGAGGCCGCAGAGGCATTCCTTGTTCTTTAATAAAAAGCAAATAATTAAGTTTTATTAAGCAATTTTAATTTTTTATATTTTGAATGGCCAGCAAGGTCCTGGGGCGAAACAATACTCTCGTCCCAGAACCTTGGTGAGTACTGGGGCCGAGGGGCGAAAGTTCCTGTTGCCCCTGTGGATTCGACGCCTATGGTAGACAGTTTTCCCCCAACCGACGTGCATAATCTGCAGCATTGATTTCATGATGTCTCTCTATCTCAATTACTGTGCATTAGGGTGGTTCTTAAAAATAAAAGTTTGAAACTACTGTTCGCCAAGGTTCCATTTGGTTCCATTCCCTCCAGAAACATCGCACAAAAAGTTGTATGAAAATTTTTTAATATTTAGGACTGGCACAACACCATAAAAGTTTTACCCCTTATCAAATATAGGAACACTCGAACAGTAAGCATAATAGTTGTAATCAACCATGAAAAGTGAACATTTAAACCAGGAATAAATTCAACTGCCTGTAGTAGGTCCAGATTATAACACAATAACTTTTTTATTGCATGCCTGGTTACTAGCGATTACACTGATTAGTTAAAATTATTTATTAGAGTTATTATTATTTTTGAGGAAATGGTAAAGTTAATAACTTCTACAACTATGGGGATATTCTGAAAATTAACACATCATTTTATTCAGTTTTAAGAGCTCTATTTAGTGGTATAGGCCTACTGAATGGCAGTTAATTAGTTTTCAATTAGAATATTTTACAAGAAAACCTACAATTTTCTCGAAAAACGCTTTGTCTCGTAACTTTGGCCCTCTGGTGGGGGCGGAAGACATTAATATTTTTTAAAATTTTGAACAGTTTTTGATCCATGCCATTAGGCAACTTTGGTTGCTATTACTTTTCGAATTTTTAATTTTCACTTTTTTTCCACTGCACCCTTTTGTGTATGATTGTTCGAATAGATTTGTGGTTATCGGTCTCAGGAACTCACGGATCAAATACCACTAAAATGCCAATAAAATAAATAATAAACAATTAACGAGAACATAAACATTGTAGAAATTATTTTTAGTTGTGCTTAAGTAAAATCATCCAGCTTTTCTGTTGAAAACTAAACATAGGTCCAAAAATGCGAATAAAATACCTATACTTGAAATGACGAAAATTATTTGTAAAAATCAAAATTTCAAGGACGTTGTGCCAGTCCTAGATATTGTTCGATCCTGCTAATTTTTGGGCTACATTACTTTTAAACCAATTGGCACGGAATGCCGGGTTGGCGAAAGTAAACAACTGAAGTTGAAAATTTTCCATTAGAGATTCGACCACCCTACTGTGCATGGTTGTGACATTTTACCACGAATTTACCTTCTCATAGCATGTAAAATATATTTTGAACCTGCTTCTACCATATGCGCCAGATTCACACAATACGCTGTTCGCTTACAGCTCAAACCGCCATTTATCTTGCGGGCTGTTCGCCATCTTGTCTTAAGGAGCTTTCCTCTCAGTTTCCATGGTCGCAGATTGAAACGCTCTGCTCGCAGATCCGAACTTCTACGGTCCATCCAGTAGTGAAGTTTTGCTATGATCGGAATAAGTTGCCCAGCAACCTGAGAAATGAATTCCTCAGCCTGCCTGTGCATCTTTCAAGACCATTCGAATCGATCGTGATTTAAATCTTTTAGACCTGGAGCGCTTCTGATGCGTTTCCTCTCAGATGGCGCAAAATTAATTCACAATTACGATAACGATAGAACAGGACTCACTTGTCGGCTAACATCAGGAAGAGGTTCAATCGGGTCAGCAATCAAAGTACTTAGTTCGTTTCTTCGTTTCCTCACATCAAATCGAGTCAATGGTGCTTTCCCCTAAGTTTGGAACTTTCATCCATAACACGTGCATACCTTTCAATTTCAATCTGTTCAACATTTTTATTTTAATCCTGCTGAAGTCCCACTGATCTGGATCAGTTATATAGTAACGTGTACGGCTATTTTGAGAGTCCTTAACAGATGGTTTACTAAAATGCTTGATAATATTATATGGATACATTTTGAAGCAACAATTTTCTTTTGTCATTTTTGCCAGCTTCTCTTGTCCAAAAGAATTTAATATTGAATTTTATTATGATTACTGCTTACAGCTTGTGGTAATACTGTATTTACATCATCGTCTGGAACTATTTCATCGCCAAACTACCCTAAAAATTACAACAACAATGAGAATTGTACGTATTCAATTTGGGCACCAACGTCCAGTTCCTTTACGTTGACTTTCCAGGCATTTAGATTGGAATCAGTATCAGATTGCCGATATGACTGGGTTCAGGTGAGAAATTGAACAAAATTTCCTTTTTTGTGCGATATACTTAGTTATTTAAAGCCAAATATAATTACTTTCCTAAGTAAAAATTCTCTTTGTTACCACAGCTCACAACTTCAACGCAACAATCCGCTGAGAATGTGAGAATATGGAAAGTTCGAGTATAATTCAATTAATGCATATTATATGTTCAAGAACACTAATGTAAGCCATAGATTGCACACGTGTAATTGCAATTTATTACAGCGTGTGCCTATTTGTATAGCACCTCTTAAATAACTCGTGACAAGTGTATCCCTGATTACCCAGAACCACGATCGAACAGCTTGCGCAATAACGGCCTAAAAATGCAACACGCTCTTGTACCAGATTGCATGGCTGCCTGTTCCTGAATCCAGATTCAGGAACAGGCCATCCACTGCAAAACCTTTCATGTTGCATTCTGGAAGTACGTGACCGGTAAACAACCAGAACTGTCCGTTATACCCTGAACATTTATGCCATTTTGAAATTACATGCTTAAATGAATGCTGTGCGCAGATCAGTTGCGATAATTCCAGCTACATATTGCCAAAATACTGCGGTTCAACTCTACCAAAGCCAGCTTACATCAGAAATTGCAATAAAGCGCTGATATGGTTCCAAACAGACAATGGAGTTGTCTACAGCGGATTTAGTCTTCAGTATTCCGTTACTCCAGACGGTATGACTATAATGATGATGATAATGGTAATAATAATAATAATAATAATAATAATAATAATAATAATAATAATAATAATAATAATAATAATAATAATAATAATAATAATAATAATAATAATAATAATAATAATAATAATAATAATAATAATAATAATAATAATAATAATAGACGATTTGCATAGCGCCGTAGGCCTGCCCAGGCTGAAGGAAAGGGAGCTGTAAGCCTACATGAGTTCAAAAAGTTATTGGCAGTCAAATGATTGTGTAAAAAGATAAGTCTGGGATTCAAATGTCTTCAGAGATGGCGCGTTCTTCAAACACTGTTCCATGCAGCTGGTCCTGAGACAGAGAAGGCACTGCACCAAACCTCGTAGAAGGTCTTGGGACTTTTGCTTCACTGAGGGCTAAGGTACTGCAGTCAGGTATACCCTAGATGACGACGCTTGAAGTTGGGTGGTGCAGTGGTGCACCGTAGGAACTTAGACTTTGACGAATTGTATTTGAGACGATTGGATGTCATCCACTCATAAATTTGCGTTCGATACACAGCAGCACTCTCTGTTTCAATTCAGCTGTTTGTTTGTTATGGCTCACAGAAGAAGTAAAGCTGTGTATCGTCCGCATAGCAGTGGTGGAGGCCATGTACTTCTATTATAGTTCTCTCCACTTCGGCCGTATATAACACAAAGAGGAGAGGACCAAGCACTGATCCTTGTGGAACATCACAGGTGCCCAGCCCAGTTGACGTCTCCTCCAAATGGACTGACTGTGTTCGCCATTTTATGTAGGATTCAAGCCAACTGAGCTCTATGTCGTTGATTCCAAACGAACGCGACAGTCGCGGAATCATGATGTCGTGGTCTAATGTGTTGAATTCATACGACATATGAAGCAGTGATAGAAGCGCCAGTTGGCCTGAATCAATGGCATTGACTATGTCCGAGAACTCTTTAAGGAGCGCAGTCTCGATGGAATGGCCACGCCTGTAGGCAGAGTGAAACCGAGGCAGAAGGCGAGATTCAGACAGGTACTCGGTCAGCTGATGTTGGCAATACGCTCAAGTACTTTTGATACGAACGCTAGATTTGAGACAGGTCTGAAGTTCGCGGGTGACGATTCCTCGTTTCCATCTTTTTAAAGGAGTGGCTTGACTACCGTGTGCTTCCATTATGTACCGTAATTATGCATGTGTTGCTTTCGAGATACATGTACAATGTTGTACATGTTAGCTAGAATGAGAATTCTATTCATGCATTTATTTCTCGAGACCGATCTGTATTTCATATTTCTATATAAAGTTATCTAAGCTATTAAACAGAGTTCTACTTTACAAAGTAAGCGTAGGGCAATGGTCTAAAAGCGTGGACTTAGGCTGAACAACTAATGTTCAGCTCTGGGTCATCGCCAATGTGTCGACATTTGCTGTAAATGATTCTGTTGTCTACATTATTGTAAGTCGAAACCTTGAAACCAAAAAAAATCCACTTTAGTGTGGAAAAACAGCTTAACAGACGATGTATAGGACGATTTTGAGAGCTATTTTAAAGAGTCGTTCCAAAAATGTTATCAATAATTTTATTTTAATTTTAGACTGATTACATATTTATCAATGAATCATTTGTTGAGACTTACTATCTAACTTTGGTCTTTCCAAATTTTTCATTGGCCCCTGTCGAGCAATCATTCGCTCATCAAATGAAGATTTACTTACATCGAGGGGCGTTGCAAATACTTCAACTGCTAACGGAAGTAACTGAAAAATAAATAGTTTCCCAATTAACCTGACTTCAGTCTTCAACCTTGTCGCAGAAGTGCAACAGTTTTCTTTCATTTACACTGCTAGCTGTAATGCCGTAGGCTAAATAAAGCCATTATCTATATTCTATTGCAGCTAGGTCTATACATTGCATTGACTGCATTTGAAGATTTGGACATCACAAACACAAGCTGCAAAATAATTATAATACATTATTATAATAGGATGCGGCAAGTCAAGTTACGCTGGTTTATCCGGAATCATCACGTCTCCAAATTATCCTAAAGGGCAGAACAGTATGTCCTGCTATTACTACCTGTATCCTGTCAGCTCTGTAGCCTTGGCTTTCCAGTCATTCGACCTCGAGCCATTTATCGACAGCTCAAACGGAGATTATGTCAAGGTCTGGTTTTTGCGTATTTTTATATCAATATAATTGGTCAAAGATTTCTATTTATTCATGTACAATTGGTCGCTTGCATGCATGTAGGCACATATGTATATTTGTATGTAGCGACGTATGTATGCATATCTTTTAGATTATTATATTATGATAGTTGACTATGGACTGCCATGCGAATTTTGGTCTAATGATTTGCATTTACTTCCTAGTTCAGTGTGTTCTGTCTTTTGTTTAATGGCATTCAACTCTAAACCAAAACGGGCGGGGCACCACCTCCTTAGTCCTTACCCGTTATGACCTGCCTTCTATTTCACGTGTTCTATCAGAGTTCAACCAAGCTTTTCCAACCGATTTTTTACTACGATTTCAGTTGAAACGATCAATGATTGATGCCGTACGTATATTATTAAGGTCGCTATAGAAGTTGATAGATTGGATTAACATAAGACATTAAGACATAGCGGGTATGATGATACCTGATAATATCTACAATTGGATAATATCCTTTTGGAAGGCCGACAACACTACAAAAGATTCCAAGGCAACTTGTCAGCGTTAATTTACATCAACGCTAACATTGTCCAGGGATCGGGAATAGGGCCAACCACCTTGATCACAGCCATCTGTAAACTCCGCCCAATCCACTCGTCTAACCAGATTGTTAAGTATGCAGATGATTGCATCTACACTCACCCGGATCGAATAACTCAACAATAACCGAAGAACTTGAATATATTGCACGATGGGCCGAAAAGAGCAATCTGAAGCTTAACCATAATTAGTCTGCAGAAATGGTCATCCGCAAGCCAAGGCCAAAACTGGACATACCGAGTAATGCGACCAAATCTACCCAGTGTGGCAAGCATGTTTATACTGGGAGTAACTGTAACCGATACACTTAGTTTTGCGACTCATATCAAGAACATATGTTGTCAGGCTAGACGGTCTCTTTACGCACTCCATACCCTCGTTACGCATGGCTTCCGAGGACCCAGTTTGCACGACGTAGTACGTGCTACAACTCTAGCAAAATGATTTATGCCGCACAAGCATGATGGGGATTTATTCCAGAAAGACCGCGAGGCACTAGAAGTGTTGCTGCGACGACTCATCATAGGACAATACCTCCCCTCAGACATTCTAACCACTGAACAGCAATGCCTAAATGCAGACTATCGTCTATTCTCAGCTGTGCAGAGAAACGAAGGACATGTCTTACATGACATGCTCCCGCCCAAAAGACATACTGGACATGGTCTACGCCCTCTCGCTCATGATCGAGAAATACCATCGGCTCACCAGAAAAACCTTTATAATTAGGATGATTTATCAAAGATAAATGACATTCATGATAAATAACATGTGAATATACAATTTATAGAATGCATAAAATTAATAGTCTAATCCAGAAATACAAAAAACAATCCGTTAAACGTTCATGTTACCCAAAATGCGGTTTGCAGTTAGTCTTACAATAAAGAATATTCTATTCTATTCTATATAACAGTAAAGGTTTCTTTCAGCGCGTGTGATTTGCGTCAAATGGCAGAGAGAGAAGAATCGCCGGTAAACGGTGTGGCTATTGCATCCTGATTTGACCATTGCCTTTCAAAAGTAATGATAGGTGTTGGTGAGATTGTAGAGTTGACTGTAAAGGCTGTGAGTTGCAAATAGAATGAATGTATCCAACACCTTTGGCATGAGAGGCCTTCCTCTTCTCTGGCTCCGTTCTTACCTTACTGGTCGTACTCAAATGGTTATTTGTGGTGACTCTAGAACTCCGTGGGTCTTGGTCAAATATGGTGTTCCTCAGGGCTCTGTCATGGGTCCTCTCCTCTACCTCTACCTAATCGCTCGTCAACTGGTCACCTCTATGCTGCCGATATATAAAATTATAGGCGCATGTCATTGGTTCACCCTCAGCTCAGCTTGCTCTTAATGGCCGCATTGGTGCTCTCTCTCTCTCTCGAAACTTGCACCTCTGGATGTCCTCCAATCGGCTCTCGCTGAATCCAAATAAGATGCAGCTCATCTGGTTCGGCACTCGGCAACAGCTTCTTAGGCTAGATTTCTCTCACCATGCTTCACTTTCCACTCCAGTGTACGAGATCTTGGCGTAGTCCTGGACAGCAGTCTTACCTTTTCTGAACATATTGCAACTCATACACATTCTTCTTACTTCCACCTGAGGCGTCTTAGAGCAATCCGCCGCTCCGTCTCCTCCTCTGTCTTTACCTCCGTTGCCCATGCCTTCATCTGCTCTTGTATCGATTATTGTAATTCTGTCTTGGTTGGTCTCCAAAAGGTTCGTCTCTCTCCTCTTCAGTATGTTCTAAATTCTGCGGCCAGACTAATAGCCCAACTTCCTCGCTCATCCCACATCTCTGCTTTCATGTTTGACCACCTTCATTGGCTCCCTATTACTGCTCGGGTTCAGCTCAAGGTACTTTCTTTAATTTACCGGTCGCATACTGGGCGAGCTCCCAAGTATCTAGGTTACCTCATCCGGCTGCCGGCCTCGGCTACTTCTCTTCGCGCGCTACGCTCATTAAACCGGCAATATCTCTTTGTCCTGCGAGCGAGAACTGCAATGGCTAAGACGCGAGCCTTTGCCTTCATTGACCCTGCACTATGGAACCAGCTTCCTCCTTTGACACGTTCCTCTTTATTAACTGGTGGGCCAGGTGCCTCTATTCGTTGTTTCAAAATCTCTTTCTTTTCTCTGGGTCTGTCGCCCTGGGAGCGCCTCTGATTGGTGTGCACTGCGAGAGGCGCTATATAAATTGATAGATACAATACAATACAATACCAAGGCTACCGTTGAAATCTGTCATGTGGGTATACAGAAAGCTATGGTCAAAACAACAAATAAAACTCACCAACACCATAATATAGTACAAAAACACCGCCATTCATACTTTAGCAGAATAGGTGTTGATGCAGAGTTTCTAGCTTTTTGCGCTTACCTGCGTTTTCAGATTGATTGCTATAGTAATTCGAGTGATGCCTATCGTTACTATCGCGGCAATACCTTACCACCATTGACTTCCTATACACAGTGCAGCCGTGTCCGCATATATTTCTATGCCAACAATGCGCTCTCTGGAACTGGATTCAACGTAAGATACCAGGTCAATCCATTAGGTATGTCTTTCAATTATTTCAATTGTTGATAATTTGCCACACATTTCAGTTGTTAATTATTTTATTCTGGTCAGCATGATGTTCGACAGTGTAGTGGTTAACGTACCGGTAATGGACTGTCAATTAAGAGGTCGGAGACTCAAATCCCGCCAGGGCAGAAATTTGTGTAAAGACTTGTGCTCGACCTGCATCCCTAGCCAACTCAGCTATTATAGTGAGTACACTTAACTATACTGTCGATGGGAAGATGAGATGGCGAGTGAGAAGACTGACAACCGGCCCTCATACCCCAAAGGCTAAGAAAATGCAGTCGCTAACGCTTCATACCTATGGCTTACTTATGGCTAGCTTTAAGCTTATAGATTAATTTTCAAAATGGATATACAATAATTATCCATGTAATGTAGATATGCTAAATTTCGGCTATGCTGAAAACGATAAAAGGTAATAGAAGTTCAAGTTACTTTTTATCACAAAGTTAATTATTAACAAGACAGTTCCGGTACTGGACTGTCAATTAAGAGGTCGGAGACTCAAATCCCGCCAGGGCAGAAATTTGTGTCAAGACTTCTGCTCGACCTGCACCCCTAGCCAACTCAGCTACAGTGAGTACACTTAACTATGCTGTCGGTGGGAAGATGAGATGGCGAGGAAGAAGACTGACAACCGACCCTCATACCCCAGAGGATAAGAAATGCAGTCGCTAACGCTATGGCTTACTCATGGCTAGCTTAATAGATTAATCTTCGTAATGTGAATATGCTAACTTTCAGCTATGCTTAAAGATAAAATCGGGGTTTCAAAGTTATGCTCCAGTTGCAATCCTAGAAGTTGTTCAAGTTACTTTTTTTACAGAGTTAATTATTAACAAGACAGTTCCAGAATGTCAGTCTGGCTAATTCGTCACAGCCTAAGTTTACGATTAGCCTGGGCACCAGATTATTCCTGAAGGCTGAGAGCTCTTATCACATTGTACCTTTTAGTTGCGCATAGCGCTATAACAACTGCACCACAGACATTCACCGTTGAGGTTGGCAGTCGGGTGGAGCTGAGGTGCACAAGTGATGCAACCGGATACTATCCAAGTTGGACTCTGAGCAAAGATGGAACGGATGAAAATACTACAGTCATTGCATCATTCTGCGTCGTCAACTCCGGATTTACTTCAAAGTATTCTGCGACAAAAGGTGCAACAGGAGTCTGCGATCTAGCGATAAAAAGTGCTACTATGACCGAGGCTGGTATCTACACATGTATTGACGTCGGTCTTGCCTCCGTTAGTTCAGTCGTCACAGTTGTCGGCAAGTATTACTGTTCAATGTTCGTTGTACTTGTACATCTGCTGATGTATCTTTCAATACAATGTATCACGTTTAGCACGTTTAAGTATCTTACATAAACTCTTCTCGTGCATATAATATAGGATGGCCCAAACTTACATGGGAAAAGTTTGTTATAAACAAGCTGCTCCACAAGGCTGAACAATGTTTTTGAAAAATTGAAGCGGTTTGTGTAAAGAAACGAAGCTGTGCTGTGTAGAATAGGGTGTGTCTTAAAATATGAAATTTCAAAATTAATATCGGCATTGTTGTTTTCGCGTTCCACCTTGAGAAACATTGTCATTTTTCAAATTAGATGAAAATCGAACTAGATTTAGAACTGGCGCAAAGCCCCGGAAGAATTATCACTTAGGAAACAAATTTCAAACAATGTAATAGTCTAAATTGCAATTTTGAAAGATCCAAACAAATTTCAACACTTAAACATAAAGTATAAGGCAAACGCCACTTTTGGGTCTCCCATGGTCACTACTCAAAGAAAGTATAATATTATAGAGATTATCCCATGAGGTTTATCCAGTTAATGAATAATTCTTTTTAATAGGCCTATTCTTGTTTTCCTTCCTTGTGCTTCTTGTTTACTTGTGAATACTTATCTCATGCATTTCACTTTGTTCATTGTGGACCCATAAAGATTGGGATGAAAACGACCATAGTAGTAATCAAGCAACGTCCTGGGATCTTATTACTTGTTATTTTATCTGCTTTATTGCTAACATATCTAAAATCTGGACAGAGATGAGCTGCTAAAATTAATTGATACATCTTGCTGTTCTTTTTTAGTTCCTACCACAACGCCTACATTAAGTGACCAAGGTAAACGAGTATAGAGCAGACGCTTACAGATATTTTGCTATGTAATTTATATTTCGGCACGTGAAAAAAATATGTAATGGTATCACTGAAATTAGCTTAAATGGGTAAACCCCTATATTCCAAATAGATGCAAGAATTTCACCATTTAATATGTAATTTATTCTGATCTATTCTAGTCTGATGTAATATACTTTGATCTAATCTAACCTTACTATATCAGATCAAATCAAATCTGATATAGACCTCTAACTAATCTTATCTTTGCTAATTTGAACTATTCTGATATGCTGACGTGTATGAACCGAAGATAGGCTCTATCAAGTCCACCTTTGTATGATTTAATTGACCCCATTCGAAATATTTTTGTCATTGATATGAAAAGTGCTATTTATTATTCACGCAACCAACAGTTGTATTAGGCCAGTGGTTCCCAAACCGTGGCCCGCGGGCCAAAAGTGGCCCGCCAATCCTTTGAATGTGGCCCGCGACAGTCACTCACAAATTTTGAAAAAAAAATTAAATTACCTTGTTTTCTTGATTTAGGCTTCTGACAATTTTTTTAAAAAAGAAATAGTGTAAAAAAGTAAAAAAGTAACTATTATACATGAGTTTTGCATGGGGCGTGGGAAAGAAATTTTGGCGGAAGTAAGAAAATTTTTTTTACGAAATTCTTGCCCCCGAGCGCGCGAACCCCTAGTTACCTAGTTACGCCCCTGCAACTGAGGACGGCTCCTCAGATCTCTGTGGCCCGCCATGATATTTTAAAAGTAAGACTTTGCCCTCCATCAAAAGAGCTTGGGAACCACTGTATTAGGCAATTAGACCGCAGTTACACTGTAAAACTTGAAACTGCCTTGTGGAAGTGTAAGCAATCAAATTACTTAAGAATATGTATTCTATGACTCACATCCAATTATGATAATTTATTAGCAATTTGTCACTTTATCTTATCTTAGGTCAAACTGATTCAGACGTCGTCGTAATCGTTCTCTCAGTACTTTTGGCGATTTGCATTCTTGGTTACATCGGAGAAGTTCTATTTTTCATTGTACACCGATACAGAGAAACACCAAGAGTCGAAGGAGGTAATGTGAATCTCCAAAATGTTTCGATGCTACACAAATGCGGTTCTATGGAAGCCAGACTATACCCCGTGATCGACCGAGTTGAGTTCTTCGATCGACTTGGTTCGGCTGACGATCGACTCGATCGACTCGGAATGTAGTCTCTTGGCCAAAATTGCTGACGACTGTTGCATTCTTATATTCCAGTACCTAAATTACTCACGAATCTCAATTGCACACCCTTCTTCGAACTGTCAAACTGTAAATTGAACTGCTAAGCAACATTTCAAATATTATAATGGTATCGTGTGTGCCTGTGGTTGACTTTTAAGGAATCCACGTAATATTAATTGTATTTCATTTTATGGCATTTCCTATACGGAAGGCAACAATGTAGGCATTTTTGTTTTGAAAAAATAAGGCGACGAGGGTAAATATATGAATCGTGTGCGGCAGCTACTTTTTCCGGTTCGGGGACGTTTCGTCAACGGACGATTCGTCAACGGACGATTCGTCAAGGACTATTCGTCAAGTGGACGTTTCGTCAACGGACGATTCGTCAACGGACTGTTCGTCCAGGGGAAATAATACACTTTTTCCAGTGGAATCAAAAGATATTATATAATTATATCCTAGCCGGTGGGGATTATGTCCTCGCATGGGGGGAGATTATATAAGCCATTTTCTTGCACGTATTACGCGCTCTCAATTTGAACTGGAAGTTGGATTGATGAAAATAATTCTTTCCTTAAATAGAAGTTGGATTGATTAAACTAATTCTTTGCTTAAATGGAAGTCGGATTGATAAAAGAAAGTCTTTGCTGAAATAGAAGTTGGTTTGATGAAACTAATTATGTGCTTAAATAGCAAGAATTATTTTCATCAATCCGACTTCTAGTTTAAACAAATTATTTTCTTAAATCCAACTTCTACTGAAGGAAGAGTTATTATCACCTATCCAACTTCAATTGCATGTATTTTGCGCACCTGCCGCCACGCTTAATGGGCTAGCAATCCCTTTATTGGTCAAAGAGAATTAATAATCGATTCCGTTTGACGAACAGTCCGTTGACGAATCGTCCGTTGACGAATCGTCCTTTGACGAAACGTCCGCATACCACTTTTTCCATTAGTACTGACTGTAAGGTCTACCAAACTCTTGCCACACATCAGAGTAAGAAGTCGGCGCATTCAGTCCTGTTCTAACGCGCAGACCTTCGAACGTTTTGAGATCATCGTTATTGACTAAAGAGCTGAACTTTCCTGAAACTAAAGCATCTTAATCGCTCCATTTTCACAGTGAAAAACTTCCACTAATAGGAAAGCGCCAAGCAGTTCATAATATTTGCACTGAACTTCATATCAGGTTCATACGGTAGCTGTGTGTTTACACGGGATTACGTCATTATATCCTGTAGGTCATTTTGTGACGTCACCGCAAGAAAATAGTAGGTAAAATATTTCAGAGTCGAGTCAAGTCGAGGAAACAACGACCGACTCGGTCGACTTTGTCAAAACAAATGATCGACGATTTTTTGATCCACTCGACTTGGCCGAGTTACGATCGACTTGATCGATCGACTCGATGGATCATGGGGTATAGGCCAGACTATTTACAGAAAGGCAGTCTTCAAGAGCCATACGTTGGCCGATACTTAGGACAGCTAATATGGAAGAATCATATTTGCTCAAAAAATTCATTTTATGACATTGCTGTTGGGAAGATAATTTTAATCGCAAAAATATAGTGTGTCTTAGCATCTTTCTGTGACTATTTGCTGGACAACGTTGAGATAGCATTGTCCCAATGTGTGTGCCGGCTGATCTGCGCCCCCCCCAGCGTATTGTCTAGTTGATTTGTTGTCCTCTTTAATACTCTGAGCCAGAATAATACACGTTGATTGTTTAGCTTTGAAATTATAACCTACGTTTGAAACGTATGAATAATCACTTGATATTCGTTTACACTTCTTCGAAAGAAACGCATCTCGTAGAGTAATGCCGAAACATAAGCAAAAAGCAAGAACGATATAATTATCATCTTTTTTACTCCAAAAATACATTGCGGTAAAAGTATATAACAATTTCTTGAAAAAAGATAATCTTACCAGCGTACTTCATTGTAAGAATAGCAGCAAAAACTGCGTTGCGTTCTCTAACAAAATATCACGCCTCATTTTATTGTCAAGATCCAGAGCCGAATCTCAGTCTTGATTGCTGGTAGTCATTTACAGTATTATGGGACAGTCTGTGGTATAAAATTGGCAATCGCTGAATCATAAGGAATCAGCGTTATGGAAAGGAGATAGCGTCACTGCTTCAATCCTATAGGAAATCGTCAAGAATGGAGCGTGATGACTAAAATAATAAGCTTATGCTGTGTTTTTGCAGTATTAGTAGTGGACTTTTCATTTTGGCGTGAATAATTTTACGGCTTATTATTAAAAAAACACAGTTTAAGACTCTGTTCATTGCAGGTCAACGAAACACGAATCCAGACATTAGACTTGCAAACCATTCCGCGGAGACTCAAGCTACTAGATCTGTGAACCAGCGTGCTCCTATCAGTGTCGTTTCAGCGCAGTCTTCCACCAGAAACAATGAACGCCGTAACCGAGTCGATAATCCCCCTCCCTATGACACAGTCTGGTAAGTAGTCCCATTGAACGAGAAGCAGTAGGCCTATATTGAATTATACACAATAATTGTATCCCAAGGGATCAAATGAGTCACATGTCGGACATGTTAGAATATGATTATTCTACCTTACTTTTTGACAAAGTTATGAATGATTATGTGTCCAATTTTTGGAAAACAATTGTTATTGATTTTAATACATTGTTGAGACTCTGTCTAGAAGAACTTAAAATGCTCGGATTCAAAATAGAACAATTTAATAAGAAACTGTGTACACACTACACAGCATATTTACAAGCATCAGGACGTCCACCAAAAGCGCTCCAGCAGGGCTAACGAAGACCTCTACTGCCGAGAACGTGTGGAAACCAAAACTGTTAGTCCCGAAGACGACGAAGTGCACACCACCAAAGAACATCGAAAACGTGTACCTGCGACAAGCACAAAGGACCAAACGGTGGTCGAACGAAGAATACCCAACAGGGGTCAGCAACACCACAAAGAGAACCACAATTGGCCTACCAACGACTCCTACCACCAGCTTATATAGGCACCAATCATTTACGCGGGAGACCCATCCTTATCTTCCACGCACGTGCTAGTCACTACCACCTAACCCCAGTCCATTTATATAGAGCCTATACCTTACAACATATTCACACAAAATAAAACTATACCCTGTACAAAATCCTGAAAATACATATTAAAACAATGAATTTAATCGAATGTGAGATCAGAATTGTAAAAAAGCAAATTTTCACCCATTTCCATGAAAATCTGAAAATGAGCAAAATTGACTTCAGATCATATTTTGCTGTTTCCTAGCAATGTAAATTGCTGACATCCGACTCATTTTGATTCCCTGGGTCATGAGAGGATCCATAGATGTGAAATATTTGAGACTTCGGTTTTCTTTGCGTCGGCGTCAAAGTGGATGGATTGCCGCCTGATCTTCTTATTGACATGTGGTGCTATAGTGGTCTCTCGTATGACTGTTGTGCTAATTATTCGCCAACATTATCAACCTCCTTGTTAGAAAGCTTATAAATAATGTTATTATTGCCTGAAGTATTGTATAATTATAAGTAAAATTTGTGTGCTGATTTCTTTAAGGTCTGGAGTGTTTTCTTTCTGTGACGCGTCGCTTATCAATCATGATTGTTACATAATACGTAAATATATTCTGGTTTAGACATTTGTTTGCACTGAAAAATTAGTTTCAGTGAGAGTAAAATTACTCGAGTTTTGTGATATGTTAATATACGGAAAGTTAATCTGTTGATCTCTATTTTCTGTACAAGTGTTGAGGATTGCTTCCTGGATCCGTAGCGTAGTGATAACGTCACTGGCGTTAAATGCAGTAGGAAGCGATATCCCTTCCTGCAACCCTCCCAAAGGTCTATTCAGCCTATCGCGAGATGTCGCGTTGGTAAAATCATAAAATGAGATGTAGGACGTGATGGACGTCTTGCGTGGCTGCCGTTTACAGTTCAATTCGTCGAATTCGACTCCTGTAATAACTTGTGATCATCCGTTCATACTGAATTGTAATCATACTGCGTTTGTAGCTTTTAATTAATAAAGAATAATTTATGATTGTTATTATTATTATTTTTATGCCCCGAGGTATACAGGATCCCTCAGGGACTTCAACATTATCTATTGTAGAAAATTGTCTGGAAAGGCCCTACTCATCTATCTCTTGGCCGGCGAAAGTGCCCCCAAAGGCCACTGCATTAAAACGTTGTATCGTCATTGAGATACGTTGGAACAAAAGAGATGTTTCCCGTGGATCTCCAGTTACGGTGCCTAGCTGTTGTCCCAGGTCCGAAAGGAAGTTCAAACCTTCGTTGTTGATTGGACCCAGTGTTTCGAAAGCCAAAGGGACAAAAAAATACGTGGAGGACAGTTGGTTGTATTATTATTATTATTATTATTATTATTATTATTATTATTATTATTATTATTATTATTATTATTATTATTATTATTATTTATAATGCGCACGCCAGTTTAGTTTCCACTGCACATAAAAAACTTACCAAGATCATTACTTTTAGGCATCAATATTATTGACTTTAAATAGAGTTACAAATGTTTTTTTTTAAATATCATTTATTGTATACACGCTTATCAAAGTCCACTGCACATTAGGGGTCTGCGGGTATACCCGTACCCGCGGGTTTACCCGTACCCGACCCGTACCCGCGGGTCGGGTACGGGTCGGGTAGACATTTTACGGGTCGGGTCGGGTACGGGTAGGAGCATTACGGGTACGGGTATACCCGGTTTTACCCGTACCGAACTGAAGTTTTGGCGTTACATGTAATTGTGAGTCTTGCACCTTCAAAGACTTATCATAATGGCGGTATCCTGTCTAAGTACCATATTCTTGTTTTGACCTATATGTCCGTGCGCCTTAGTGAGCTTGACATTCATTTATAGATGCTCAATTTAAAGTTACAAAATGGCTTGTTTCAATTAGCACAATCCAATCGTAGTGTTTTATATTATCATCTCATCTCATCCGAGTTTCAGGCCCTGGCAGTTCAGCAGCCGTGTTTTCTTTAAAACAGGTTGATGCAGTTACAGTAGTTGAGGCTAGGAATAGTTGAAACACCTAGTCTGTCACCCCTTTCCCTCTGAGAAATAAACTATTAAAATAGCGGTATTTTGTTCCAAACTCCCGTGTTATGGCTGGCTGAATAAAAGTTATTTTTATTATTATTTTTTAATCGCCATAGGTAAGTGTAATCCTTCAGGCTCTAAGAAACTATCGGAAATGTTTTGTCGTTCTGGAGTTAAAGGTCATCTTCACCGGTCAAATGTGTAAACGTGCAACGAAAAGCTGAATCGTTGTGTGCAAATTGAAAGACGCTGAAAGAGGCGTGCTGTCTCCTGCGTGTCCCCGAAACAAGTTATTATTATTATTATTATTATTATTATTTTTTTTTTTTTTTTTATTTTATGCCCCGAGGTATACATGATCCCTCAGGGACTTAATATTAATTAAGAACAATAAAATTCGTCTGGAACGGCACCTAATCGTCGTTAAGGTCCAGTGTGGCAAAAGTACCGCGGAAAGCCACCGCATATTATTATTATTATTATTATTATTATTATTATTATTATTATTATTAGTATTACTATTGCTATTACTGTGATCATTACCATGATCGTCAGACTATTATTATTACTACCACATCCTTTGTAAGACCATTGGACTGGTAGGGACTGGAATTATGGGAATTATGGAATTATGGGAAGTCCTATTAATTACGTGGCAGGTACAGTACGGGTACGGGTAGCATATTACGAAAGTACACATGGAAATTGATCCAAGGGATTCTCGCGACCAATCAGAAGCCGCCATGTTAGTAATAACATTCACTGCGTCATGAATACTTATTAGGCCTAGCTACGCGCCTTGCTTAAATCAGTAAACAGTATCATATATTCGTTTAATGTGTTAACAACAGACATAACGCTGTAGGTGTACATAGAAAATAAAATACATCTAGATATTAATAGTATGAATTAATAATAGCTTAGTAAGAGTTCAGGAATAACATACGAGATATAAAATTTCGTGAGTCCTTGTCAGGAAGGTTAAAGTTATGTGGTCTGACCCTAAGAAAATAGGGCGTAAAATGTTGATTAGGAAACATGCATCTGAGTGAATGATTATCATTTAAGAGGACGGCCTTAAAGAGTGAAGTGTCTGCGTTATAAGCAAGAACATTCATAGAAGGAGAATCTGACTGAATAAAACCAGAGCGTTTTAATCTGTTGTTCAGATGTTCAATGCGGGATTTGTCCTTTTCGCTCGCCAGACCCCACCAGGCGGGAGAAGCATACATTGTTCTGGCTATGATGGTGGCTCGGGTGATCTGTTGTAGAGAATCTGCAGATGCACCATGGTTTTTGAGTGTTTTAAGGGCGAAGATTGAAGCAGAGCCACTTTTGACGACTTTGTTGATGTGTTCCGTGACAGAAAGTTTCTCATCGATGGTGACGCCTAGGGCTTTTAATTAGGTAGAGCGAGGAATACCGGTGATTGAGGGTTTGTTGGAGAGTGAAGATTGGTTATGCTTGATGACTGCCATTTCACGGGTTTTGGAAGCGTTTATTTTTAGGTTCTTTTCCTCTGACCAGTTGTGGATATGTTGAAGTTCTCTTTCTGCGGTGTGAAGGGAGTTTGATCCGATGAATAGGTAAGAGTCGTCAGCGTATTTGGAGAGACGATTTTGAGGATGGATGGGATGGAGGTCAGATATGCCAACAATGAAACCAGTTGGGCCGAATACTGAGCCTTGGATGACACTGGCGTTGATTGAAATTACTCTGGATTTTTGACCTTTGTAGATGGTGTAATGCTTTCTTCCGTGTAAGTAGTTGATTATCCAGTTGTAGATGTAGTCCGGTAGGGAGAGGGATGCTAGTAATTGGGTTATTGCAGAGTGGCTGATAGAGTCAAAAGCTTTAGAAAAGTCCATTGATATTATTACAACATGGTCGTTGGTTTTAAGAAGGTCAGTGGCATGCTGTATGATGGAAATGATTGCAGCGGTGGTAGAACCGGTGGGCTTGAAGGCATACTGATCATGAAGGGATATGTGTTTAGGCAGATGTTCAAAGCTGGGATAGTTATAAGCGTGAACAACAATGCGTTCAACGAGTCTAGATAGTACTGGAAGGACCGAGATTGGACGGAAATCTGATGGTTGGGATGGGTGGGGAGTTTTAGGCTTTGGGTAGATTATGGCAGTTTTCCATTGGTTAGGAACAAAGGAAAGTGTTATAATGATTGGGAAATTAGAGTTGTTAGTATTCCAGAGTAGCCGGGGGCCGTTAGTCTTAGAAACCAGGCTGGGAGACCGTCATCACCAACTGCAGTGTGTTTGAGATGATCAAGTAGATGAAAGATTAAACTTTCGGTAATGTTGATCTGCTCTGGGGGAGCGGTGGACTTGTGGAGAGGTGCAGAGTAATTGGGATCATGAGAAGCGTTGGCGAAATAGTTGTTGAGATCATCGGCACTGAGTGAAGAAGGGAGGTCGTCATGGTTGGTTTTCTTTGTAATGTGGTTGACTTGTTTCCAAAGTGATTCAGCTCCTTCACGAGGGTTAGCGTGTTTGAGGAATGAGGTGTTCTTTTTAGTGATAGCTTTAACGATCCGGAGGGATAGAGCTTCTGCTTTTTCTATTTTCCCTTTTCTCATGAATCTGTTCTTGAGTCGAAGCATGCGTTTTATTTCCGGTGTAATGAATGGGGGATCTTTTGATGTGATAGTAATTGTGCGGAGAGGGTAGTTTTGATCTAATCGATTAGTTTGTAAAAACAGTTCGAATTTAAATTGATAAATTACGAAATGGCCGATTATATGAAAACTTTGTCTGCCGATTATCAATATTATCTATCGGAGTTCACTGGCGACTACTCTGACGTGGAAAGTCATTATAAAGCGGTCTTTCACCTAGCTTTCTCTGAGAAGCCGCCATAGTGTCCACCGAGACAGCACTAGGCATACCATACAAACCACGGCATTGGCCTTATCACATAAATGTTTAATTGTGCCACTTAGCCTATCGATTTGATAGTATTATTCTACTTTTAAATTTCACTCTACACGTGAATACATAGTTTACGACTATCGTTGGAAGGTCGAATGTGACTCTACCGTGTGCCACGTTACCCTTCGCACTTTTTGTCTCTGGCTAGACTGCCGTTAGAGGCAGATGAATATTCATGATTATTCATTAAGCAAATTCACACTCATCCTCTGATTGGTCACGAGATTCCCTTGGATCAATTTCCTTGTGTACTTTCGTAATATGCGTACGGGTATACCCGCGGGTACGGGTCGGGTTGGGTAGTAATTTCGAGTACGGGTCGGGTACGGGTACGGGTAGCAGTCCTGTGTTACGGGTACGGGTCGGGTAGCAAAAATGCTCTACCCGCAGACACTACTGCACATCTAAGTAGGGACATTCACCTTATGGAAAGGCCATGAAATTAGACTATAGCAAGTCAACTATTTGCAGCGATCAAGTCAATAAGTGTAATAATATTTTAGGTGGAGTAATATAGGCCTACTTTTCTGAAAGCATGTTCTGCAATGGTATGGAAGGTGAATTTGGCATCACATAGTTAGGAAAACAAACGTTCACATAGCCTCACTCTCAATACTATAATCCAATCAAATTTGCCCCGTTAGAACTATACCTATTATAGTGCTGAACAGTGCATTATCTAGGCCTAAAGCTATAATAGTACTATAGTCTCTAACACTATAACTGTATAATCATGCATTGATGTTACTTGTTGCGTCTTGACAGCAAGTTATGAAACAAACGAAAATACAATACAATACAATACCACACTGTCGTCATTAATAGAGTAAATTTTCTGAATACATAAATCTATTAAGGTATCATGAGGTATAATTTTATGACGTCTAGGCCTACGCCGGAATAATTGTAATGTATAAAAAACATCAATCGATGGTCGCTAGAAATAAATTAAGTAGTCAGTATCGTAATACAATCGATAAGCCTGCATGGTTGGAATTCAAATGGTCAGAGACATCATTTAATTGTCTAAAGGCACTTCCAGTCTAATGACTTCTACGGCGTCACAGTTATAGTGTAAATATATCGATGGACGGTTGTTGCTGGATAAAAGGTAGAACAAAGTGTGGAGCAGTCCATTTGAAGTACAGTTGTATCATTATAGAAGCTAGGAAAAACCAACAAGGTAAATCCATACTCTGTTGATGTGATAACTTTTGTTGGAAATATCAAATCAAGAACGATTTATCACTTCACTTTGCAAATATACAATTTTAACGACTCGGACAGGTGACTGAATTGTGTTGCAATATAAAGTCTCAGGAACAAAACCGCCATATATCCAATGCGATTCTCACAATGGGTCTATTTTTGATGCCCCCAAACACTACCATAAGCGACACGAGCATATCTTGACAACGTGAATCTGATTATCTAAATGTACAGAACAAAACGTGACTGTGTCGAAGATTTTGTAAATTTATTATCAATGAAGTAGTCCATTTTCTCACTAGGCTTGACTCTCCAAATTCAATATGTCACAGTCTATTGACTCCAGTTTTAATCTTTAAAAGTTGCCTATTGGACGACATGTACAATGGCTGAGTGTTTATATGCTGATTTTATAGATAACCAGGCCTTGGTAGTTGAGTTATTGAAGCTAGTAAATATAATTATAGGTAATTAAGTAAGCAAGGCAGGCGACAGTTTGGCTGGTAGGTAGTTTGGAAGGTAAGTAGATAGGTAGGTTAAGTATACATTGTACATTATAGGCTTGAGTACAAACTACTAAGTAAAGAAAGAAATAAGCACGCGAATAGATATTCTGAATTCAACATGAAGCCAATGCAGCTGATGGAGTAGGACTGAGGAGCATGTTTGTAGTGGGACACGCAGCACTACGTGAGCTACATGTAAGAAGCTTTGGATCCGTTGCAGTCTGTTGAGTTCAAGGTCTAAGAGACCCACCAAAAGCGAATTAGCATAATCAAGGATAGATAGATAGATTGAGTTTGATTGATTGAGTTTATTGAACCATTTGCATTCAAATTCAAAATTACAGTGCATAAACAGCAATCACATTAAACAACTTAATTATCTAACAGCACGTTATAGTTTAACAGTATGTGAGCCAAAAGAATATGAGTATGCGAGTCAAGTAGCAAATGATTCATGGGGAGATGAAGCTGGGACAGCTTATCTAGTCTTCCCCATTGGTTACCAGTCACAGAAATACAACAACAAAATGTATTGGGTTAACAGGCTAAGGCAGCCGTACAGTTAGTAACAGTATTCATAGTTAAAACGATAATAGTCAGCATCACACTCCAAGTTATGAGTTGCTGAGTTAGTACTGGTCAATCAGAAAAGTCTTATATACACACTTGAATGCAATCAGCGAGCGTAGTTCACGCATGCAAGAATCAATAGAGTTCCACAACTGCGGTCCTTTTATTCTGACCGAGAAACATCTAGCATTTATCCTGCCTTTTTCTGTTCTGTAGTTTTGTCTATGTCTGGTGTTATAATCATGTACATCAGTAATCACTGTGAAGTATGAGTTAAATAAAGCTGGGAGAGTGCCATTGTGGTGCCGGTACATTAACATTGCAAGTTGAAGTTTATAAATGTCGTAAATTGTTAAAAGGTTTAAGGACTTAAACAGGTGGCAACTCTCTGCTAGATAATGAGCTCCACTGATAACTCTTATTGCCCTTTTTTGGAGGGATGTATATAGGTTTAAGCATATTCTGATACCCACCTGCCCACACCACAGTACAATAATTTAAATAAGGCAGTAGAAGGGTAGTGTACAATAACTTGAGAGAGTGAGCTGGTAAAGACCCCTTAAGTCTGTGAATGATCCCCACAGTTTTGGCTACCTTGTTCTTCACATGCTCCACATGCTCCTTCCAAGTAAGGTTCTCATCAATGATAACCCCCAGAAATTTGACTTTAGAGACTCTGCACAATTGAACGTTATCAATAGTTAATGTAGGGTCAAAAGTATTCGGTATCCTAGACTTTTTGCTTTTAAATAAAACATAGTTTGACTTCTTTATATTAAGTGATAACATGTTCACTTGGAACCAGCAAGATAACTTACTAAGCTCCAAATTCATAATTTGGAATAGTTGAGAGTAGTTTTTTCCCATTATAAAAGCCGAAGTATCATCTGCAAAAAGTACCAGTTGCAGGGTGGGGGAGCAGGTTGTGATGTCGTTTATGTAGATGAGAAATAATAAAGGACCCAAATTTGAACCTTGCGGAACCCCGCAAAGTATGGGTGCAAGACTGGATAGAACCCCTGCATAGGAAACCCGTTGATATCTATCCTTGAGATAGGATCTAAACCATTCCAGAGCAATCCCACGAATTCCAAATTGGTATAGCTTGGCAAGTAAAATGTCATGATTTAAAGTATCGAATGCTTTTGACAAGTCTAAAAATACACCCAGAGTACAACTACTTACATCCATAGCTTCGGAAATATTGTCTAGGACTTCGATAATAGCTAAGTTGGTAGAGTGGTTCTTTCTGAATCCAAATTGTTTTTCATATAGAATTTGGTTAACTGAAAGAAAATCATATATTCGCTTGTACATAGCTTTCTCCAGAATCTTAGAAAAGCAATTTAACTTGGAAATGGGACGATAGTTCTTTATCTCAAGACAGTCTCCAGTTTTAAATATAGGGGAGATGATGGCAGTTTTCATATTGAAGGGAACAATGCCTGTTAAGAAAGATTGATTGACCAAGTGGGTCAACGGTAGTGATACATACTTGGCAATACGTTTTATGATATCAACTGGTAAATCGAGTGAACCAGTGGCTTTGGTATTTTTCACACTAGCTATGATGGCCTGGATTTCGGCCTCATTGGTAGGGACTAAAAATATGGTGTGACTATTCATGTCTGTGAGGTAACTGTCATAGGAAGTAGAGGAAGTAGGGATTTCGGCGGCCATTTTTAGTCCTAGAGTAGCGAAATACTCATTAAAAGCATTAGCAATTAATGTGGGGTCTTCTAGTAGTTTATCGTTAATTCGTATAGGGGACCTAATCCCAGGGGGCTCATTTTGATGCAAAGCTTCTTTAATAACCCCCAAATTTCCTTAAGGTTGTCCTTACAGACTTCTAGTCTATTGACATAGTATTGTTTCTCACAATTACGTAATATATTAGTGAGTTTATTTTTATAGGTGCTATATTTCTTATAGCAGTCAGTAGACCCACTCCTTAGATAATTTTTATACAATTTATTTTTATTTTTACATGATTTTAATAGAGATTTGGAAAGCCATGGCTTAGTTATCGTTTTATACCTTCTCGGCCTAATTAGCTTAAGTGGAAAACAGGAATTATACAGTGAGTTAAGTTTATCATTTAAGGAGGTCGAGATATCATCAGGGTTCTCAAGGTTAAGAACATCTTCCCAGGTTTCATTTTCGATCTGTGCATAGAAGTTATTGAAAGCCTGCTCATGTTTAGACCTACTCAGTACATGTTTAGGTTTTGGCAGCAGCTCTAATTTGCAGTCAAGGATGACAAAGATAGGTAAATGGTCACTAACATCAGCGTACAGTATACCAGAATATTCATTATATTTTAAGGTATTGGAAAATATATTATCTATCAAGGTGGAGGAGTGGCCAGTAAATCTAGTAGGCATGGTTATTAATGGGCGGAAGTAAGCAGAAAACATGTTGTTTAAGAACTCATTGGTGGGAAGATGAGAATCCCGGTTGAGTAGATTGAGATTAAAGTCCCCACAAATGTAACATGGTTTCTTAGATCTAGCCAACGAATTCGTTAAAGTTACTAGATCATGGTTAAATTTAGCAACGTCTGTATTAGGGGGTCTGTAGATAGATCCGACCAAGATGGTAGAATTTGAAGATAGGGAGATGCTGACCATTAAGTATTCAGCTTCACTGTCAAAGGTAAAATTAGTACAAATATTTTGAGCCAGAAGACCATCGTCAACCAGAATTGCAACCCCACCCCCTCTGCCCACCGGTCGAGATTTTGCAAAAGTTTTATATCCTGGATATCTAATCTGATCCTCAGATTCAAAGGTATACCAGGTTTCTGTGAGTGCAATGACATGAAATTTACTTTTTATGTTCTTAATGTAGGTCCAAAGATGAGTTTGATTTTTATTATAACTGCGGATATTAAGATGGAGAATTTTAATATTGTTTTGAAGGGTGCTACTATGAACCATTTTATTAAATCCTTCCTCTGAATAGTATTTAGATGCAGTTCTAGTTAAGGGGTTAAACAAGTTGAGGTCCGGATCCAGGTCATCATTCCCTGTTAGAGTTAACTCATTATATATATTATACAAGTCACCAGAGCACTCAAGGCCACCAACTGTTATTGCTTGATCCTGGACCCATCTAGTATCCTCCTCCAATCCCCCAAAATCCAGATCGTCAGTGAAAAAAGGCAAAGTACAACTATCATTGAAATCACAGAGTTCGTTATTGGGAACGGTAAGTGGTAGGGCTATATCAGTAGTGTGGAGATTTGAGCACAGGCACCGACAATCATCAATGGAACCCATAAGGTCACTAGACCAATTAGGGCTAGTTGAATCCATGGTTGTCATGCGATAGTAATCTACATGGGGTTACAGACCAGCTTAATTTCAATACATTACATGATGTGTGGTCACAATGATTATCTGAATATTCGTAGGATAATTGGCAGACAGGCAAACGCTTAACAAATGCATCAAAAGACAAAAAGACATAAATCAGAGTGAACAAAACCCAACCTATAACCAGGTAACCTGCCAAAGACATAATATCAGGCAGTATCCCACATGGTTTTGTCAGGACAACTAAGCGTAAACTTATGCACAAAATTAAACACCATATGGTAGAAATCATAGATAGATAGATAGATACCGAAAGATGCAAGTGAGCAGGCTATGGTTTGATACATATTCTTAGTCAGAGCCGACGTATTGCCCTGATGTGATAGAAACAAGATTTACAAACAAAATTTATATGCGGTCGGAATGTGAGCTAACTGTCCAGGGTTGACTCGTGTGCTTGACAGTATCTCCGTGCCTCCGAGGTCGATGATAGAAGGCAAAGGAGAGAACGCAGGCGTTGGCATGAACCGAACAGAATTGCCTCAGACTTGTCTGGGTTTATGGCCCATTGGCCTAACCATTGAAACTGAATCATGCATACATAGATGAGAGGCACTCCTCAAGTGTTAGTTTACCAGACTGATCAGTATGTGACAGAGAAATATGCTGTAAATAATAAAGGGCCAAGGACAGATCCCTGTGATACTCGAGCAGTGCAAAGATTGGGCTCAGACCGAGCGGTAACGATGCCTACCTGCTGATTCCGGTCACCCTGGTAAAAAGCTAACCAGTTTAAGGCAGTCCCAGAGACACCAAAGCTCTTAGTGAGTCTTGAAAGAAGTAGCTGGTGGTCTACTTTGTCGAATGACAGATATACAGATACAAAATGGAAAATGCAATTGCTTGACATAAAGCTTCGTTAGTAACTGTCGATACCTGATTACCGGAACCTAAAAAACTTGAACTTGGTCTTAAACTGATATAACTCAGAATGAGTAGTCCTACTGACAAATTCAATCTTAAGTATCAAACTTTGAGTAAAAAAACATGGAAACAGCCCCCCCATGATTGTACCAGATGACATTTCAAGTGATTGCGACAACAAGCCTCAATCAAAATAACCTATCTTACGTTGCTGGTTAGGGTGCTCCAGAATCTAATGGATTTAGAAAAAGTTCATAAAAATACTGCTCCCCGGCGATTTTCCCATTCCATTTATCACTTTGTACAACTGTACCAAGTTTCAGACCAATTCAAAAAGGTTAAGCCTTGCCCCCGGTACAAAAATTTTAGAATTTGTGAAAATATGCGAATTTGCTTAAAATCTGCAATATCATGGAGGAAAAATGTAATAATTATTATTTTCATGATGATTAACTTCTTTCGTGAACTATTGTGTGCAAAGGTGTAGTATTGGTACCTGTACTTGTACTCAAGTGCAATTTGAGTACAGTCTTTAAGTACTTGAACTTGTACTGGAGACCTAAGTACTTGTACTCGTACTTGAGACCTAAGTAGGCTACTTGGACACAAATGAAATTTCTACAGGCACTCGGATACTTTACCAGTAAGCTTTGTCTTTCCTTTAAGTCATTAATTCTTACGTTCTGGATATTTTGGCAGTTCTGAATGGACCGGAACTTGTTCAGAATTTCTTCCGGTTGTCTTGCTAAAATAGCGGCCACGGACGGTGATAATGCTAACAAAAATACTAATATTCCTAGAGCGGTTAAGTTTGGTTACGATAATTTCACTTTCAAGGGAAATGCTACTTCTGCTATAGGTGCAAGTTTTGTAGTGAGAAAACTATCATTTCAGAAAACAACTGGCACAACATCAAACTTTGGTAAACACTTGCAAAGACTCCATACGGAGAGGTGAGCAGTGACTGGCAAATCATTTGGACTCTATCGAGTAATGTAAATGTAAGTCGTCGAACATTCTCAGCGCCATACGAAAGCCGCGATAGAGAAACCAGCTTATTCACCGAAATAATGCATTTTATGAATTGTATTATAGGACTTCTAGCAATAAACCACTGAACTTATGGCTTATACATGGAATTCATATGTGAAAATTGTGAAAATTGTGAGTTTTCTATGTTCCTCTGTGTTCTATGTTTCTCTCGAAAAAGTCTTCCGGTGCGCGTGCGAGATGGTGCATATGGCTCTGTTAAGGAAACATTGTCATCTGTATCAAAACGCGCTTAGTTACGCCACTTAGGTAGTCATTTGCGAATCACTTTTCTGTTTTACGTAAGACGCTAATTAAGGAATTCTCTTTGTGTTGCTCCAATAGTCAAAGACTGCCTACAATTAATATGTTCTTATTTAATGTGTGCCGATATGATTATGTCTTATGTGAATGAGACAGATGCTTTGTTGGGGACTACATCAAGTTTCTTTGGCAGTGGTGGAGCAGGTGCTACACAAACGTCTCATTTTGGCACGATAATCACAGATACGGTTGCAGCAACCGAAACTGTAGACCTCATGCATCAAAAAGTCTAAGCTAATTGTTCACTACTTTACACGATCTTCTGTTAAACCGAGCACCTTATCATCACAAGTGACAACCTGGTTGAATATCAGAGGCCATGCTGACTTTGATGAAATTGATTGTTTGGACGTTTGGAATCCAGTAAAACTGTTCTTGGCAATATCGTTTAGAGTTTTGAGTGTGCCTGCATCTAGTGCTCCGGTTTAAAGTGTGCTTAGTTTAATATTAAAACAGGTTCGATTGAATCTGAGTGACAAGATGCTCATATCCATTATATTTCTCAAAAAAAGCAACATTATAATTGGTGCATGTGGCAATACACCATTGCTTTGTCAAGGAAGTAAATCCTTGTTCTTGCAGTAGCCATGTGTACTTGTACTTGTACTCGATACCTTAGTACTTGTACTCGTACTTGATACTTAAGTATTTGTACAGGTACTTAAGACCTCAGTACTTGTATTTGTACTTGCAACCTTTCATGTTCTGGCCAAAAATATGAAACATATTAGTTTTTTCATATATACTTAAATACCGTTAATTTGTGTTTTCAACCGAAAAATTGCGAATATTGTTAGAACTTCATCGTGCTGGGGGCAAGGTTTAGCCTTAATGGAAAAGCCTAAAATTTGGATTTTTAGACTCATCTGTACGAGACGCATGGGAAAATGCCCGGGGAGCAATGAATTTTCAACTTTTTATTTTCTGGAGCACCCTATTGCTGGTGCGTCGTAAAATAGTCACATCGCAAGCTTATGTGATTAAATGTAATCACGACAAACGTGCAAATCCTAAAATGCTCGAAATGCCGAACACTTTATACAGTATATTTATTATTTGCGTGCATTAGATGACAAAACTGAAAAACTTAAGAGCTAAAGTACCTTGAAGTACCGCGGTAGACGCATCATTGAATCCACAGAATAGCTAAGATAGATTCTTTGAAATTCAAAGCTATTATCGACACGCTCCAAAAGCAAGCAATCAGCGTTGCAAGCTGATAATTTTTTCACTTTTGAAGTTAGTCGAGTGTAATATATAGTTATTCTATTGCATGACTGTAAGATTCTGTGTAGATTATAATAGATATTCAATAACGTGATGCCTTGCATGTAGCTCTGTTGGCTTCTACATCGGCAATCAGTAAAATCTGGCCCACAATCTTTAAGCCAAAAATGATGTTCTAAAGACATTTTCAGTTCAGTTGTAGTCTCTTTCTGTTCCCAGTTGCCGTGTGTCAACTGGTTTTCATATTAAACAAATATGTAATAATAAGAATTCACTCAACTGTTGTTGTGTGTATGTTGCTGGTGCCGCAGTGAAACGATCTGTACTGGAAACAGGTAATTTCAAGCACATGTAGGCCTCAAATGTCTAACAGATATGGGGTTCATGTCACATTTTTCTGCATATTGCATATATAGTAGTGTGGCCCAAACTTACACGGGGAAATAATTTTTGTTGAAACATGCTGCTCCACAAGGCTGCCCTTGTTCCACTTGACAAGAAGACTATGTGGTGAAAAAATTGAAGAGATCTGAGCATGTTTAGAGGTCGCGCCATTTTGACACTTTTTTGTAGAAATCGCAAAAACCGCATGCTTGGGTTTTGGAACTTGGTTCCATTGTCGATTTACTCTTTTTATCACAACAAATTAATGAGGAGTCCAATTTAGATGAACTTTTTACTGTTTATTTATCTCGATGAGAGCTATATTTTTATTAAAATATAAATGCTAAATTCAGGGTCGTTCAAGGTCATTTCAAGGTCATTAGAAACAAAATCTAACAAAAATCGAAGAAATATGATCAGATCTCAGCCAATAATTGTTGAAATTGGTTAATTTTGTCACGTAACTAAGGATGAGTTACAGACACAGACACAATACCTGCTGCAACTTGTCTCCAGTCATCACACAATGATTTCTTTTCCGACAAGAGCAAAATGAAATAATCGCGGTTTTCGCGTTTTCCGGCACTTCAATGACGGTTATATATGCAGACTGGAAACTACTTTCATAGTAAAAAATTATATTGCATTACAAATTATTTGCATTTAATGCACTCTGACTAAGCAGTAACACTGCGGCATATATTTTTATTAGGCTGTTCAACGTTCAAAATAGTAACTGCCTTGCTATTCAAAATGATACATGTCTTTTTACGCTTCATACTATATAATGTAAAAGTGTGCAAAAGGCGCGACCTCTAAACATAGTTCAATCTGTCCAAATTTTTGCATACAGGATTATCTTTTCATGTGTAACAAGGGCAGCGTTGTGGAGCTAAACATTTCCAACTTTTGTTATTTTGGGCCACCGTAATATATAGTGTAGGGGCTAGGATATGGTTCGATCCCTTCAAGGCCCTTCCTGCTGCATCCACAGCTGCTATAAATTCATATTGTTGTATTACTGGTTGCCTACAATAAAATCATTAACATCATTTTTATAGTTCAGGCTTAGAGAAATGTCTTCTCCGTTGAAGAGAGAAGCTTACAGTTTCTTTAACTATTGCTTTAACTGACTGATTAGGCCTATAATTATTTCTGCTCAATTTACCTTACTTGAAGAATCAAGTATTAAGATTGCAAAAGAGAATCAGAGTACAGCTCTACCCAATGCAGTATATTTAAGCTGGTACAGTGGCATCTATTCATCTTAACTCTCTCGTTTGTTATTTTTTTAGAAGATTCTTCTGAAGGATGGCATTCGATAAGTGGACGCTGCTTTGTTCAATTTTGTTTCTTTATGTCTCCAGTACTGGTAGAATCAACGCTCAAAGTGAGTAATCTCAGTTGAGCTTTTGTCTGTATGAAAAGCGCTTACTAGGGAATGCAAACCCGGGTTTATGGTACCCGGGTTACCCGAGTTACCCGGGTTTTTTTACAAACCCGAAACCCGGGTTTGAACGCGATTGAAACCCGTGTTCGACGGGTTTCAAAAATCGTCGTTCACGCTGTGAAACTCACAAAATGCAGAGTAATGGAAATACAGTATAACGATAACATTGGTTGATAACGGGTTACGTTATACTGCTTCTAACTACTTATTTATCGGCTCATTTCATATTCTTAATTGGTGACTTCATATGAGTGCTGCTTCACATTCACACACCAGTTACTACTGCCCAGTTTATTGACTTATCCGCGTCGTAGCATCGAAATCGCAAATAGTAAACTGTTTTTATTTACATTTAGTGACTTAAGACACAAATCCAAACAAAATCTAAATCAGCAAATGTTAAGAGTGGTGTTTTGGAACATTTCGTTCGCGATTCTGTGGGCCAGACGTCTCAGTGATGTAAATCGCAGCTGAAAATTGCGGGCGGTGCAACAAGAAGTAGGCCTATGCATAGGCTATTCATCTCCAGTCCAAGCATAAGATAAACCTGCTCAAGCACAAGGACGTTGGTGACCCTTGTCGTTCTGACTAAGCCAAAGATGGTAGGCCTTCTACCATATCTGGCATGTCCAAGCACAATCGCTGGCAGCGATGGCTCTCATGCAGCATCCACTTCAGTATACAAGTTCTGGTTCTGCCAAATTGGGATTGCAGAGTAATGATGACTAACTATCTTTTGAAAAAATGGGCTGGCACTGTCACGGCTTGAAACTGCGATGTAGATTATTTTAAGGTGCCATTTGACAATTCTTCTTATAGGCCTATGCAATGTTTCTTTCAGCGTTCTCGCTCTGGAACGGCGTTCCGTGAACTTTTCAAGCTGTTAAAAAATAATTTAATTCACTTAAATTTTTAATAAAAAATTATTTAGTTACTTTAATTTAATTCCAGCGTTTTCAGTGTTTATTGACATTTAGGATGCTATAAAATAAGAGGCCCAGGCTTTGGAACCATTGCAATGTCTTCCATAATTGTTCTGAATTGTTCAGTTCCAGAACCTTTTTTCTAAAAAAAAACACTGCTTATAATTATAGAAACCACTTCTGTCACGATTTTTCCAAAGTTTTTTTATGCAAATTCTTGACTGTTGGAGAACTTTGGACTTGTAGCTGCAGACGACGACGTTGTTCTTATCGCATGAAATAGTGCAGTAATGATATTTATCATGTAAAATTTGTAAGCCCGTCCAAACCCGGGTTACCCGTGTAACCCGGGTTTTTACGGCCGTCAAACCGAAACCCGGGTTTCGAAAAAAGGCATCGGGTTTGCATTCCCTAGCGCTTACGTATATTAAGATATAATTATTGTCCACATGCCTAAAAATGCTGAACATATTGAATTAATTGGAGCACATCGTGATGCTAAATATTATTAAAATACGTCATGAAAAGAATTTATATCATAACTCAAGGGTGCGCATAGGTTGAGTTTAGCCTGCTAGATTGTCAACCCAGAGGTCGGGGGTTTCAATCTTCGCTAGGGACCGAAAGACATTTTCAAAATTACTGTTCAACTTCCTGCCTATATAGTGAACTCATCTTCATAACGGATCCACCGACTGTACACTGTCGATGGAGACCAGATGGTGAGAAGGATGATTTGGTAGTTGGTACCCGCCCTCATACACCGAAGCTAACAAAGTGAAGTCGCTAACCCATGGCCGCCTCTAGGCAATACGTCAATGGACTGTTGAACCTCATGCTTTCTTACTTTGTGAATAGTTTATGTTCACTCAGAATGAAGCATTATTGTTATATATTGTGGCGCGGTTCTCTAGAAAGAATCTGTAATAAGCCCCTTGTTACACATAAAATAAGATTTATTTACAAGCAGATAGTGCATATCGCACGAACGAACATCAGAAAAAGTTCACCAACGCCAAACAGAACGAATCAGCAGGCTTAAACTAAATCTCTGACGCCGATTTCAAAGACAAACAATTGACATCCACAAGATGAGGCAAAGAAACTGGTGCCTACACGAACGACTAACGCTAGCATCAAATACAAATTCCAGTCTAAACTCTATTTGCACCGAGGCCGTATTTAGAACACAACCAACAGTCTCCAAACTCATTAGGCCTTTCTGACTTAAACACGTGCTACCCAGCAATGTGATTCTCGTTAACGATAACGATAACGAAAATGTTCGTTAACGAAAATAAAATGATTTCGTTAAAGATAACTATAACTAAAAAATATCATTAACTATAACTATAACCATAACGAAAATAACAATAACGAAAATTCATCTTTATTTTCGTTAAAAATAAAATAAAAATAGGAAGTACAATATGAACGATTCGACATAAATGAGAATGAAAAATGCGATATTTTTATTATACAATTTGTCAGTTACTTTGGAAACTCGTGTATTCATGAAGCTGAATGCACCCATGCTTCAAATGGTTTCAAAGCTCTGAGCAAATTGTGAAACAGCGTGTTAATACGCACAATTTTGCTTATAGCCTTAATTATTGTAACTAAGTAGTAACTAAAATTAACTAAAATACATATCCATTAACTATAACTATAACTAAGATATAATATTAACTATAACTACTACTATAACTATAACTAACTATAACTATAACTATAACTAAAATTTTAAAAAAACATTAACTATAACTGTAACTATAACTAAAATAAAATCTGTAAGGAGAATCACACTGCTACCCAGTTACAATACCTCTACATCTCCACCCGCTGCGCTCATTAAACCGGAATGATCGATCTCTTTGTCCCGCGAGCGAGAACTGCTATGGCTAAAACGCGAGCCTTTGCCTTCATTTGGCCCTGCACTATGGAACCAGGTTCCTCCTTTGACACGTTCCTGTTTATTAACTGGTGGGCCAAGTGTCTCTTTTAGTTGTGTCAATACCTCTTTCTTTTCTCTGGGCCTCTCGCACTGGGAGCGCCTCTGATTGGTGTGCACTGCGAAAGGCGCTATATAAATTGATAGATACAATACAATGCAATACCTCCACACGCCTGCATGCAACACTGTGGGCCTATAGTTAGCGCCACTATACTGGCAAGGAATTAGTCGTCGAAGGCACTGAAAAGGTGTGCGTGAAGGCATTGCTAAAGGTCCCAAACACTATCGTCAAAGGCTTGCTCGAACTCACAATTCGCTTTGCAAGGCTAGGTTAAACCTATCACCTACTGTAACATTAACTGTGTCTCAAGTGCTTTCAACCTATTATCTCATTGAATTCTTAGATCAGTCAGATACAACATTTGGAATGCTTGTGAAAGCGAAATGGAATGCTATACTTAGGGCTCACAATAATTTTAATAACGAGTATGTTCACATTAGTATTAATTGCGTGTGTATTCTTTAGGTTGTGGAGGCACTTACACCTCGACGAACGGCGTTTTTATGTCTCCAAACTACCCGGATGTCTATAACATCAGTACCCACTACCCAGTGCACATACACGATTTCGCTCTCAACCATCAGTCAAATAACGCTAAGCTTCGAGACGTTTGAATTGGACAGATCTATGAATGATTATGTTGTGGCAAGTGGAAAGTTACAATAACTCTTCTTAAGTATACCGCTAACATGATATTACAAGCAATATATTCCAGAAATATAATAATAATAATAATAATAATCTCCAGACAATTAAAAAAAATAATTATAATTATTATTATTTTTAAATTGTCTGGAGGTGACCCTACTTTGTCCTGGTATTATTATTATTATTATTATTATTATTATTACTATTATTATTATTATTATTATTATTATTATTATTATTATTATTATTATTACTTTGTTGTATTGCCCGAAGTACATAATTATGATTCCTCGGGGTTTAAAAATTAGGTAGGCCTATTGCATAATTTCTTGATAATTCTTGAATGGCTGGTCTTCGTTTATGTCATAGTCGATTGGAAAATTTCTGTGAACTGCATTAAATAAGTAAAATGCTATTCTAATCAAACAGGTTTCGTGGTTCCGAGTAAAACGCTTATTATTATTATTTTGTTAATGTTTATTATTATTAGTATTATTAAAGGAACAATTTTAAACCACACAATTGCACATAAAAAATAATCTGAAAGTTGTTAGTCAGTCACAAGGTGAAGAGCGATTGCACATCAAGAACTTTAGAGCCAGCGAGAAATATTGAGCTTTTTGGGGTCGGGGGAAGAGATTTCTAGCATCGGATAAACCTTAGTAACCCACTGTTCTTTAGAGGCAAGATAGAATGCACGGGAGCCCATTAAAGTTCGGCATCGTTGCTCAACCAAAGATGCGTATACCCGCAGATGGTAGATTGAAGGGATGGGATGTAAGGAGAGACTAGCAGTTGAACGTAGGAACTGTGTTCTCTCCTGCCGCTATTGTGCTATATATTTTTCATAGTATAGCTTCGGAAAGTAATGATATGTGTGGTTTTTTACTTTTTCACAGATCACTTGTGGAAGCTACAGTAGCCAAGTGGAAAGGAAATATTTCTGGAATTCAAATATTCCACCTATATTGATTCCTGTGTGCAACTCTGGACAAATATATTTCAATTCCGATTCCTACCATAATTTTACCACAAGAGGTTTCAAAGTTCAGTACCAAGTCAGCACCAGAGGTAAGATGGTTTTTGCGTTAGATGGTTTAGGCTGTATAGTGTATACCATGTACATTTGCCTATAATCATAACTCCAAGACTGATGAGAAATTGCTAATGCCCCGATACTCTGCCTGGAACCCGTATCTCGTCCATACGATGTGTGTTTCTGAGGGTAGGCTTATCTATGACTGCTCATGTGAATTTATGCAACTCCAGTTTATATCAGCTACGCCAGATACAGATAATGCGGGGGTCTCAATGTCGTATAGTTAGTGGCCCAGATCATGTTACAATAAGTTAAATAAGGGTAGATTAAGAATAGTATAAAATAAGGAGAATAGTAGTGGGTAGTAATTGGTCCAGGTGAGTGACTGATTCGAAATAAAATTGTTCCCAGGTTTCTTTGGGGTTGTTTTGGCGAAGGAGATGCTGGGGTCGTAATCTTAAAGATTGATTAGCATACTTTTAATTACGAGACCAGCAATAATAAGCAAAGTTTTGTCTTATCGATCTAAAATGTTAAAGTCCGAAAGTACCAGTTTAAAGTTGCATAGGTTGAGCAGGGAAACTAGAACGATAGTTAATATTAAAATTCTATTGAAGTAGATTTTTAATGCAGTGTTATGTAGAGCGGTTTGAATGATTACGTTGAAATGATTACCGGAGGAATTTGAAACTGATTTAGTATGGTTTACAGGTTGTGGCGACACCGTATTTACTACGTCGTCTGGTGCTATTTCATCGCCAAACTACCCTCAGAACTACAGCAATGAAGAGGATTGCACGTATTCAATTTGGGCATCAAGTTCCAGTTCATTTATGCTGAGTTTCAAAACATTTAATTTGGAAGAGGATTTATCTTGCAACTTTGACTGGATTCAAGTGAGGAATGGAATGATTTTCACTTTTGTAGATGTATTTAGTTTTATGATTCAAAATGTAATTACTCTACTAAGAAAAGGATCTTTTTTCTTATCGCAATTTAAACGCAACATGAAGCTGAGACTGTGAGACAATGCAGCCGTCGGTTATAATGCAATAATGAAATATATCGTGAATGTGTTTCTTAAAGCATTGACATTGATTTAAGTTGGAATTTGTGTTGATCAGTGTAATAATCATTCGTGTTGTGGTGTGGGATTGACAGCAGGATTTGTGTATATTAATATATTATAGGGGTGTGTAACATTGTGTATAATGCGTCAGCGTATGTTCTTGGCTGAACAGTTATTGAGCATTATGACGTGCATGTTTATTTAGCTGGTCGTACTGTAACAGGTGTTTGTATGAGTCGCACGTGTGGCACGAAAAAGAATTAGCCAATGTGACCAATTTAAAATTTGTACAGAGCATAGTTCATTTGTGTTGAACTATTGTAACAGGACAGTTGATATGTAGGCCTATTCATTCGTTCATTCATTCATCATGGAGATTGTATATAAGTGGTTTTCTTCTATGTTGAATTGAAAGAAGAAATATTTCAAACATTCTATGGCTTTGCTGTTGTGAGTTGACAACAACGCACTACCATAGTTAAGGTACCGATAGGTAGTGGTAGAATAGAGAAATGACGGTTAAAGTAGATGACAGACAGAAGTTAAGATTGCTTTGTAAAGAAATGAAATTTAAATATATATATATACAGGAACATTAACGTATATATATATATATATATTCGTTTAATGAAAAAGACATGTTGACACACCGCAACAAGTTACAAGTTATAAAGAGGAGAATACTATGAATGAATGAAAAAGGAAGAGTTAAAAAGTAAAACTAAGGATCATTAAAATGTTGGTAGAGCTACCGAGAACCCGAGTGAGTTATAGGGATAACCGTTCGTGGAGTGTTATCACTGAATGCGGTTTGTCACTCAGATTTCAATAAACGAATATATATATATATATATATATACCACAAGAGGTTTCAAAGTTAGTAGTCATTCAAACCGCTCTACATAACACTGCATTAAAAATCTAAATCTTATATATATATATATATATATATATATATATATATATAAAGTATATATATATATATATATAAAGTATATATATATATACATACATTGCATACTTGTACCTTGATCATTTATGCCATTTTGAAATTCCAAGCTTAAATGAATGCTGTTCATAGATCTGGTGCGATAATTCCAGCTACATATCGCCAAAATACTGCGGTTCAACTCTACCAAAGCCAGCTTACATCACCAATTGCAATAAAGTGCTGATATGGTTCCATACAGACATTGGAGTTGTCCACAGCGGATTTAGGCTTCAGTACTCCGTTACTCCAGACGGTATGACTATGCAGCTATGTGTTGTTTTCGAGATAAACTAGAATAAGAGTTCATTTCATGGTCTTAAACGGCTTGCGAGGCAGAGGCATCAAAATGGAAGAAGTTGTTTTCGCAGATTAATTGGAGGCCTGTTCCAAATGTGGGGCCAATCACTGTAAAGCCTCGATTTTGCACTTGCTGAACAACCAGAATGCCCTGATTGACTTTTGTCCCTCTATCATTTATGCTATTTTGAAATTATAAGCTTAAATGAATGCTTTGCATAGATATGATGCGATAGGGCCTAATTCAGGTTACATATAGCCCTAATGCTGCGCTTCAACTCTGCCAAAGTCAGCAATTGCAATAAGGTGCTGACATTGTTCCATACAGACAGTTCAATTGTCCACGGCTCCCCCTCACCATAGCCAAAGTATTTGTGTAGGGCCAAGCAATCACTCCACGCCCATCGTATTTTGATCTCGCATGGGCTGTCGGGGTCAGGCTTTATGATACGGTCCGGGACACCATTGTTAGCCACATGCTATATTGTTACCAAGTATGGTGGGGCTTCGTCAGCAAGCAGGAACATGACTCTCTAAATGCTCTGGTCCGTAAGCTGGTTTCCCTGCTCTTGAGGAAGTCTGTTAAAAACCCGACCAAGACCTTTTTAGAAATCTTAAATAATCCTGGACATATCCTCCGTTACCTACTAGCCCCTGTTCTGTATACTGGTCACGATCTGCGCCCACGCTCACATAACCGTGTTCTTTCTAGATTTGATTCCCTCACCAGGAGCGGTTTCCTGGCTAGGATGCTGTACAGCTAGGCCACAGTGTTTTTAGTTTAATAATTATTTACTAACTTTTCTGCCACTATTAATTTTGGTAACCTTGTATGTTCAGCGCCGTGCGTTTGCCAGCGTTTAATAAAGAACACACTTAAGCCTACTTACTATGTTTGCGCTGTCTTACGGATAGGCTAGGATATGAATTCGAGGCATACATTTCTTTCTCGAGATACAGTGGTGTGCAACACTTTGGAATCACCAATTAAAGTTTGCGTTTTCCCAGTTTTCAAGGTTGCTATTTCTATTCAGTATTTTAGATAACGTATTTAATTCTATATACATGGTTACAACCAATAACGTAGGAGACATATATGGCGCACGTGCAATGCTTTAAATGGAACAAGTAAAGGAATAAAATAACTTCACGCTGCTGCATTGGAAGAATATTATTGATGTATCATAAATCCACACTGCCAAATAATTATGCATTATTATTATTAGGATGCGGCAAGTCAAATTACGCTGGTTTATCTGGAATCATCACGTCTCCAAATTATCCTAAGACATACAACAATATGTCTTGTGATTACTACCTTTATCCTGTCAGCGCTATAGCTTTGGCTTTCCAATCATTCGACCTCGAGCCTTTTATCGACATGTCATACGGAGATTATGTCTGGGTTTGTCTTTTCGGATTTTTATACCTTGATAGTTGACGATAGACTTCTATTTATTCATGAATATATGTATGGAAGGGTCCTCGTTGACTTGGCGAGCTAGAAAATATATATAGCATAGGTTTCCATCAGCTCGAACAGTTTGCATCAGTCAGTGAAGATGTTGTACTTTGCCCCAAAGAGTGTTGCTGCAGCCTTATGATTTTATCAAGCGTTTTAATTATAGTAATGACTGGTGTTGGTGGGTGTATTAGGCTTACTGCAGTCTTTTTGAATTGCAACTAGAATGAATGTCTTCAACACTAAGGTTATCGTTGAGCTCCGTTATGCATGTGTACAGAGCTACGATCAAAACCACAGACAAAACTCACTAACACTACATACTGCAAGAACAACGCCATTAATTCTTTAGCAGAATATGTTTTCATTTAGGGTTTCTAGCTTGTACCGCTTTCAAATGTTTTCAGATTCATTGCAATAGTAATACGAATTATAGCACTTATTACTTTCGCGGAAATACCTTGCCACCATTGATTTCCTATCAACTGTGCAGCCATGTCCACATACACTTATATGCCAACGATGCCATCTCTGGAACTGGATTCAACGTCAAGTACCAGGTCAATCAATTGGGTTAGTACCTTTCAATTATTTCCTATTTTGTTGTTAAATTTTGCTTAACATTTAAGTCTTTGATTAGTTTATTCTGGCAAAGATGGATATTAATATGCTTACTATTAGCAATGCTTACAAAAAGAATCTGATAGACGTGGTTTAAGTTACTTAATTATTAAGTTAATCATCAGCAGTTCCAGAGTGTCAACTTGTCTATTTCGTCACATCCTGAGGTTAAGTTAGCCCTTTTTTAAATTAAGTTGATGAAGTACGTAAATCCAAATTCAACGCACAATATAACAGCTTTTAATGCATATAACTAGTCCAATATACCTAGCCAGCAAGTCGCAGACTCTAAATAGCTATTAGGAACATGACCAATAGCAAAGTCAAAAGCTCTTAGAATTTATTAAGACAAAACTTTTAAGGGTTCAAAACAATCTATCTTTCTCTATAACGATACAAATATCTATGGTGGTCTCGATTACGCAATAATCTTAGTGCCCCCAAAACTTCACTTTACCCTGATAGTTTTAACCAAATTTAAACTAGTAAAATTTAACAGGCAATAATACCATTCAAAAGCAAAGCCATTAGTCAAATTGATTTTTGGCATTGCAAATAGAAGATGACTGCGTTGTCATTTATACTGTCGCGTCCTGCCCTCCTGATGAGGTGCAGTAGCGCTGCTGTAGAGGGACATCCGGTCTTGAGCTTACAAGATCTGAACCTGACACAGAGCTGGGCTTTGCTACTAGGGACCTAGTCTTAATTACTGCAGGCAATGCATAGGACTTTGGCGCCTTTGACATTAATCTAGCGCTGCGACGGGGCAGGGCGGCATCAGTCAGTTTGGCGGGCGCGCCAACTACCAGATCTGAGCGGGAACCAGGTACCAGGCCGTGAATATCGTCCGCGCCTTCTTCTGAAGGCTTTGCCAAGGGAAACAACCCTGCTGGATTCGAACCCTCAACAGCAAGCATTTCATTAGCATTTAACTGCCGCTCAGTCTGCAGGTAGTCGACGACATGATTTAATTGGCTTGCCTGATCTGTTTGGCGCTCTATCATTTGTTGGAAAAGAGAGCAAAGCTCAGTAACTTTCCGTTCTAGGTCAATGGAATCAGACATTGATAATTTCTTTATATGCCTTCATAAGATTCAAATTAAATGGTTAATTACATACGAAAATCTGTTCTCATATCAGTTACAGGCACTCGGTCCTTCAGACAAAGGTTAAGAGTTCGAAACCTAAGTACAGATAATCAACGATGAGTCTTTAGTTAACGACGGATACTAAAAATAGCAATCGCATGACTCATCACGCGATAAAACACACAGTTTCGATTAAAACACACAGTTTTGATTATACAATCACGTAGCACTAACCCTGCATAAAACACACGACGCACGGAGCAGTCGAACACAAGCGAGGATCGAACCCAGGTCCTTCTTCCGTCGGAGCACACAGCTTCACCAGCAGTCGAGCAACCACGCAATCGACACGACGACTCACACAGAGCGAACGACGAAGAATCAAGAAGAACGAAGAAGAACCCCGCGCATGACATGCGTCGGGTTTATATAGCCAACAATTAAGCGGGAACATTAAGCGCCAATATTAACGAATCACAGCTCAGCGCGCGACTGCAAGGTCCAATTACAGCGCTGCAAACGGGTGATGATCACGGATCAAATAATGAGCGAGGAATCAACTAGAGTGCAGGCGAAAGCACGCCTAGCGAACCGCAAGGGATGGTTCGCAACACCCTCCTCAACCTTCCCGAAATTTCTGACTAAGGGAAGAAATTTAAGCACCCTATAGTAAACATGGCAAATTATCCTGAATCTTCTCAGACAAACAATCTAAATAAACAATCAGGGTATCAGTAGCTCCCTTTGTCAACAACACAATGATTCGACATGAACAAACAAGGTTAACATATTCAGTGTGTTTCCACAAAATTATAACCAATTGACAGTAATTATTTTAACAAGACTACACATGATTTCACAGAAAAAACAAGACATCAAAAAAAAACATCACACCAGAACAACTTGGCGAAATCGAGCAGGTTTTACAATCCGTCTCTTAGGTCTATTACCTAACTGAAACGAAGAGTCTTCTGACTCGAGATCAAATGGCAGGTCAGCAGGCTCAAATCCTGAGGGAGCCGGAATGGGTCTCTCGGAATTTTCTTCTCCTCCGACAACTTTCTTCAGTTTGTCAACGTACACAATTTTAGGTTGTGAACGAGGATTCTTCTGAATTTTATACAGAACAGGACTCAGCTGTTCCATCACGTGGTATGGGCCTGTGTACCAACGGGACCATTTATCTTTCAGCCCGGATCTTCGACGGGGGTAAAAATAATACACAAGGTCACCTGGAGCAAACACACGGGGTTTAACCTTCAAATCATAGCGGTTCGCTCGTGTAGTAGCCTGGCGCTGCATAAACTCTCTGGCCACAGTGAAATCAGTTTGCATCCTAAGTAATTGCGCAGAAACATAATCATCAGAAGACAATAATTCTGGCATGAGCAAGCTATCACCTAAAATTAAATCAGCAGGCATGCACAATTCACGACCTAAAAACAAACGATTGGGGGAGAAGCCTGTGCTCTCGCTCTCACTCGCACGGTACGCCGCAAGGATATGGGGAAGGTGCACATCCCGGAGGCGCAGAGGTTGCGAAGACACTTTGCCGATCAAAGCGCGGAGAGGTCTATAGGCTTGTACCTCAGCGTCGTGTGTACTTGGCTCGAGAGGCTTGGCTTGTAGCGGGTCGATTGGCTGGCGAAGACACAGGTCGCGAAGCTCTCTGTTCGTTTCTGGCGATACGTCTTTAGCGACGTCGATCTTTTGGCAGACAGTCGTTTCCGGTCGGCTGACGATCGGTAGTGAATGACCATGGATGGAGATACAACCTTGGCCGAAATTCCACTGGGCTTGTTGCTGCTCGAGCCAAGCCAGGCCTAGGATTAGCTCGGAGATTTGTTCGGTCACCAAACAGTTAACGGTGAAGGCGAAGTTATCAGTCTCACACCGTAAGGTAGTCTCGCCAAGGACTCGGATTGCGGTACCATTAGCTGCACGTAACATCTGCGTAGACTTAGTGACGTCGGCCATCTTCACCAGTGACGCAGGCACCAAAGCTAGTTCACAACCAGTGTCAATAAGCGCAAAAGTGTTCTTTCCACCTACCCGTACAGCAAGATAAGCGTTACTGCTGCCAGGAATGTGATTCAGTCTAGCATCAGCGGGTTGATCTGGTTCAAATGCAACCGTTGCTTCAGTCTGTTGTCGATCTGGGCAACCTCTTGCCAAGTGGCCAGGTTGTCCACAGTTGTAACATCGTCTCAGAGTTTGTCCATCACCAGCCCGAGTCTGGTGTTGACGGATCGTGTTCCCGTTTCTGTTTCTTCCAGCGTTGGGTCTCCACTGGAATTTCGTCTCTTGCGATGGCGGAGCCGATGGAATAGTGTCTGCTCGTGGTTGAGTTAGCCAGGAGTCCCACATCTTCTCTAACTTCTCGACAGATCGTCTGTGCGGTTCTAGTTCATCATGAATTAATTTACGGACATCGTCCAGCGAAGTTTCGGTTTCTCTGACGGCTTTGGCTCGGGCGTAGCGGCGGTCGGAAGAGTCTACGCCACTGCGGTCAGCTTTCTGGTAGCCCTCGAATTTCATGGCTAAATTATAAGCCTTATCAAGAGAGTCTGGCTCACGTTCACGCACTTTCATCGCAAGTTCTTTGTCTCGGATGGCATCTATGAACGATCGAATTGCAATTGTCTCACTGTGGATTGTCGTCGGTCCAGGAAAAGCGAGGATCATCAGGCGGCGGACATCTTGGACGAGGACTCCGAGTTCTTCTCCGTCTCTTTGTCGTCTGGTGCTAAGTTGGGTTTGGTAGAGGGCCGTCTGGTCGGACCCACCGTACCTAGACCTTAGTCGTTTGACCAGGTCTTCCCAAGAAGCAACAGTGGCGGAGTCAAACTCCCAGAGCAGCTGGTTAGCAGGCTCTGTGAGAGCGACCATCAGCTGGTTTAGTTTCTCTTCATCAGTCCATGCATTGTTTCTGGCGCACACTTCGAATTTTCTAATGAACGCTTCAACAGCTGTGCGTCCGTTGTAGGTACCCAATTTCAGCCATTGTCTATTAGCTCGAACCCCAGACACTTCAGCAGAGGAGGATGTAGTCTTACCAGGCGTTGTCTTTTCTTCGGCCTCTCGTTCTCTCAGTGGATCTTTCTTTTCATCATCTGACCCGTTGTCCACGACCAAAGCCCGGTTGTTGACCAAGGTCGGCAGTTGAGCGGCGGATGACATCCGGACAGGTTTCTGGCCCAGGTCCTCAGTGACGTCATGAACAACCGTGTTGTTCATATGCTTCTCTGGTGTTGCTTCGTTGCGTTGTCTCTCAGGTCGCAGAGCATCGTAGCCCGAGGTCATCGGAGCGCGGGAGATGAAAGGTTGGCGTCGGTTCTGCGCTTGTCGGAACGAAGTTTCGGTTGCACCTCGCGTAGACAGGTTTCGAATCGGCTTCGGCTGGCGGCTGGTTCCGGTGTCTCTCTCTTGACGATTGGTCGACAGAGGCTGAGCAGGCGGTGCTCGTTCCCGAGTCTCGGGTTCGACCCGCCCATCTGGGTTGAGATGGTGAACCATGGCAGCGCTCACCGGTGACCGGAAGTAGGTCATCGTGCTAGGAATCGGTCGCGGACGACGTTGACCACCGGTTGACCATGACGACATGACGTAGGTCGGCGCAGAGACGAATGGCGCAGAGAAAGTCGACAAGCAGCGGCTTGACGAATTCGTGACGCGCAGATCAGAGACGCTCGACGAATGACGTTTTATGTGACTGGGATGTGCACCTGGGTCGAAGGAACCGTAGCGAGTGGAGCGGAGCGAAGACCCGGATGTGGACGAGAAGAGGATGGGTTGACCCTCTCTCATCAGGTCTTGGTCCCGTTGTGTATCTGAAACTAGATACTCATCGTTAGACTCTGGTCGGTCAACAAGAAAATCTAAATACTTCCTACTTTGTTCCAACATATGAGGAGAATTATTTAAACTCCTTTCAATTGCACTAATACTTCTTATTGATCTATTTAACACATCATCCTCATCATCATCCTCATTGTGATTATCATCATCATCATCATCATCATTATGATTATCGTCATCATCATCATCATCATTGTCATTATCATTATGATGCTTCAAATCAATCCTCTGATTATCAAGTTTCACCAATAAATCATCTTCAAAATCACACAACGATTCTAATTCTTTTTCTCCTAAATCCATAACATTATGCAATTCTAAACTCTTAGTAGCATCTTTGTTTGAATCAAAGAAATATTCATAATCTTCCCATCTATCTGTGTCAGTATTTTCAGGTTCATGTACCGGAAATCGAACCCCGATTCTGGTGCCACGTGTCGCGTCCTGCCCTCCTGATGAGGTGCAGTAGCGCTGCTGTAGAGGGACATCCGGTCTTGAGCTTACAAGATCTGAACCTGACACAGAGCTGGGCTTTGCTACTAGGGACCTAGTCTTAATTACTGCAGGCAATGCATAGGACTTTGGCGCCTTTGACATTAATCTAGCGCTGCGACGGGGCAGGGCGGCATCAGTCAGTTTGGCGGGCGCGCCAACTACCAGATCTGAGCGGGAACCAGGTACCAGGCCGTGAATATCGTCCGCGCCTTCTTCTGAAGGCTTTGCCAAGGGAAACAACCCTGCTGGATTCGAACCCTCAACAGCAAGCATTTCATTAGCATTTAACTGCCGCTCAGTCTGCAGGTAGTCGACGACATGATTTAATTGGCTTGCCTGATCTGTTTGGCGCTCTATCATTTGTTGGAAAAGAGAGCAAAGCTCAGTAACTTTCCGTTCTAGGTCAATGGAATCAGACATTGATAATTTCTTTATATGCCTTCATAAGATTCAAATTAAATGGTTAATTACATACGAAAATCTGTTCTCATATCAGTTACAGGCACTCGGTCCTTCAGACAAAGGTTAAGAGTTCGAAACCTAAGTACAGATAATCAACGATGAGTCTTTAGTTAACGACGGATACTAAAATAGCAATCGCATGACTCATCACGCGATAAAACACACAGTTTCGATTAAAACACACAGTTTCGATTATACAATCACGTAGCACTAACCCTGCATAAAACACACGACGCACGGAGCAGTCGAACACAAGCGAGGATCGAACCCAGGTCCTTCTTCCGTCGGAGCACACAGCTTCACCAGCAGTCGAGCAACCACGCAATCGACACGACGACTCACACAGAGCGAACGACGAAGAATCAAGAAGAACGAAGAAGAACCCCGCGCATGACATGCGTCGGGTTTATATAGCCAACAATTAAGCGGGAACATTAAGCGCCAATATTAACGAATCACAGCTCAGCGCGCGACTGCAAGGTCCAATTACAGCGCTGCAAACGGGTGATGATCACGGATCAAATAATGAGCGAGGAATCAACTAGAGTGCAGGCGAAAGCACGCCTAGCGAACCGCAAGGGATGGTTCGCAACAATACGACGCAATTGTTTTTCGTGTTTGGTTGTAACATGCTGTTTGGCTGAAAAAGATAATAAACTATTGGTATCCGAAGCGATTCGAATTCGAATATTCTCATTTGGTTAGACATTAGGCAGCTTTTGTTCTGCACATCAGCTGGTTTTGCTTCATCTTTAGTCGACACAAGATAATAACAGTAATCAAATTGTTGTCATTGTTACTTGACTTTCTCATCATTATACAAAGGCATGTTCTTTTGATAACATTGCATACATGTTTACAGAGTTTATCACAGTTTGGTGAGAAGCTAGTCTTTTTTTGCCCTTCTGTACAATGGCCTTGTACTTTGTAGTTGCTCATAGCGCAATAACAACTGCACCAAAAAACTTCACCGTAGTCGTTGGCAGTCAAGTGATACTGAACTGCACAAGTGATGCAACAGACTACTATCCAAGTTGGACTCTGAGCACAGATGGGTCGGATGAAAATACTGCAGTCATTGCATCTTTCTGCGTCGTCAACTCCGACTATACATCCCAGTACTATGTTGTTAGCGATGGACCAGGAGTCTGCAACCTAGTGATAACAAGTGCTACACAGGCCGAGGCCGGTATCTACACATGCATTGACGTCGGTCTTGCATCCAGTAGTTCAGTTCTCACAGTTATGGGCAAGTATTACTGCTTATCGTTAATGGTATGTTGTGCACGCACGCACACACACACACACACGCACACACACACACACACACACACACACACTATCATCTATTATCACACACGTATACATGCCCTGCATCTGCTGTGCTAGCTCACAGAGCCCTTCGCCCTGCCTCTAGCAGAGAGCTTTTGATCCCTCGTGCTAGCACCTCAACCTGTCAGCGTCGTGCTTTTCAGTTGTAGGTCCTTCTGTCTGGAATGGTCTCCCGTTGGAGATACGCCTGTTACATAGAGATGATTCGTATGACTTCTTTGTTTCGCCGTCGTTGGACTGGGAGCGCTTCTGAGTAGGCTGCTTGAAAATTCTTGAATTGAATGAATGCATGCATGTATGTATGCCTATAAGTATGTTACTATGCATTTATGACATTTGTATGCATGTATATGCATGTGTATTAGGGTGGTTGCATCTCTAATGGACTATTTTCAACTTCAGTTGTTTACTTTCGCCAACCCGGCATATAGTGCCAATTGGTTTCAACCATAATGTTCCTATATCCTGCCAATTGGTTTATCGTAATGGCCCAAAAATTGAACTGAACAATATCTAGGACTGCCACAACGTCTTTGAAATTTTGACTTTTACAGATAATTTTCGTCATTTCGAGTATAAGTATTTTATTCGCATTTTGGACCTATGTTTAGTTTTCAACAGAAAAGCTGGATGATTTTACTTAAGCACAACTTAAGAATAACTTCTACGATGTTTATGTTCTCGTTGATTGTTTATTATTAATTTTTATTGGCATTTTAGTGGTATTTGATCCGTGAGTTCCTGAGACCGATAACCACAAATCTATTCGAACAAGCATACACAACAGGGTGCAGTGGAAAATAAGCGAAAATTAGAAATTCGAAAAGTAATAGCAACCAAAAGTTGCCTAATGGCATGGATCAAACAGTGTTCAAAATTTAAAAAAAATATTAATGTCTTCCGCCCCCACCAGAGGGCCAAAGTTACGAGACAAAGCGTTTTTCGAGAAAATTGTGAGGTTTTCTTGTGACGTGGGGGAGGGGGGGTCAGCCAAGTGTGACGTCACATCACGTCTGTGTAATTAAATTTAACAATTGAAAACTATTATTAACTGCCAGTCAATATACCGCTAGAAAGAGCTCTTAAAACTGAATAAAATGATGTGTTAATTTTCAGAATATGACCATATTTGTAGAAGTTATTAACTTTTTACCATTTCCTCAATAATAATATTAACTCTAATAAATAATTTTAATCACTAATCAGTGTAATCACTAGTAACCAGGCATGCAATAAATGTAATTGTGCTGTAATCTGGACCTACTACAGGCAGTTGAATTTATTCCTGGTTTAAGTGTTCACATTTCATGGTTGATTACAACTATTATGCTTACTGTTCGAGTGCTCCCATATTTGATAAAGGGTGAAACTTTGACGGTGTTGTGGCAGTCCTAAATATTAAAATTTTTTCAAACAACTTTTGTGTGATGTTTCTGGATGGAATGGAACCAAATGGAACCTTGGCGAACATTAGTTTCACACTTTTGTTTTTAAGAACCACCCTAATGTGTATGTATATGTATTGAATAGCTCCATTGGCTCCCTCTCACTGCTGAATAGCTCCATTGTCTCCCTCTCACTGCTGAATAGCTCCATTGGATCCCTCTCACTGCTGAATAGCTCCATTGTCTCCCTCTCACTGCTGAATAGCTCCATTGGATCCCTCTCACTGCTGAATAGCTCCATTGGATCCCTCTCACTGCTGAACAGCTCCATTGGATCCCTCTCACTGCTGAATAGCTCCATTGGATCCCTCTCACTGCTGAACAGCTCCATTGTCTCCCTCTCACTGCTGAATAGCTCCATTGTCTCCCTCTCACTGCTGAATAGCTCCATTGGCTCCCTCTCACTGCTGAATAGCTCCATTGGATCCCTCTCACTGCTGAACAGCTCCATTGGATCCCTCTCACTGCTGAACAGCTCCATTGTCTCCCTCTCACTGCTCGTAAACCAGCCTAAGGTTCTCGTTCTTATCTAACGGTCTTGTTCTGGCCTAGCTCTCAAGTACCTGTGTTGCCTCATTCGCCGACCTATCTCTGTCACATCTCACCGTCCGCTTTGCTCACTTGATCGCTTTGAATTGACATTCTTGTCCCACGAGCGAGGACTGCTATGTCTAAATCTCGAGCTCTGGCCTTCACTGGCCCTTCACTATGGGACCAACTTTCTACATCAACTCGTTCTGCTGAAATTTTATTGATAGTATTTTGTTTAGTTTTAGGTCCTGACACAACGACTAAATCAAGTGACACAACGACTAAATCAAGTGCCCAAGGTAAACTAGTATAAAGTAACTGCTTGAAGAGAGTTTTCAACGTATCTAGTATTTGTTTTGCATGAAGTCAGTAAATCAGAATCTGAGGTGATAATTTTATGTCCAAGGTCTATTCAATGGTAGAATAATAAATTAAATAGAAATAATCTACATGGATATAGGAGTTTCATTGACGGTTTCCATCGTCTATTCTAATATTAATGCACCAATTCGGATCTCATCTGCTTTGATCTAATCTAATCTAGTTGGATAGATGCAAATCATATCTGATGTCATATTATCTCAGCTACTTTGACCTATGCTGACATAATCATGTAATGTGTAGGACTGCGCATATCAACTGTCATAAAATTCCATAGATAGATCGAGATAGATTTCGGCCGTTGATCGACTTCTGCATCATGTGGACGGATTTTTCATCTAAATGTGGCATTAACTCTGTAATTTTGGACATGCTGGAGTTTACGTGTGCTATGTTTTCGTATCGTACTTGCTCGTCGGTTTTGCCAAGGATTTTGTGCGTTTAAAAGATATTTCATTCGTAAAAATGTCGTCATCGATATGAAAATTACTATTTGTTATTCACACACACGAATGTTTGATTAAGCATCCAGTCCGAAGTTGACATTGAAAGACTTCAAACTGCGTTGTGGAAATTTAACCTACTACATCGCTTAAGAAAATGATGTGACACAATCCGTAAATACTTATCTTCATATATTTATCATTCTGGATGTCACACCGCATCCAGGTACAAGTTACATGAGAAATTAGATTGTGAGTTTGTTGCCATCATTGTTCTCATATGAAAGGCTTGATTGCTATTTCCTCTTGGTATGTAGTCTTTGTCGTTTTTGCTGTGAGCTTAAAATCGTGCGGCCTGGGGCGAAAATTGTAATGTTTTTGCGCTACCCCCGGAAATAAGCCCCAAAGCACATGGTTTTCCACGTATGATACATGTAATATAGGTTTAATTGGTGACTTTTTTTATCTTAGGCCAAAATGATTCAGAAGTCATCGTAATCGTTCTCTCAGTGCTTTTGGTCATACTCGCTCTTGGATACATCGGAATCGCAATATTCTTCATTGTACGCCGATGCAGAAAATCATCAAAGGAAAAAGGTAATGTACATCGACGAAATTTTCAGTGCGGTACAATAGCTGTGCTGGGGAAGCCAGACTATTCACAGGAGGGTAAACCTGAGCAGCAGCACAAGGCCATATGTTGACCATAGTTATGAAAGCTCAAATGGGAGAATCATGGCATTCTCACTGTAATTATAGGCCTATTTTATCATACGACGTTGCTGTTTTGAACAGCACTTTAATAGTGCCAAGAAATTTAGTATTGTCTTAGTAACACACACGTTAGGACAATAATATTATGCTTGACAACGTTGAGATATAATTGTCTCAATGGGTGTGTGTTGGCTGAGCTGTAACTTCCTGACTACCTTGATTGTTTAACACAAACCACCAATTGTTGTCTATAAAATAATAACTTATGTCTGAATGCGTATGCATGTGTCTAACACTTAACATTCCTTAAAGCTTGCTTTGAAATAAATGCTTCTCCTACAGTAGCGACAAACACAAAGGAAACCAGTAAAAGCGATATATTATCATTCTTTGCCTCAGAAAATGCGTTGAACTTTAATGCTGAGGCGAAAAAGAAATAACACCAACGTACTTCATTCTAAGAGTAGCAACAATACGTCCAATGCGTGTGCTAACAGAATAAGGAACGTCATTTCCATTCCAAGGTTCAGAGCCGAATCCCACTCGTATTTCCTGGTAGTCATATAGGTTTATTTGTGGTTTATCATGGTCAATCGTTGACTCATAAGGCATAAGCGTTATGGAATGGGTTACTGCATTCTATGTGACGTTTCTAAGCTTATGGAATATCGTCAAGAATGTAACCTATTATCCCAAACAAAGATTAGCCTATGCTGTATCTTTTAAAGTACTAGTGGAGGAGCGTTACTACTGCAGACGCAAATAAGTTTACTATTTATTATTCTATAAAAATTAGGTGCCATTACTAAGACCTTGTTCATTGCAGTTCAACAAAATCCGAATCAGGACATGAGACCTGCAAACGATTCTGTGAAGACTCTAGCAACTGGATCTGTGTACGAGGATATTCCTGCTCTTGTCCTTTCTACAGAGTCTTCCACGACAGTAACCAGAAATGATGATTGCGGCTATGAACATTTGAATAATGGATTTGATAATCCCGCTGCCTATGACACTCTGAAGAGCCAATCTTCTCTACACTCTACATTAAACTAGACATGACCACAGGCAAATCAGTGGCGAAAATAACAAAAGATGAAACCGGAGTTATACATAGGATATGCTGACATTCTGTGGTTTGAAGAGGATGATGTCTACCGAACCTGTTGATGGCTTTAAAGCTTTAATTAATCTTTTGATATTTTGCTTTCGTATAACATTTACTGGCTATAATCATCAGCATTAAATATGACTCTTATATTAATATATATAGATTGTCTTCTTTAAAATCATGTCTGAAATTTTATCGTGTTAGTTGTACTGCAATAAGTAGGACTAGTAAAGGAAAAGTTTCTTTATTCATTCATTCATTCATTTCAGATATTTATATAGCGCCCCTTCAAGATTTCTACTCAGAGGCGCTCCCGACCACAGCGCGGACACTGAATCGGAGTTTCACGCCGAAGCGCATGAGCAATTGCGAGTGAAGGACTTGCCCAGAGTCCCTACGCGATTCGCGGCTTGAGGTGGATTCGAACCCGCAACCCTCCGGCTACAAGGCACCGAACATATTCCTACACCACCGCGCCCCACAATGATATATCTAAGAGGCATTCATGGGTAGGAAATGTTAGAGACTTCATTTTTGTAACCTTAACTTCAAACTGGATGATCAGTTCTCCTTCTTGACGCCTGAATTTCCAACTCAAAGTGTTCGGTCACTGTACTCTTTTATAACTGAGTATACGCTAAGGCAACTTGACATGGCACAGTCACTTACGCTCACCTATTGACACATCTCTTAATTATGGCTTTACTGTTGCGCTCAGAATTTCTTTTTGAATCAAAGTACAAAACCCTACATCATCTCATTGATAAGCAGCAGACGGTTCAAGTCAACTCATCTAAAATTGCACTGGACAACAAAATTATAAAGAGCTTTGCTTTCTGAATGCTTTTGGTGATCATAGTAGCCAGCTTCAAGCTGAACCGAAATATAATTTCAGATTCGATTCACTGTATCGCGTCGTTATTGGGAGAAACGCTAAATTAACTTTTTTGAATTTGGTCTGTTTAATCGTAGAATGATGCTGACATATTGCGTTTGCTCAACTGAGCGAAATGTGTTGTTGCTGATTTTTTTTATACTCAGCATCTGATGATTCAAGTTTCAGTGTCCAAATATATTTTGCTTGCATTGATGGGTTTCAGTGCCCTGATACCGCTTTTCCATTGTCAAAATGTCCTGGTGAAACCTTTCACCGTGTTCTTCACCAAGAGTAGCAAGGAAGTGTATGCAGAAAATGAAACCTCAGCGACATGTTGCACTTCGTGGTTTTTGCTTGAAGCATGTTGTCTTCCAGCTGGACGTAGTTTGGTTGCCAATGTTGGCAAGAAATTTGTCAACAACATTCTTTAACGCCTTTTTATAGGAAGAGAAGGCAAACAGTTTTCTTGAGTCGATAAGACTGGTTTATGTGCCAATTTGTTTTTCTACAGGAACTAAACGTTTACGTACCTGCCAGTTCATTTTATGTAATGAAACTCTTCAGCACGGCTGTCCCATTCGCAATGAAACAACTTTGTATATCCGAGCTATATTTTAGTGGCACAGGCAATACTTATAACTCACCACAGATGCTCCAGTTGTAGTTGTTGTACTGTATGTGTTTCAGCAACAGTTCCATGTTTTCGTAAATTTATACCGGATGTACTTCATAGCTACTTGGTGGGTGGACATTGCCATTATGCTACAAGACAACTTTAACAGTGGCGAATCCGTAAGAAAGACGCCATTGTTCTGGGTCATGCTCACAAACTAAAACCGTGAACATTTTATCAATGGCATTGCAAAAAGAGAGGTTGCCTTTGTCTTAGTCAAACTTGTGTCACTGACCAGATCATTTAATTCTTTCTGACTGTGTTATCAGATGAATTTTACCAAGCATAAACGGTTCAAAATCTAGACGAATGCCGTTTTTTACGTCTGACTCGTGCATTGTGGAATATTCGTCTGCCTCATCTAGTCTCGATGTCGCTGTTGGCTTTGGTACTGGAAACGTGTCATCATTCGGCGCTGGTCTCTTGGCTGAAGACAAATTAGGGTATTCAATTGATTGTTTATTCTTAACAGAGAAGCCAGAGACAATGGTCAGACTGATTTCTTTGCAACAGTCCCTAAAGTGATCCGTCTGTAATCGCGTTCACCTCTGGGCAGATCTTAGATAAGCTCTCAGATCAACAGCACATGTTGCAGATCAAATATGAAGCGGTCAGAAGAGCACTGGGTTTGTCTTGATCACCAATTTAACAACCGAAGCAGAGCCCATACGTATTCTTAATAAGTCCAATAGGGCATTCATGGTGCGCCATCGAGGCTTAGGAATACACTCGTCACAAATTTATCAGAATGCATCGCGGCTGTTGTGACATTGACGAGACATTTCTGGGGTAACTAATTGGCAAGTAGGCCTACACAGTAAATGCAACTGTATACAGACGATGCTACTATTTATGTAGAACATGTGCATCAACGCACGTACAAACTGATATAGCTGACAAACTGATATCAACGCATTGGTTTATGCGAACTGCTTTTATAGCCTACCTTGCCAGCATACAGCGTGACTAAGCATGTTCGGGCATTGAGAGACATGCATAATTTGCCTAACTCTGAGCATTTACATTGCACGTTGTGCAACCTACGCTGATTGCATGTCCAGTCTGGCAGCCATGCCTGGACTATAATATAAAACATCTTACTTTGTAGGCAACATATATAAAATGACCTTGGATTATGTTAGCCTTTTAGTAATAATGTCTTCTCTAATGTGGCCTTTATCGGCCCGAGAATCACCTAAATAGAACAACATTTGGTTGAGTTATGAACATTTCTTCAGATTTTCCTCATAAATTGACCTTTTTTACCTTAAAATAACCTTGGATCGTCTTGCATTTAGTTCACTTGTTTCACACCACAGGTCGCCCTTATCAAGATAAGAAAGACAAGATAGAATTAGTCGATTTAAACAATGGTATCCTGCATGCCAATGCAGCGCAATGATATTGTACTGATGACAAGAAATGTCCCAATTCAGTGTATTAGTTGAACCATGTAAGATTTTTCAAAGTTAGCCATAAAGTTAACCATGCCTCGATACTAGACTACAGACGCGTAGGCCAATATCTGGAAATTTCAAGCACTATTTTTAGTAACAACATAATAATATCAAAAGTGGTACGCAATGGCCGATTGTATGACACTTGAGTCGATTGGTCAGAGCGCACACATAGCAACGCGGATTACGGATCCTAGACGGTTACTGTTAGGGACCTTGAGCATGTCCTTCACTCACAATTGCTCAGCGCCCTCGATTAGTGCGTGGTTATTAGATAACTGAGCCTAATACATGCGTAATAATAGGCCTACTAATAATAGTTACCACAAGCCGCTCTTAACCCTAGGGCTACCAAGCTTTTTTGTGACACCGGCTACCAAGGGGGGTGGTTACCACCCCCCTGGATTTCGTGTTTGGTTTCACATATCATAACTTGTAATATAGCAATGGATTCAGCATTCATTTCTGCACAGAATGGTATATTTAGTTGTACATTATGTGAATGCACTTCAAAATTACATCACTTTTAACAACGGAACCCATTAATTAGCAATATTTTATATTATTGCGTACATTTTGTACTTTTGGATAAACAAATATTAAGATTATGTGTGTTTTGAAACTAATCTATGTATAAAAGATACACACAATCATCCTTACACATGTTTATATAGTATAAATGTACATCCATACATATATATCCATACATATATATCGGTTTACGTTGTAATGCTGTATTCAGCCATTTTCACACAGATTACGCGTATTATTATTTATTTTGATCACTTCCGGTATTCAAAAGACAAAGATGTAGGAATGCAAATGAAGCCCTACATTCCCTCTAAAGAATGGTATCTTTGTTTCTCTTCCAGGAAGACAAATGAATACGCTACATACAAAAAACTAAGGGGGAGTGCTTCCATTCAGCCATTTTTCACGCATATTACGCGTATTATTATTTATTTTGATCACTTCCGGTTCTCATAAGACAAAGCTGTAGGTATGCAAATGAAGCCCTGCATTCCCTCTAAAGAATGGTATAATTGTTTTCTTCTAGGAAGAATAGTCAATAAGCTATAGTCGAAAAACTAAGGGGGTGGTATCCACCCCCTCCTGGTGCCTCGGGTATATCAGGTATAACTTTTGAATGGCGTGGGCTACGACCATGATGTTTACCTCAAAATGTGCGCCAATGAATCTGCTACAGCTACCTAAAATGCAAAAATTATATTCCATATGGAAAAAAAATTTGGTAGCCCGAGGGTTAACCTGCTTTGTGTGTTACAAAAGAGTGGCAATGTAAGCTTATGTAGCTAAATCTACTTAAATTCAAGGCGATCCATAAAGCAGAAGAACAAGAAGAAACAGAAGAACAAAAACAAGAACAAGAAGAACAAAAACAAGAACAAGAGAAAAGAATAATAACAGGAACAAGAACGAGAACAAGAATAAGAACAGGAACAAGAACAAAAACAAGATAGGAACAGGAACAAGAACGTGAACGAGAACAAGAAACAAGAACAAGAACAAGAGAAAGAACAAGAACAGGAACAAGAACGGGAACAAGAATAAGAATAGGAACAAGAACGAGAACAAGAATAAGAACAGGAGCAAGAGCGAGAACAAGAATAAGAACAGGAACTAGAACGAGAACAAGAAACAAGAACAAGAACAAGAGAACAGAATAAGAACAGGAACAAGAACGAGAACAAGAATGAGAACAAGAATGAGAACAGGAACAAGAACGAGAACAAGAATAAGAGCAGGAACAAGAACGAGAACAAGAAACAAGAACAAGAACAAGAGAAAGAACAAGAAGAACAATAAGAATAAGAGGAAGAAGAACAGGAAGAACAATAAGAACAAGAGGAAGAAGAGCAAGAAGAAGAACGCCGACTCATATTTCCAACCGACAGTTGCACGGTCATTGTACTCATTATAGCTGAGTTGGCTGTGGGGCGCGGGTGGAGCAGAAATCTCGAACCAAATTTCTGCTATGGCGGCGGTTTGACCACAGGTCTCTCAATTAATTATTGACAGTCGATCACGTTAACAAGTACACTCGAGCATTCCTATCAATTTTGAAATGCTTATACCTTGATCTGTCGAACACTTTAGATTCTAAATAGGCCTATAAATATTTGCGTGCGTTAAAAGATAAATCTGACAATACACTTAGCTTAAGTATCTTGAAGTACCGAAGTTAGGCATCAGTTATTATACTCATTCATTTCGAACATTTGTCTAGCGCCCCTTCAAAGAAAACTACTCAGAGACGCTCCCAACTCCAGCACGGCCAAAAAGAACAGTTTTAAGGAGAGAAAAGAACGTAGGAGAGAAGGTCCTAGGAAAGAGGCGCAGCTCCAGAGGGAGGCCATTTCAGGTCGAGGGACCCACCTGCGAGAAAGCGCGGGTATGCACATATCATTTCTTCAGTTACGTAATGGTGCAGATATTCATAAGTCTCCTGATAGCTAGACTATTTTCAAAATCGCTTATGCCTTCAATATTTCAAATAGCTTAGTTAAACGGACTGATATCTGGATATGGACCTGATTGCGGTTTCGTTTTAATGCGCCATCAGATGAGATGCCTTTTGTATTATATTTCGGCGCAATAGAAGTTACTAATTACATTACAATTACAAAAACTTGCAATTGTTCAATCAGGAAGTCAGTCGATTATGTACATAATCAAACATAATGGAATCACTTCCTGATTGAAAACATATATATATATAAATTATATATATATATATATATATATATATATATATATATATATATATTATATATATATATGTATATGAGTGAGTGCGTATGCACGAGCACGCGTGTGTGAAAGATCTCGCATAATCACTTTATGTGCGTCATGTACTTGAATATGCTACCTTGACGAGTTCTAGCTATTTATTTATTGTTGGTGCTGCAGTACAATGATCTTTGTTATAAGGATTTAGTAACAAGTACAGATAGATCTAAAATGCTGAACTGATATTGAATTCGTGTTATTATTTTTATGTATAAGGAATTCTTAGTAGAAGTTATCATATGATTCAGACAGAGGTATCTATCCCCCGATGTCATTGGAGCAACTTCCCCTCCGCTCCCCCCTTCCCCCACCCTGCAGCCACTGTAATAATTGTTTGTAGATTATGTGATAGGCGTTGAGCTATGGACGGTTACTTGAGGTTTGCAGTTTATCAGTTTTTTCGTCTTTAGTAACTAACTCTTAGAGCACAGCTAATATTTGCGATCTCAACCCATTTAATAACAAACTGTCAGAGCTGAGACAGTTTTTCCTAGCTGTTATCTGTTACAAGTTGCGACCTGTCAGCTTGATGTTGAGATTAAACGAAACTGATTGATTGATTGATCAGATAACAGTGCAAATCGATCAATGATTTAAACCGTCTACAGTGTCACGCTCACTTGCTAATACTGTCAGTGCAGCGAACCAGTCGTCCAGCATTGTACTACGCAGTCTGTTTTTGATTATCTTGACTCGGCTCATTGCCAGCTCGGCGCTACAATTTGTAACAGTAAGAGTAGCGAGAATCTTCAGTAGACAAACTTCTAAGTACTACAACTTCGCAATTTGCTTTTATCGTGGCATTTCCCTAGAATACTGGGTGGAGCATTTTCTCCAAGGTTTGCATGGTGTAGACGCCTCTGCATCATTGAGCTTTAAAGAATAACTTCGAAATTAAAAGATGGCGCGTACAGCAAGGTACTTTAATTACTAGTGGTTAAAATGGCTTATAATGCCAACCCAATGTTAATTACATTAGTCGAAGGAATTAAGTTTTAGAATGCAAACAGCATCACATTACTGCTCAACTATTATGACACATTTATGCTGTTACAGCTGCATCAATTTATTCTAACCTTTTTTGCTTTTCCTTTTCAGAATTTTCTTCTTTACGATGGCATTCGATAAATGGACCATGCTTTATTCAGTTTTGATTCTTCTTGTCTCTAGTAAAGTCGATGCTCAAAGTGAGTAACACCAGTTAAGCTCAACTTCTAGATGCTAAGTGCTTGTCAATGTCTAAAATATTGTCCAAATGATCGTAAACGCTGAATGAATGAAAGTCACTGCAGCACACCTTGAACCTTTTATTACCTCCGTCTTACCTTTTATTCAGACAAATATAATAATTATGTCATTATTTCTCGCGTGCTGAATACGCTTCAACCATATAAAGAAAGGAATTTATATCGTATTCAAAGATTGCACATAATCTTGAGGATAGCGTGCTGGATTGTCAACCCATTACGGGGTTAAAACGGCTCCTATTGAGTTACACTGTCGGTGGGAAGATCAGACGACGTGACAAATGACTTTCTGCCCTCCCCGCATGCACTGAGGCGAACAAAATGAAGTCGTTAGCCAATGGTTTCCTTCATCATTAGCTCAGTGGACTGTTTAACTTGACTGTTTCTTAGATTTTAAATAGTTCGTGTTCAGTGTGAAGTATAATTGAAGCAGTATTATTTTACGTGAATATTAAACGCCGCAATGCAATGGCAAAGGATGCCTGTTCGAAGTCATACAATTTGAATTGCAAGGCTGACGCTAAACCAATCAACTACCGTATCCCAAAAGTACTGGGTTACGCTTTAAATGCAATATCTGTTCGAAATCCTATGTCAACCATATACAACATTTAGCATTGGAATGCTTGTGAAAGCGAAAGGAAATTTTATACTTAGGGCTCAGGATAAATTTTAATTGTGTGTTTATTCAATAGGTTGTGGAGGCACCTACACCACAAACTATGGTGTATTTATGTCGCCAAACTATCCGAACGTCTATAGCATCAGTTCCAGTTGCACATACACGATTTCGCTCTCAACCGTCAGTTCTATAACACTAAACTTGGAGACTTTTGAATTGGATAGATCTTCAGGAGATTATGTCTCGGCAAGTGCAAATATAGAATACATCTTCCTAAGTTTATTATTATTATTACGAACGTTGTATGAGGCATCAGTTATCATCTTTTCAGGATTCGCCGCTCGTCGGATCCTGGCAGCCTTGACACGGTACCCTGGAAAGCCACTATTATTATTATTATTTTAAAAAAAATATTATTATTATTATTATTATTATTATTACTTGGATGGCTAGTCATAATATATAATCGGTGTCAAAATTGCTGTGAATAGCTTTGAATGGCAGGATAATTATCAATCATAGATCAACGTTAATAAATATTATTTTGTTCTAAGGCTGCTGAAGAAAGCCAGGACTTCTTGACCTATTGGGCAGAGAGTTTGGAAGGCCAAGGGTTTAGAGTACTAAAATAAGTAAAAAATTACGGCCATTCTAACTAAAACAGTAGAACCGTGGAGGTTCCTTTCTTATGCATAAAATGCTTGGTTTTATTCATTTTTAAATTGTCATTAATGCAAACAATAATTTATAACACGCGCAATCACACAGAAATGCTATTCTGAGATGCTAAGACCAATCATACACATAAAGAAGATTAAAGCCAAAAAGAAATACTAAGCTTTTAAGGTAATAAAGAGAGTTTGAGGCTACTACCAGCATCGGAGAGACATTAGTAGTTGGTTCCTTGGAACGCAAGATGAAATACACGGGAGCCCATGACAGTTCTGTATCGTAGATCGGCCAAAGGACCAGCACCCGAAGGAGGTAGGCTGCAGGGAAGGATGTAAGATGAGACTAGATGTGGAACGCAGGCACTGCGTTATCTCCTGTCGTTATTCTAATATACATTTTATTATTATAGCTTGCAAAGTAATGATTTTATGTAGTTTTTTGCTTTTATACAGATCACTTGTGCAAGCAACAGTAGCTACGCGCCAAAAACCTATTACTGGAATAATAATAGTCCACCTATATCGATTCCTTGGTGCAGCTCTGGACGATTATATTTCTATTCCGATTCTTACCATTCTTATACGACAAGAGGTTTCAGAGTTCAGTACCAGGTCAACACCAAAGGTAAGACACCGTAATTTGTGCCTCAGATGGATATCTTCAATTGGTTTAATCTGAAGACGAAGTACATTTATTGTGGCAAAACATCTGGCACTAGCACAGACGTTCTTAGAAAATTATTGCTAAAGCAGTGATTCCTTGACTGGAGTTAACAATTCGTCACCAGTGATCTCGGTGAGCTTCTGGTGAGAGAATTATCTATTACTTCTGTTGTATCAATTAAGCTCGACCAGTGATATTTTGGTTAAGGAAAACTAGAATTAAAAGACGGAATTGTTTTGACTTCAAAAACGAAATTAGAAATTAAATTATAAATTATTTGCCGAATTGAAATTATGAACGATTGTTTCCAACAGCGAGTGGCTCCAGCAAGGGGCCGAGCGCAGTATGTGAGTTTCGGCGCTCCAAAGCATGATCGTAATAGTGCTTGAACAGTTTGGACACTGGTTAGGTCACTCAGCGCCATCTCCAGTGTCGCTATGGTCCTGCAGTGTTACGGCCAAGGCCTTCCCTCTGAACAGACGGGCTCCCAGTAGGGTTAGCGTACCGCGATCCACCCTTAGGAAGCCGGCGAACACGTCGCTCTTTCGCTAGATGTCCGAGAGGTACTCGCACTTGTGTCGCTTTAGATGGATGCCCATTGATAATCCCAGTTTCGCTATTGTGGCAAGATCGTGTCGTAAGTGCTCCAGTGAGATATCGTGCATGTGCGTTCCAACCTTATATGTAGCCTTCGTTGTCACTAACCCCATAAAGCACTTCCTTCGTGCGCTGATAATAATCTGTCTGTCTAGTTGTTTTTATTACGTTCGCCTCCGACCGGCACGCGGTGGCTTCTTCAGTATGTTGGAGGCGAACCATAATAATTGGCGCCAAGACGCGACTCTCTCTGGATGGCTTGCAGGATGGCCGTGAGGGCTTTTTTAGCACTTAAAACGAGCTCTTTCGGGATGTGTTTAAGAATCCTGTATCCATGTTGTCTCGGATGTTGTGGTCTGTCATAATCACCTCTGGTGTTGCCATCGCTGGCGTTTGCTGTGTTTTCTGCATAGATCCCGGTCGTGGGCACCAGCTGGCTCGTTCCAACCGTCCCTCATCGCTCTGCCGTGTAATGCCAAAAGTTTATCTAACAGGTCCGAACTTCTGCAGTCCATCCAGCAGAGAAGTTGTTGCCCAGCAACCTGATATATGAACTCCTCGCGAGCTCATGAAGACCTGGTCCAGTCGATTCGATCGTGATTTAACCCTCAGGCTACCAAGGTTTTTTTGTAACACTGGCTACCAAGGGGGGGTGGTATATTTAGTTGTACATTATGTGAATGCACCTCGAAATTACATCACTTTTAACAACGGAACCCCTTAATTAGCGATATTTTATATTATTGCGTACATTTTGTACTTTTTGGATAAACAAATATAAAATTATGTGTGTTTTTAAACTGATCTATGCACCCAAGATACACATACAACCCTACATATGTTTATATACATATAAATATACATCCATACATATATATCCATACATATATATCGGTTTACGTTGTGATGCGTATTCAGCCATTTTCACACTGATTACGCGTATTATTATTTATTTTGATCACTTCCTGTTTTCAAAAGACAAACATGTAAGTATGCAAATGAAGCCCTACATTCCCTCTAAAGAATGGTATATTTTTGCTTTTCCAGGAAGACAAATAAATACGCTACAGACAAAAAACTAAAGGGGAGTGCTTGCATTCAGCCATTTTTCACGCATATTACGCGTATTATTATTTATTTTGAACACTTCCGGTTTTCAAAAGACAAACATACAAGTATGTAAATGAAGCCCTGCATTCCCTCTAATGAATGGTATATTTGTTTTTCTTCTAGGAAGAATAGTCAATAAGCTATAGTCGACAAACTAAGGGGGTTGGTATCCAACCCACCTCTGGTGCCTCGGGTATATCGGGTATAACTTTTGAATGGCGTGGGCTACCATCATGATGTTTACCTCAAAATGTGCGCCAATAAATCTGCTACAGCTACCTAAAATGAAAAAATTATATTCCATATGAAAACAATTTGTATGCTAAAAAAGTAGGGGGGGTGGTAACCACCACCACCCCTTGGTAGCCCGAGGGTTAAGTCTTATAGACCCGACTAGTGATAGCGTCTCTGATGCCTTTATTGTGAAATGGCGCAATAATTATTCACAATAATTACGGAACAGGTCTCACTTCTCGGCTTTGATCACTAAGCCTGTGTTCCGGAATTGATTCAGTCGGGTCGGCGATCAAAGCAGGCTGCAGGTTCTGTGCTTCCGCACATCAAGTCGAGTCCATGGTGAATTGCCATAGTTATGTTGGGCGTCCTCTTGGAACAATCATTTATTGCATGTGTATACCACTACTCTTGACACTGCTGAGCATTTTTTCATCCTAACTGAGGTCATTCGAATAGTAACGTGTGCACTGTGCAGCCTCTTGGAGAGTTTCTTAACAGACGGTTTATTAAAATCCTGGATATAGGCGTAAATTGTGGAGCAATACTTTTCTATGGTAGCCAGAATGGTAGTAAAAGATTTAAATTCTTTTGAAGTAGAATGTCAACTGTCAGATAAGCTTAGTTGATAGCTGTTTTCGTTAAATAGTTGCCGAATTTCCTACTTTATTTTCTTATGTTGACTGTCTGCAGCCTGTGGTAATACTGTATTTACCTCGTCGTCTGGAACTATTTCGTCGCCAAACTACCCTCAAAATTACAACAACAATGAGAATTGTACGTACTCAATTTGGGCAGCAGGGACCAGTTCCTTTACGTTGACTTTCCAGGCATTTAGATTGGAATCAGAATCAGATTGCCGATATGACTGGGTTCAGGTGAGAAATTGAACAACTTTGTGTGTGTGCGATATACTTAATTCTATTTGGGAAAATATATTTACTTTCTTAAGTAAAATTCCCCTTTCTTACAACGAATCATAACTTCAACGCAAGTACGCAACATTCCGTCTAGACTGTGATAGTATGCAGACGTCGATTATTATTCATGATCCATGGACACTAATGTATGACATAGATTGTAGGCTACGCGTGTAATAATACTTACAATTGTAACGGTGAGTGTTTATTTCTATAGCGATTAATCAAGAACAGTCATAAGATGTGCTCCCGACCTGATTACACAAGACCACAACCGAATAGAATAACCACTTGTCGCAGATTGCATGGAAGTCTGTCCCTAAATCATAAATGTAGGGTCGACAATTATTGTCATGCTTCTATGTTGCATTCGACGGAAAAACCCAGAATTCCCTCATTGTCTGTTATACCTTGAATATTTATGCTATTTAGAAATTATAAGATTAAATGAATGCTGTTCATAGATAAGATGCGATAATTCCAGCTACATATTGCCAAAATACTGCGGTTCAACTCTACCAAGGAAAGCTTACATCACCAATTGTAATAAAGTGCTGATATGGTTCCACACGGACGGTTCAAATGTCTACAGCGGATTTAGTCTTCAATATTCCGTTACTCCAAACGGTATAACTATTAAATAGATGCATATGCTATTTTCGATATAGGCCAGCATACGAGATCGTTGCATGCATATATTTCTCGAGTCCTCACCATTATATTATCTTTGAATATGGAGCTACATTGTATCTCAGCTGTTGAACGTAGTTGTGCATTACAAAACTGGTGAAGAGAAACGTTCTAGATTTACTTACTTTGAATGGTTTTTGTAAATGCCTCAGATGAAACAATAGATGAAAAATAAATACTGCTCTGCATTGACTGCGTTGGAAGACGATGTAAAAATCACAAATGCTCAATATAATTATACATTATCATTTTAGGTTGCGGCAAGTTAAATTATGCTGGCTTATCCGGAGTCATAACATCTCCAAATTATCCTAAAGGGTACAATCAGGCGTCCTGCTATTACTACCTGTATCCTGTCAGCTCTGTATCCTTGGATTTCCAGTCATTCGACCTCGAGCCATTTATCGACAGCTCAAACGGAGATTATGTTCAGGTTTGTCTTTTTGGATTCTCTATAAATTACACTGGACAACAAATTTTAACTTTTTTTTTGTTGCCTAAAAAACTTTAGCTGTTCTATATAGATTTTGGCACGCTGAATCCAGTGGTGTTCTCAGAATTTTTGTATCAGGTCAGGTTTTTGAGAAAAATGGTTTGCAAGATTTTAAAAGAAATTTACTTAGTGCATAGATTTCACTATGGACAACAAATTTTAACTTTTTTTACTTCCTAAAAACTTTAGCTGTTCTATATAGATTTTGGCACGCTGAATCCAGTGGTGTTCTCAGAATTTTTGTATCACGTCAGGTTTTTGAGAAAAATGGTTTGCAAGATTTTAAAAGAAATGCCCAGAAATTTACTTAGTGCATAGATTTACAATGTACTGTTACTTAGAGAACTGACAGTCGCTTTTCTCAAAAACCTGACGTGATACAAAATTCTGAGAACACCACTGGATTCAGCGTGCCAAAATCTATATAGAACAGCTAAAGTATTTTAGGCAACAAAAAAGTTAAAATTTGTTGTCCAGTGAAATCTATGCACTAAGTAAGTTTTTGGGCATTTCTTTTAGAATCTTGAAAACCATTTTTCTCAAAAACCTTACGTGATACACAAATTCTGAGAACACCATTGGATTCAGCGTGCCAACATCTATATACAACAGCTAAAGTGTTTTAGGAAGCAAAAAAGTTAAAATTTGTTGTCCAGTGAAATCTATGCACTAAGTAAATTTCTGGGCATTTCTTTTAAAATCTTGCAAACTATTTTTCTCAAAACCTTACGTGGTACAAATATTCCGAGAACACCACTGGATTCAGCGTGCCAAAATCTATATAGAACAGCTAAAGTTTTTAGGAAGTAAAAAAAGTTAAAATTTGTTGTCCATAGTGAAATCTATGCACTAAGTAAATTTCTTTTAAAATCTTGCAAACCATTTTTCTCAAAAACCTGACGTGATACAAAAATTCTGAGAACACCACTGGATTCAGCGTGCCAAAATCTATATAGAACAGCTAAAGTTTTTTAGGCAACAAAAAAAAAGTTAAAATTTGTTGTCCAGTGTTATCCTTATAGTTGGCTAAAGAATTCTATTTATTCGTGTACATAATTATGAACGCATGCATGTGCAAATGTATAACTGTATATATGTATGTAGGCACGTATGTATGCATATCCATTCAGATTCTTACATCGCTCCTTTATGGTGGCGCACTGTTCCACTAAGTCTCCATGGGTCCCTGCGCCATTTGGTTTGCCCCAGGGCTCCGTCCATGGTCCCGTCCTATGGATAATCTTCACTGCTGACTTGGGACCTCAGCCAATCTTACGCAGGTGACCTTCAGGCGTACGTCCACTGCTTGGTGGGGCAGTTAATCTCTGCTGTGGGAACAATAATCCGGACCAATGAGACCCTGCAAGCCTGGATGTCATCAAACCGCTTACTTTTTAACCCGACCAAAACACAGCTTATGTGGCTTGGCACTCGTCAGCAGCTCGCTAAAGTAGACTTAAAATATCCGCACCTCACCTTATCCTCAGTCCTATACCTGGGAGTAACCGTAGACAAGGAGCTTACATTTGTTCAACATATCAATCTCCTTTGCCGTTGCTGCTACTTCCAGATCCAGCAACTCGGGTGATATCTCGCTCCTTCTCCCCAGATGCTGCTTCTACGGTGGTTCATTCTTTCGTAGTCTCCTGCCTGGACTACTGTAGAGTCATATATGATGGGCTCCCGGCTTTCCGGCTTAGATGCCTGGACAGGGTCCAGCGCATGGCTGCCGGCCTTGTGGGCCGCATTCCTAAGTTCAGCCGGGTCTCGGGGTACATGCGGGGCGTCCTCCAGCGGCTCCCCTGTCCAGCAGCGGGTCTCTGCACTGGTCCGGCGTGCACTGAGAGCCTGGCTCCTCCATAATTGCGGGAACTATGTTGCCCCACTGTGCTGTTCAGCAGCTTCGTGGCTCGTTAAGCTCGTCTGTGCAAGTGGAGTTCCTTGTCCCCCGTGCTCGGACTGTTATCCGACAGCGCCGCGCCTTCTCTGTGGCTGGCCCAGTGACCAGGAATGGGCTTCCGATGCACTGCGTGTAAACTTTGTGAAGCCTATAGAACAATCTACTCTGTTCTGCTCCGGTCTTAAAAATGTATTGTTTGACTGGGGTTGGACTGGGAGCGCTTCTGAGTATACTGTCTTGAAGGGCGCTATATAAAACTGCTGTAATTATAATAATGATAGTTGACTAGTCGAACCTAACCGTCGTGGTTGACAAAACCATAACGAACATTCCTTTTCAACAAAGACTAGCATAGACATACAAGAACACTAAGAAATACTTAACCATACTCAAGGACATCTCACACGAGTCTCAGCAATAGTTAACAATATCATGACAGTTGAGTATGGACTTTCATGCAAAGCTGCTCGAATTATATGCATTTACTGCATAGTTCAGAGCGTTTAGTCTTTTGTTTAATGGCATTCAACTCAAAACCAAGCCAGATAATAATGGCTCCACTTCCTCACCCGACGTAGCCTACCTTCATGTTGCCGTGGGCTAACATACTTCGACCAAGTTTTACCAACAGATTGTTTGACCACGGTTTCAGTTGAAACGACCTTCAATTGATACGGTACACAACATAATGAGGGCTCTTTAGAAGTTAATAGATTGGAGTAAACGAAGGATCCCGTTGACTGTACGAGACATAAGACATACAGTAAGTTATTGTTGGTTAAGCAGATAGCCAGTTAAGATTTACCGGTAAGCGGTGTGGCCATTGCATTATGAATAATTGACCAATGCTTTTAAGAGTAGTGAATCTAGTGATATATGTTGGTGAGATCATAAAGTTGACTGCATGTGAAGTATTTGTGCGTTTCACCTAGAATTAATGTCTCCAACACTATGCCTTTCGTTGAGTTCCGTTATGGGCGTGTGCAGAGAGCTATGGTCAAAACCATATACATGTAGCGTCGTTGGTTCGCCCGATGACCGGGGTTGTCGACCAACAATTATAAGCGAACGCTGGGTTGATGTTCAGTCGTTTATTCGTCACAGCACCATGAGTAGGCCTACATCTTCCAGCAGCGACACCGACCGACCGAGCTGAGCGAGCCCTCTTACAGTCAAACTCTACACTTAAGTAGCCTTTCGGTCGGCGTCGCTCTGTCTACATATTTTCAGGTGCAGGCTAACCACAGGCACGATTCCCCTACCTGTGCTACGAACGATAGTGCATTCCGGCTACGCCTACGCATAGCACAGGTCTCTGCCTTTCCTCTCTGCCCCTGTTTGTCTGTCCGTCAGTCTGTCTGACTGTTTGTCTGACTGTGTGTTTTACCGTCTCCCTCTCGCTCTGTATCTCTGTCTGTGTCCTTCTCTCTGCCTCTGTCTGTGTCTGCATGTCTGGCTGTCTCTGTGTCTCTGTGTCTGTCTGTATACTAAGTTGTCGGTCTGGCTGTCTCTGTCTGTCTTCCATCTATTCCTCTCTCAAATTCCTGTGTGTGAATCATACACACCCCTACATACACATAATTTTATTATTACACAACTCACCAGCACTATACATACGACAACTACAAGAACAGCGACATTCATCCTTTAACAGAATATGGTTTCATTTAGGGTTTCTAGCTGGTGGTATTTGTTTGTGGTTTCAGATTATATGCTCTAGTAATTCGAGCTATGGCACTCGTTATTATCGCGGAAATTCATTACCACCGTTGATTTCTTTTACACTGTGCAGCAGTGTTCGCATATATTTATATACCAACTATGTGATCTCCGGAACTGGATTCAGTGTTAAATACCAGGTCAATCCATTAGGTATGCCTTCCCTTATTTCCAAGTTTGTTGCTTAAATCTGCTGCAAATGATAGTAATTGCAACTGTGATTGTATATGAACATTTATTTGAATGTAAAAATTAGGCGTGACCTACTGGTGAGGGATTTAGAATGTCCATCTATAATTATCTGTTTCGGCGCATCAGTTGATCTTGAGTGAGCTATAGGCTATTAGTCATATGATAATAATAGGAATCGGCTTGTAATCAGTATAGCTTCACTGTTTTGAGCCATATGCGATATAGGGCCTATGGGTTGCTCTTTAATCATATGGGGTACATCTATTGAAAGCTCTAATCACAATTTATCGCTAAGCTTGTATTTTTACTCTTATCAACAGTAGGCTATCTGTGTACTTTATAGTTCCCTATAGCACCATAACCAATGCACCAAAGAACTATGCCATAAACGTTGGCAACCGTCTTCAGCTGGACTGCACAAGTAATGCAGCCGGTTACCTTCCAAGTTGGACTCTGAGCAGAGATGGAACGGAGGAAAATACCACAGTCATTGCAACTTTCTGCGTCGTTAACTCCGGATATACGTCAAAGTATTCTGTGGTAAAAGGTGGAGCAGGAGTCTGTAATCTAGTGGTAGGTAGTCCTACTATGGTCCACGCCGGAGTCTACACATGCATAGATGTCGGTCTTGCCTCCTCTAGTTCAGTCGTCACAGTTATGGGCAAGTATAATTACTGTTCAACGATCTGCTAATAATAAGTAAGTAAATAAGTAAGTAAGTAAGTAAGCATACTCTTTATTAAATCAATTGTATATTCGCACTCTGGTGTACATACATATTAATAGCAATCAACTGTCAATATGTGTACATTACTTGTAGGCCTACAACATTCTGACTATAAGCGTCTTGCTCTATAGATTACAATCATGCAAGAGGTAGACAACGGTCGAGCTATTGCGATCGCAGGGTATATTGCTAGGGCTTTTTGGTGGAAGTAACCTATGTAGTAAGTGACTCGAGTTCCTCAGTACCGCACGGAAAAAACGGGAGTCGGCTTTTGGACAAAGTCTCTCAAATGTTGGGTAGTCGTCAGGAAGGTACCGGAGGCGGAGTAGCTTGCTTATTGCTGACTGGAGTTGGCTCCTATCCTGTTGTCTCAGAAAACCCCACCATTCCGGGGCAGCATAGAGTAAACGAGCCACTGTTGTTGCACGTACTACATCTGACAACTGACAACTGAAAACTGACAAACTGACAAAAACTTTTATTTTCCAGAGCAACAATGCATATAACAGTTCCAATAACACATAGTACATTTCAGTGCGCTGGCTAGAGAATAGGGGAGACCCAAAAGGGGCATAATCCCGCTTAATTAGGGACACCCCCATTAACTGGAATCGATGATGGCTGATTAGTCAGTAGTTAACTAGCTGATAACATTCAATTGTCCAAAGATTAATATGTAAGCTCACAAAATGAAACAAAGATGAAACAAAAATGAAATAAAGTTGGAGGTCAAATTATATAGTTCCTAGGACTAGGACTGCCACGGTTCAACGCCGGGCATTTGCTGTGGTTGGTCCCTCTACTTGGAATGACTTTCCCCCTCATTAAGGGCTAAACTAATGACTAGTTTTTTTCTCTTTGGTCTCTCGTTCTTTAAAGACGTTTCTTTTCCCCGGGGAGTTTTCGTGCTGAGAGCGCTTCTGAATAGTTATTCTGAGAGAAGCGCTATATAAATCTTTAGATACAATACAATATACAATACAATACAATATGAAATAATAATGTTTTTACTGCTTAGATGTACATTTTATTTAGAAAGATACAATTGCATCATTATGATAATCTGTGGAATACATGGGGCACGCTTTTATTATGTATGTTTCATCCATCCAAGTAGACGTAATTTACACGCCTACACTTGGGCTCCTACGCTGATATTGCATTCGGGTGTGTTTTTCTATAGTTTTTATTTTTCTCTATAACTTGGCACATGGGCAAAACTGTTTACTTTGTGGAAGAGATCTGAGGCATAGTTAATATTTTATGTGAATTAACTCGTAGAATAAAGCATTATATGCAAATAAGTGTCATTGGGAAATTCGATTCCCTGGTTTGATATTTAGCTCCTGGCCTTAGTTTTGTACAGCTGCAGGCCAAAAGTCATCCTCCAAGCGTGGTTTTAGCCCATTTTGTTATCAATTAGCTAAATAAGAATAAATATTTTGATGCAAAACCCAATTAAAATTTCACATGATTTGAAATCATAATGTGAATAATGTGCAATGTTGTAGATGTGGTTTACACTGTTACCAAACAGTCGCAGGTTGTCAAAGGAGACATACTAACATTTAGGCATTCTATACAGTTTAACGGTTCCGTTGCACCTGCGCCCATTCTGCCGATAATCTATTACTGGAATATAACAGGAGACTCAGTTGCCATTTCTAACACGACACTGCCAAATATCATCATCTCATCCATCAATGTCACAGCTGAACCTGAAGTGGTCCCTTCCTATGGATTCAAGCTGACCTTTTCTGCTCCAGCTAATCGTATTGGTTACGCAACCAATGCTCCAACATATAGTTATACATACTCTTCTCCTTCCTACACAGTTCAATGTAAGTTTATCCCAGATTAAATCTTAGAGAATAGCCTACATACATGTAGATAAGGCTATGTAAATAGCAAATCCGCAACACATTTTACTCAGAATCAGTCTGTATACGAAATCCATATGTAGGATTTCGAAGTTAAATACTTATGTTTTTATTTGACAACGTGGTTTCCTAAGGCTTAATAGCCTACTCCCGGTTTTTTAATAGGATTAAAGTATTTCGTTAATTTTAGTTTAACTTAAAGAACTGTGGACTTAATATAACGATATATTTCAAATTTGATTCTGTTTTATTTGAACGTAATAGTTCATTTTAATACATTGCCTCATACTTAAATTGCGTTGCGGCTGTCAGCTTGATTGTTTTCAATAAACGAATATTGATTGATTGACTGACTGATTGATTGATTGACAGAATGAAACATACGGCAAGCCGCAAGTAAGTCTACCAGGCTAGGCGCAGTAATAGAGATTATGTATGTATGTATGAGCACTTGTTATAGCGCCCCTTCAAGATTTCTACTCAGAGGCGCTCCAAACTACAGCGCGGACACTGAATCGGAGTTTCACGACGAAGCGCATGAGCAATTGTGAGTGAAGGACTTGCCCAGGGTCCCTACGCGGCGGCTTGAGGTGGATTCGAACCCGCAACCATCCGGCTGCAAGGCACCGAACATACCCCTATACCACCGCGCCCCATATATTAGCAGGAGTAGAGGAGGTAAGAAAGTTAAACGAAGAAGTGAGCAGTTCATAGAGTGTGATGGATCTTGTATAGAATTTGAGGCAGTCAGTTTACTTCTTGGATACCGAGACTTTATGCAGCATGAACTTAGACGAAAAGGCAATCCGATGACTTCTGTCTTCCTCATAATGCGGATCTTATACTCAGCATTTTAAACAACCACACCACACGTCCAACCTTCTGTTGCACTTAAATTGAAGAGCAATGCATTCCAAGTAATTCTCCTCTTTATCCTGGCTGTAGATACGCTCAGACTATACGAGGTAATAGAGGCGGAGTTTCTAGAAGTAGGCAGTCGCTTAATTATGCAAAGTTAGCGTATTACTGCGCTCGCTTTTTAAACCGCCATTTTCGGTTTATTGCAGATTGGCCAGAGGAAAGCAATATGACTATAACCGGTCATTACAATGGTTACATTGCCTATAATGGAGTACTACAGTGCAATGTCTCCTCCAATCCATCATCCAGTTACCGTTGGCTGGATCAGAGTAATGGCATCTACACAACTGGACATTCTATTGCCGTTACACACAGCGGAACATACACTTGCAATGCATCGAATGTTATCCGAAGCAAAACCTACTGGTCTTCAAAGTCGATAACTATATACCGTAAGTTGAGCAGTAGGCCTACAACAGTACTGCAGCTTTAAGGGCCCTGCCTTGTATCGCAGGCATCGCTGATGTTAAACAGGGTAAACTTTGTAATAGGGAACATGTCTATGTTTTTCTCTGTTCACAGGTGCTTGACAAAATTGGTGAAACTTCTAGAGAGATGTTCAGCTTGGGTTAATGTTTAGATGTTTGACAGGACTGGTAGAGCCACATACTGTTACACAAGTTCTGTTAAATGCATATTTTGACGCAAGTTTCTTGTCCAATACTAATGTTATACCGACTATGATATTTATTAACATAAAACGACATTCCTCAAGCATTACAAAAACCAAACATAACGTTCCCTAAATTTTGTCGCACTGCAACTTCCAGTCTTTTAATCATGTGTTTCTTAAATTCTTTATTAGTGGATGATGGATAGCAGCAAGTGCCCAAATAACAATTTAAAATGTTGCATCAAGTAGCTATTAGTCGACATAGCTGTTCCCATGATACTCATAAATGTTTTTCTTTTTTCAGTTCCTACCATAACGGAAATCCCATATGACAGTACAACTACTGACTCAGGTAAATTATCATGGCACACCTTAGCACACCGAATGGGCAAACTAGTTGTTCAACAGATACAAGAAAGCGTTTTCATTATTTTATCTAGTCTGACATCAAAATGACCTGGCTGATGAAATAATTGAACGTTGCTTGCTCTCATCCTGTCTGCTCTGAATTATTCTGATCTAATCTGATTTAGAGTGATAAAATCTAATTTGATTCAACCTGATTTGAACTGAACCGTTCTGCGATCTTATTGCTCTAACCTTTTGAGAAAATCTATGAAGCATATAAAAGTACATAACCATATAAATCTGCACATTTTCACATCTAAAATGCAGACAGAGAGAGAATCTAAGAAACAAACTCATTGATGATATTTTGTTCGGTTTCAGTTCGTACCACAACGATGATGCAATTCACCAATACAAATAAAAAAACAGCTCCTTACAGATATTTCGCTACCGATGCATTATATATTCATTTATTTAAATCATTTGTTACAAGTGCAGTGTCAGTAAATCTGAATATCCAATAGGGTGGTTGCATCTCTAATGGAAAATTTTCAACTGCAGTTGTTTACTTTCGCCAACCCGGCATTCCGTGCCCATTGGTATAGAAATAATGTTGCCCAAAAATTATCAGGATTGAACAATATCTAGGACTGCCACAACGTCTTTGAAATTTTTTACTTTTACAAATAATTTTCGTCATTTCGAGTATAAGTATTTGATTCGCATTTTTGAACCTATGTTTAGTTTTCAACAGAAAAGCTGGATGATTTTGCTTAAGCACAACTAAAAATAATTTCTACAATGTTTATGTTCTCGTTGATTGTTTATTATTTAATTTTATTGGCATTTTAGTGGTATTTGATCCGTGAGTTCCTGAGACCGATAACCATAAATCTATTCGAACAAGCATACACAAAAGGGTGCAGTGGAAAATAAGCGAAAATTAGAAATTTGAAAAGTAATAGCAACCAAAAGTTGCCTAATGGCATGGATCAAACACTGTTCAAAAATTTAAAAAATATTAATGTCTTCCGCCCCCACCAGAGGGCCAAAGTTACGAGACAAAGCGTTTTTCGAGAAAATTGTAGGTTTTCTTGTAAAATATTCGAATTGAAAACTAATTAACTGCCATTCAATCCACCGCTAGAAAGAGCTCTTAAAACTGAATAAAATTATATGTTAATTTTCAGAATATGCCCATATTTGTACAAGTTATTAACCTTTTACCATTTCCTCAATAATAATAATAACTCTAATAAATAATTTTAATCACTAATCAGTGTAATCACTAGTAACCAGGCATGCAATAATTGTAATTGTGCTGTAATCTGGACCTACTGCAGGCAGTTGAATTTATTCCTGGTTTAAATGTTCACTTTTCATGGTTGATTACAACTATTATGCTTACTGTTCGAGTGCTCCTATATCTGATAAAGGGTGAAACTTTGATGGTGTTGTGCCAGTCCTAAATATTAAAAATTTTTCATACAACTTTTTGTGTGATGTTTCTGGATGGAATGGAATCAAATGGAACCTTGGCGAACATTAGTTTCAAACTTTTATTTTTAAGAACCACCCTAATATCCAACTATTATCATTAAACTTAAACTTTGACTTTAACTTATTATTCTGGCATCACTTTAATTGAATTAAGTAGATAAACCTATGTAAATTTAAAAACTGTTCAATCAACTGATTTAATCTAATCTGATCCCATCTGACCTAAACTATTTGTATAAAAGAAAATAGAATCCAATTCTATTTTTTATATCAACTACTGATTGATAGTGTCCACACTCTTTAGTCATGTTCTAGTTAATGATGCCGAACCAACTATGGAATAATATTAATCAATGCAGCCGTTCCTACATACTGTGTAGTTTTCATTAATGCATTTGTTCGGTTTTCAGTTCCTACTGCACCGATTATCTCATCCAACGATTCAACTATTGACTCTGGTAAATTAGTAAAGAGCACCTTATTAAACCGATTTGCTAACTATGTGTTAAACAGATATAACTTTAGGGCTATACGAATGATCTATTTTAATCCGATCAAATATGATTTTGTCTAAAATGATTTAATGTGAAATAATCTCTATTTGATCCAAAATGATCTTACCTGAACTGGTTAAATCACGTCTATGCTAGTGCGCTATTGAATGGCCACGGCTGTGAGCGGCGCTATATAAATTACTAATAACATTACATTGCATCTACACTCCTTCTTTCAGAACATTCAGATAACAAACGAAGACGCAATAGATCCTCTCTGACGCACATGTCAAAGATGGAATGCAACTGACCATCACGATATTCATTTATCTGCACAGTTCTGTGATCTTTGACGACTTTGTCGTTGATTTGCCGTCGGTTGATTTGCCGTTCTGCGATAGACACCGGCACAATAAAAGTTGCTAAATTAATTATAATCTTTTGGTCTCATAATGTTAGAAGATTTTTGCTAAATTATCCTGAAAGTCAGAATATTTTCACATCTAAAATTTAGGTGGAGACACAACCTATTAAAAAAGTCTTTGATAATATTTTACTCGGTTTTAGTTCTCAACACAACGATCTTCCATGAAGGCTAGGGTGTCCCAGAAAAAGCTTTTTGTCGAAAATCTTGAGTCTCACCAGCCAAAACGTTTCTTTGGTAGATGACAATGTTTGTGGAAAATTTTCAGTTTTTTCGGATGCTATTTAGGGGTCCCCAAAGGGTCCTAACTTTAGTCTTCATTTTAGCGTAAAATGTTCGTTATCTGCACGTTTTTCAATCTAGAATATTGCAATGCTGTTAGGGGATGTCCAGAAAAATGATACATCGCAGAAACCAACCATTCCCCCATTATTCTATTCATATATTGTCTAGAAATATTTCTTACAGAATTTTAATATGTTATCCTGAGGTCCCTCAAAGCCCACGAACATACTATACTTAAACCTTCCAGGACTGGAGGTGCCCATGCTTGGGTCTTGGTACTTGGGTCCATTGTTGATTTACTCTTATTATCACAAAAATTAAAGAAGAGTCCGATTTGGATGAACTTTTATGGTTTGTTTGCCTCGACGAGAGCTACATCCAGGTAAAATATAGAATTAAATTCAGGGTCATTCAAGGTCATTTCAAGGTCATAAAAACGAAATATATAATAAACATAGAAAAATGATCAGTTCTCGGCCAATAATTGTTGAAATTGGTTAACTCTTTCTTGCGTTTCTCGTCATGATAAGGGCTACCTGTGATAAGAAACAAGGATACGAAATGTAAGACGATCGAAAGTTATTTTAAGGACAAAATCCTCTGTCGGTATTACTCTATGTGTCCCTGTCCGTCTTTGTCCTTGTTTGCTCGTTCGCGGTCTACATTCCAAACTCTGTTGCAATTCATTCCTTATTAATTTTGCTTGTGACTGAATTCTGGTTTATGGGTTTATCGGTCACCTTCTGCATATGCTGACTGAAGCATATCATTTTCCCTCTCAGGTTCTCGGCTCATCTAGTACTAGATGATAAGTGCGTGCATAACTGCTCCGGCTTCTCTGATAACTAATGAATTTCTATAGCGCCCTTTTTTACTCTGTCGTATAATTATAATAATATAATTATAATAATATAATTTTAATTTTAATTCGTGACTATTCTATCCTAGAACAAAGTGATTCGAACGTCAGTGTGATCGTTCTCTCAGTGTTTTTGGCGATATGCGTTCTTGGTTACATCGGAGTCGCAATATTTATCATCGTACGCCGATGCAGAGGAATAACACAAGAAGGTAATACAATTCTCCAAAATATCCCATTGCTACACAACAGCTGCCCAAACCCATTAACAAAAGGGTGATACTCAGCAGTAACGTAACTTTACGTAAGGTTATGTGAGAGGCTCATTTGGGAGCATCATGATAATCTGACAATATCTTGAACATGGAACGTTGATAATGGTATGTCCAGCTTATATATGCAGGAAGGTAGTTATGTTAGCAGTGCACACTTTTGAGACTATAATAACGGACAACGTTGAGATACCATTATCCCAATGAGTGCGTGCTGGTTGAGCTGCGGCCTTCAAATACGTTTCTTAGTTGCCCTATTTGATTTGATTTACGCTCTTTAATTATGCCTACTTTCACCTAGAATGATACAAGATGATTATTTTGCCTAACCGATCAAATGTTTCATATGAAATTTTTAACTTGTATCTAAAACAGTCCGCATAGGCCTATCAGTGTTTTCAATCTTATGGGAGATTGGAAAGAATGGAGCATATTATCCAGACTAGAATATCATGCGGTGTTTTGTTACCGTACTAGTGGTCCGGCTTTTTATCTTGACGGGAGTGATTTTACTATTTATTATCAAAATAAAATCAGGATGCATTGACTAAGACTTTGTTCACTGCAGATCAACAAGACACGAATCAAGGCATTCAAGACATGACATCCATAAACGACTCCGTGACGACTGGATCCGTGTATGAGAATCTTCCTATTCGTTTCCTTTCACCAGAGTCTTCCAGGACGACAGCCACAAATGACGAACACCAGTATGAACATCTGAATCACGGATTCAATCAGTCTGCTGCCTATGACAACTTTAGGAGACAGTCATTCACATGAACATTAAGCTATGCATGACCTCAGGAAAATCAGTGACAACAGATCACGACAGATAAATTCAGTGCCACAGATAGCAGATGCTGTAAGGTGCAGACATACTACTACTACTACTACTAATAATAAAAATAATGATAATCTTTTCTTTATTGAAGCACCTGACAAACGCACTGCGCTGTACATTTACATGTTATGCAATTGAAATCTTAACTACTAACAGAACAGACAGCCTGCAATACACGGCGCTAATAACAGCCTACAAAGCATGTCCGCCCTACGGGACTCGAACTCGGTACCTCTCGCTCTCTATGCCAGTGTGTTATCCAATGCGCTATCGCCCCCCCACATTCTGTAGTTCGCAGTTGATTATAAAATACTAGTAGATGACCTTTAAGCTTTGTTCATCTTTTGATATTTTTTATTTGTGTATAATCATTTGATTTCAATGAAAAACGGTTATTAACTCAATATGTTTATTTCCTAACGATCAAACCACGACAACGCTGGATAGATAATATAAAATGAAGACTTAACCTCACTTGGACAAACACTAAGGGGAGCAATGACTCGACAAATGACTAGGGACAATGTCGATTATTTATTCGTACCAACCGTCGTCAAATGGCTGTGGTCAGAACCTGATGATGGTGATGATATTTTCCATGTTTCTTACTGTGGTAGTTTTATTCCCGTACGAATTGAAAGAAGAGCAGTTCCTTAAATTATCCCTGAGGGGCAGCCATGGATTTGAATTGTTAGCGACTTCATATACTTAGCCTCGGCTTAAAAGTGGATAGCCAGTCATCTCCCTCGCCGCCTGATCTTCTTCCTACTGCAGTCAATGTAGTTTTTATAGCTGAGTTCGTTAGGGTGCAAGTGGAGCAGAAAGGTCGAAGAATCTCTCTGCCCTATCAGGTGTTTGAATCCCGAATTCTTCTTTGAAAGTCAATCACTCTAACCACTAGACTATCGGGCATCCCTTATTTTGTATACATGGTAGCTTTTATGTTGGGATAAGATTTCTGACTATTCAGTATTCGTGGTAGACCTACATAACCATCATCACCTTTCTTCGATGGCTCAAACTGCGCTACCACAATATTATGGACTTGCGCGTATACCTTTTCTCTCACGCCACGCCATCTGGTTAAGTTTCAAAGTTTTATTTTTCAATTTTCTGGACGTGTCTGCCAAATATTTATTAAGCTTAAACGTGAATATGTGACGTTAACCTTATTACAGAACACTATGAAACTTCTCGTTAGAAGGTCAATATATAGGCCTATTTAACTGCAATTGTCGTAATTGCTAATTAATAGTTCATTGGCTGCTGATTTCTGTCTGTAACGCGTCTCTTATCGATTATGCTGTTTATTTATCTAACATATTTCGAGTAAGAAGATCCATATACTGAAAAATGAGTTTAAATTTCATTGAAATTACTGGAGTTGATGTTTTGTAATATGTGACCTCGGCCAAGAAAAGTAGCCACTTGTCGGGGATAATAATAATAATAATAATAATAATAAGAAACTGCAGGAAGCTGGCACACAGAATCACTGCAGTTTGTTCAAGAACTGGGACGCAAGGTCTCAGCAGCGACAGGCGACCAGCGTGAGACCAGTCATCTGCTGCAACGCCTATCGGTCGCCCTACAGATTGGAAACTCTCTGTCTGTTTTAGCCACCGCGGACTGCAACAACAGTAGCCCAGGACTGAATGACGGCTTTTAAAATTATTGAAACAGCCATTTTTGATCAGTCTGTAATAAGTTTGTTGGTTTTATAAAGAAATAAATTTGTCTTATAATAAAAAAAAAAAAAAAAAAATAATAATAATAATAATAATAATAATAATAATAATAATAATAATAATTAATAATAATAATAATAATAATAATTATTATTATTATTATTATTATTATTATTATTATTATTATTATTATTATTATTATTATTATTATTATTATTATAATTTTCCATCTCCGGATATAGTTTTTATCATCTGAGAGATCATACATAACTTACTTCGGGTAAAATAATAATAATAATAATAATAATAATAACAATAATCATAATAAGACGATTTATATATCGACTTAGCACAACCGAGGCCGAAGAAGAAGGCGATTCATACGAGTACAAAAAATCGTTGACAGTGGTCTGACGCTTCAAACAGGTAGGTCTTGAACTATGATTTAAGTGCCTCAATGGACGAAGGATGGATAAACTTATGGATTCATTAACATTTTCTTATTAACTTGTGGACTTCTTTACATTTTCCATAAGTTGATAGGCCTACCTTCTGGAAATCAGGCGTAGCATTTCAGGATATTTAGCATGACCTTTTAAATGAAAATAATTTATAAAAATATCATTTGGCGATAATTCGCAGTTAAGTATTCAACCTGTCTCTACCCAATGCATTAATGTTATATTTTGGCCTTAATACATCATGTGTCATAATATAGTTTGTAATACAACGAGCCGGATATGCAGATGAATTATTATTTACACGCCAAAACCAATACTCGTGGTTTGAATGAAAACCCAATTTTCCGGCTGATCTAGTAAGCCACGAGTGGTCCTGTGTTTGGCCGGAGTAAAATTTTCAATGCTAATCTGCTGATCATTCTGTTATGTGCAGTTGTTTCATATTTCTTTGTGGATGACATATAATATATTACGTTTAATCCATCTAAAACGGAACCAAAATCAAATACCCCAGTGTATTGGACCACAACTCATAGGCATCACTGCATCACCATGTGCGGATGAGCTGCATCGGTTGTGCTCCAACGTATACCTTAAAGAGCTATGTACTCAAGTGTCATCATTACGTGGTCGTCGGCAACACAGGGTAATATGGTTGTTTCTCCATCGTGTACTGGTACAATGCAACATGGAAGCTTCGTAGGGGTCGACCCCTCATTTTGGAATAGGCAATTTTTTCATGAGTTTCTGCTACATTCTATTCCTTAATTTAACAAGCGGTTGAAGACCATTCTGTTCGATGATGGTCTTATGTAGGCAGGTCAGGATCCCTCTAGCGAATCTTCCTGAAGAAAGTGAGGCGCTATATGAATGAACACTTGCAATTACAAATACTCTTAATCTAAGACCTCCTCGGTGTCTAAACACATTGTAATGAATGTCTCATAATAATTTAACTTGACTTATCCAGCACTATCTCGTAAATGCTGAGAATTGCCAAAAGTCAAGTAGAAACGGGTTGAACAGCTGACAGACTCGTTACTTTGAGGCGAAAATATCGATAGAATACCTTCGCCTTATATTAACAAGTCTGCCAATTGTTAAACGCGTTTCTAATCCATCTGCACAATTGTTCGTATTTAAAATTTGGTAATCTGACACTGTCTGTTGGTTTATTATCATCTCGTGTCCGACGTTCTTTCAAACATCCTTAAATGGCTTTAACGATCGTTGTCAATGTTGTATTCATAGAACGAGTACGCGCATATTACGAATATTAAGATTTGTAGAAATTGACAAATATTAATGAATATTGAACCTGGCCAACAAATATTACATTTTTTTAAATTTCTTTTCATTCTTAATTCTTCACAATCCGGGATTAATTGTACAAAATTCAGTATCAAAACTAGGCATTAGAACAACAACAGTTACAAAACCACTGCACATATTCTTAAATTTGTAATCTTAAATTAGTTCGTAAACAAAAAGGAATATTTAGCGATGTCATCAACGAATATCACGAATATTTACGAATATTAAATATGCCTTAATATTCACGAATATTTACGAATATTAAAGCCTCAAGTCACGAATTTTCGTTCTATGGTTGTATTCGACGCATAGTGAACAGTGTCTACAATGCCTATTACTACTACCTACATGCCATTGGATGCCACTATATGTATAATTGTATATGTTGGCAATTGCGTACTTGTGAACATATATATATAGGCCACGTTGAATCTAGCATCACATAAACTATGCAAGGAAACAGGTCATGAGGTCTAAGCAAACCCAGTCTAAACAATTTTAAGCTCGTGACTATGTTTTATCCTGATTTGTTGGATGCAGGATGAAAATAGAGAATTCGTATTGTATTCTGCTTTCCTCGATTAGTGCTAATTAGCGGAACTTGAACCACACGATACAGTGTTGAATATCATCTCCATTATTTTTGAGTTAATTATTACGGCAGCTCAGTGTGATTCTTTTCCACGATAACGATAACGTGTATGTTCGTTAACGAAAATAAAATGATTATCGTCTAACGATAACTATAACTATAACTAAAAATGCCATTAACTATAACTATAACTATAACGAAAATAACACTACATTGTAGAAATTGTTCTTTATTTTCGTTAATGCAAAAATCATAAAATTTGAGTTGCAATATGGACGATTCGACATAAATGAGAACAAATACTTATATGCGAAATGACGATTATGCAATTTGTCAGTAAAACTTTCAAAGACGTTGTGCATTCATAGATATTGTTCAATCCTGATAATTTTTCACATTATTTCTATACCAATGGGCACGGAAGCCGGGTTGGCGAAAGTAAACAACTGCAGTTGAAAATTTTCCATTAGAGATGCAATTATTGTAACATAGGTAGTAACTAAACAATTTTAAGCTAAAATGACTGTGTTTTTCCTGATTAACTATAACTAGGATGAAAATAGAGAATTCGTATTGTATTCTGCTATCCCGATTGGTAAATTAGCGGAACATGAACCATAACGATACAGTCTTAATATCATCTCCATCTATTAAGGAGTTAATTATTAGGCCTACGGCAGCTGCTGCCTGTCAACGATCTAGACACTAAATGCTGACCGAGGTGGACTGTGATGACATTATGGTTATCTACCAAACCCTAATGTACATTAATTATTGTGGTTGATCCAGGATCTAACATTTTAGCCATGATATTCAGTATGGCAGTGAATACAGACAAGCAAGGAAGCAGCGCGTGTAATTTTGTCATAAATATCTATTCAGCATGGGAAAACACATGAACAATTTAAATAAACTAAAGATCTGCTTCTTCCTGCTTCGCGATATTGGTAACCATTTAGCATGCGTCTTAGCAGTTTACTCACTCACTTGTATATGAAAAATAAAAGCTGAACGATTTACATAAATTAAAATCTATGAAAAAAATGTCTTGTTAGACCCAAGTTTATCTGACTTTTTAATTTGAAAAAGCACAACTTGCAGAACTATTCCGTATTAATATTGTATCATGCGCGAAACATCTAGGCCTAGTCATTGAGAAAGATCATTTTACTTTTATTAAAATTACCTCAAATGTTATCCGATATTACATCATGCACAGCTTTGTTGCAATGTACATTGTACATGTTGTAGGCCTTAGGCCTATTTGCTCAATCAAAGAATTTCTGAATCAGGAAGTCATACAGATGAACCTCGTTTGGCCTTCCGCTTTCTGATAATAATTAGCCCGGTATGACCTGCTCGCCCAGTTTGGCGTTATCTTTTGCGTAAATGTTTTACAATGTAATCATGTGTTTCAACAGTATAGGCAGAGCAGGATATTCCGCCTTGTTTGCTACATTATACCTCTTGACTGCTATCTCTCAGCAACAGTTCCCTCAACGGATATCTTCGTTCACGACTAGTCCACGTGGGTATTTCCGTTGTTGACCCTGTCTCGTATTGCCCAATCGTATCATGTTGAGCAATCATGTATAGTATACGTGTTTCTAGACAAATACTATAGCGCACTTCACAAACTAATCTAGCCTACATGATGTAAAACTCGTTAAGAACAAAGCATTTATCGCTCAGCTAACAGTGCCCACTGCCCATACAACTAGTTAAGACAATCAGACCCAAACGACAGGTTTTCATTCAGAGTTGATATCTGACATAGTGTTTAGGGTCGATGAAGAGGAGCGATGACAGGCGACGAGGTTTGAAACATGCAAAACCACAACACCAAGCATGTCCTCAAAGGTGTTAAAGGACGTTGCGTTCAGACGTCTCAGCCACCTGATCTGTGAAGGACGACATTCTTCAGCAACCGGCCAGTTGGTCGCGGGGATCTCTGCAATGGACCGATCAGTAGCATTAGAAGGGCTCTTTGGTCTTCTCCAACAAGAGCTCGACAGTCGATAATGTTCAGCTGATGATGATGAGTTCTCTGCCTGAAGGCAGATCCATTGGCTTTTATATCACCCGGGGGATGAGATGAGTGAGGTGGTTTCCCGTTGCCTGCCTCACAGACAACTGTGGGTGAGCAACTTGTCCAAGATCGCTACGCAGTGGCTTGGTTTAGAGCCAAACCTGCGACCCTCTGGTTACAAGGCACACAACATAATACACCACCGCGCCCCATTAGGCTCTGAATTTCTTATAGTGGGCTAGCGGTTTCGATAATAAGCGTTCGAACACGGTCTAAATCAGTCAGAAAACGAGGGCAAAAGAGAGAAAGAGCCCTCGAATAGGTCGCATTAGAAGTCCGAGAAGCATAAATCTTCATGTGGCGAACTAATTGATCGAAACCCGCACACTAGACAAACTTAATTATGGCCATAAATTATGACCGCGTGCACAGGAAGCAAGTCAGGAAGGTCATTATCTGGCCTAATCATAATTACGTTTAGGCCTAACTGTATGATTAGGTCTACACAGATGAACATATTCGATCTAAATTAAATCTATAATTCTTATATATGAACGTAATTGTGTACAATTATGGCATGCTATGTTGTGTGCTATATATGTCAAGTGAACTACAGGGAAGTAAAGCGAAGCAGATCAAAAGTCAAAGGAGGTTGAGACAGTTAAACAGAGTAATTCTAAAGTACCATTCAGTTTGTGTTTCTTAGTTCAGGTACTGAAATGCCAGCATCAAAGAATCATAAGCTTATTGTTTTTGTGTTCGTACACCTGTTGATGATGATTGACAACCATACGATAACAGCTCAAGGTATGTGGAACTGCGTATAAAGCTACATTTCCTTAGGTTTGCCGACGAACCTAGACAATCTGTGCATATGTATGTATGTATGTATGCATGTATGTATGTATGTATGTATGTATGTATGTATGTATGTGTATGTATGTATGTATGAGCACTGCTTCAAGATTTCTTCAGAGGCGCTCTTGCGGACACTGAATCGGAGTTTACGCCGAAGCGCGTGCAATTGCGAGTGAAGGACTTGCCCAGGGTTCCATACGTGGCCGCTTGAGGTGGATTCGAAACCGCAACCCTCCGGCTGCAAGGCACCGACCATACCCCTACACTACAAATAATTATAAAGACCTGTTAACTGCTGTCTTGTATTGAAACATCCTCATTGATCTGATCTAGGACTAGGACCCAATGTAATCTAATCGTATTGTGCAACTGCAATCTTACATTTATGTACCAGGAAAAATTCCTCTGAGTCGCTTTAGATATGATACACAAAATCACCATCGCACGATATGACTCGTTTTAGAAAGCTGAGAGAACAGAGGAATGAAAGGCTAAAGCTGCTAATTAATTAGAGTGTAGGCTAAAGCAACCTAATATAAAAAATGGACTCACCGCAGCAAAGCTTATGTTATGGTCGTGTAGGCCTACTTGGAATATCAGTGACTTCCTTTTTCTGTCGCGTAATTTAACATTTTTAACTGCAGTAATGATTTGTAGTTGTGCATTACTCATTTCATTCATTCATTTCGGTGTTATTTAGCTGCATCTTACTTTCATTTAAAATTGTGATTTGATACTCTCGGCACATGCTACTAATCATACGACTACCGTAAAACGTGTCAGATCAGCCTGCCAATCTGCTCAGGATAACGCATGCCCAGACTGCCACGTTCGTTACCCCAGTTGGCACCGACTATATACAACTGCATTTTGATATCGCCCCTCTTCCAAAGGTGCACACACCTCGGCGGCGCAGTTGCAATTATATTGCAGAGCAACTGTGAGTTAAGGACATGCTCAAGTTCCCTAAACAGTAACTGTCCCGGACGAGGATCCAACCCGTATACTCTCCCCGTTACCAGCCGACAGCTCTAACCAGTCGGCCACCGTGCACGACGCTGCCTCACTGGTGACAACTGTTGGTTTGCTGCAGTGCAGGTCCTGTTTGGGCCATCAGGTGTCCTGTTAGGTTCTTCATTGCTATAACCACGTTTGTTTTAGTATTGGTAATTTACCTGGAGGATCACAGATATTCTGAATGAAATATTTGTAGCAGTCTCTACATATAGCGTACGGCTGATTAATACATTGTCTTCAATAAGTAATCCAATGGAAGGACGATTGGAAATCTATAACAATGGAATCTGGGGAACTGTATGCGATGACGGATTCACAAACGCCAGCGCCAGAGTGGCTTGTGCCAGTCTCGGATACGGGTGAATCAATTTAGCCTATTCGATTAAGCTTCTGGTGTACAATACAGTTTGATATGTATAATGTTCGAACAAACGTTCAGTTGCAATTTGTATGTGTGCCATTAATGTTCCATATGTAACGGTTCAGTTAGACTATCTAATTTTTTTATTCTTCATTGAAAAATTACATGTAGACTACGACAGTTTTAACATGCGGCCAGACAATCAGAAACATGTTTCGTCGGTCTATTTGAGACTATTATTATATTGGTCATTTTTGGTCAAATAATGCCTAAACAATGAAGTATCTATAATGTCAGGTTGCAACGGTAGTGCTGATCATACCCATACATACCATCGACATATCTTCAGCATGAACTGTTTCTTAGCCTCTGTCAGTATGAAATTAACCTTACGCGATTCTCTTGAAAATAACAAATCTAACAGGAGGATCATATTAAGAAGATTTACGACCAGTAAATGTTTCAGACCGTTACGCTTACCGTCGGCTTCCCATGATAGATGTGTCACTTTATAAATACTGTCTGCCTTCTCAGTCTCTCACTTATGTATTGTATTGTATTGTATTGTATTTGAACACTTGTTATAGCGCCCCTCCCAGATTCCTATTCAGAGGCGCGCTCACCTTTGACTAATGCACACTAACTGTTGATCATTAGACGCCGAATGATATAGGGCTGTGAAACTTTTAGATTTAAGTTTACAGGAAAGAAACATTTTAAAAGACAGCCTACTAATTTCTTTTTGCTTATGCAAACTTTAAAGTTTTTAATTTTTTTCTGGGTCAACTGTTTCGCACGACTCACACGTTCCCAAACCCATAGAAACATAAGAGTCTATTATATATAATTAATTGTATGGGTATTACCCATACGAATCCATGCATACCTATGAGAAGTAGCATAGGCTACGCTATTGCCAAGAATGAACAAAACTGAACCCAAAAGTCTCAGCAATCTTTTTAAACCTAAATGTTGAGCTAAATACTTGTTATTAGGCCTTAAAATGAACTACCTACCATAAGAAGGAATTGAAAGGACGCACGTAAAACAGCAGCATTTTAAGCGCTATATCTATTCAGTCCTCGTTGCTGCGCTATAACAAGTGTTCAAATACAATACAATACAATACAATACAATAACCTACGCTAGCAAGAATGAACTCAACTCAAAATGTCTAAGCAATCTTTTTAATCCTAAAAGTTGAGCTAAATATTTTTTATTAGGCCTTAATATGAACTTCCTACCATAAGGAAGAATTGAAAGGACGCACGTAAAACAGCAACATTTGAAGCGCTATATCTATTCAGACCTCGTTGCTGGGATAAGCAATCAACTGTAAGATTTTACATTGGTTCCTTTGATTTGGCATATCCCCTGCAAACAGTCTGCGCGCTAGTTGGCAGGTTTTCTTTACTGGAAAAAACTAAATATGATTATACGCACTCAAACCTCTGTCAAATAGATCCTTTTCCTGTTTGGCAAATTACATTGTTTGGTGAAAACGTCGTCTTCTTTAAATGTGCTGAGATAATGAAAGATTATATAGCCTACGCATCGAAGCCTCTGTCAAGTAGGTCAATTTTCTTTTTGAATTGGATTTTAAAGACGTTTATTCTCAAACCGTGCAGTAATTTATATTGCAATGTTTTACTACACCAGTTACATAGGTACATCTATTGGAAATCGTCATGGTGGCGGAACCGGTAAAATCTGGTTGGATGACGTGACTTGTACTGGAAGCGAATACGGAATCGAAAAATGTCCACACAGGGCTTGGGATTCACACGATTGCAGTCACGGAGAGGATATCTCAATCAGCTGTGGTAGTGTTGCCATTTAGGCAATAATAAAAGCTCGAATAATAAATTATAATCGGCCTAATGTTAATAATTCTCAGGCAGTCATCGGTATATAGGTTATCTGTGTTCTCTTGTGCATTTAGCTTGACTACTTTCACTTCTTAGCATGCAGAAGCATATTGGCCAGATAAGTTTATATTAAGAAAAGGCACTCTGGAAAATGGCTTATGTTTTCAACAAGTGTCGACAACTGACAATTATTATAGCGCTTAATTTATTTGCACCAACTGAAGACATTATAATTTTAGTTTTTATCTCTCAGTATTGCTTGGCTTTCTTTAAGATTACGCAATACGCAGGTGAATTATTTGCAATTAATGTGAAGCTATTATTCCCCGTTATAATGTAAATCTGAATCAGCCTGAATCGGCTGTAAGGCTTTAGAAGTATTGGTGAAGACTTTCAAAGCATAATATTAACTAGCCGATCATGTACAGCGCAAATGCGCACCAAATTGCATGCGCAAAATGTTCATTTCTGAAATTGTAACTTTCTGCAAATGGACACAATACCACTCAAGCGTCTGTGAAATTAATGCTCGTGCACAATGCACAATAGAAAGTTCAATCGAAAAGAAAGTGACCGATAAGCTCGATAATAGCAATACATCAACTAACTTTGGCAAGCATTTAATATCGGGGTGCGTGTATTTTCTCCCGTCATTTTAGGCGTCGTGACAGTCGGTTATGGTAAGGTTACGCGTCGTGAGGGTCAGTTAGGGTCAGAGTTAGGGTTAGAGTCGTCTTTAGAAAACATCGTACCTTCCGCGCAGCATGCCAAAACATACCGTCCCACTCCCATAAACTTACGCACCCCGATACTAAATGTTCGCCCTAACTTTAAATGACAAACTATGAACTTAAATTGAAAATGATGGTTGGTTCCTCACCACTTGGCATAAAATGATTTAATGTTATTTCAGGAACTTCTGGCAATTTTGCCATCCGTTTGATCAATTCACTGTCTTCTGTCAACAATCCAAACGAAGGAAGATTGGAAATCTTCTATAATGGAACCTGGGGCACCGTTTGCGATGACAGCTTCACCAATACCAGCGCAAGAGTTGCATGCAACAGTCTGGGTTATGGGTAAGTTTAATTTTTTATATTAATCTTATATTTAGAAAGTTATCACTTCTGTTGCGTTCTTGGTGCATAATAACATTTCAACGTATTGGTTTCCTACTATGATGTACTGGAGCCTATAGTGAAAATGAGTACCATGTTAAATGATAAATAAATTATATAGCTTATTTAATTAAAATCGAGCAACGCATGGACACTTGACTAGCCTAATTTCCATTATGAGAATTTAGCATTTCTCTTGACACTAAGTTTGGACATTCTAAGCTTTGCCGAATACACGGTAGTTTCTCATAGCTCACCGGTGTTGTGGCTCGTATACTAAATATGGTAGACTGTCGCGTACCTATGATGATAGGCTACATAACTTCTATAAGATTATACATAGTCATATAGAAGATTATGGATAACACTTTGAGCATGAAACGATCGGTCTTGCTTTTCCATAAACATTTTAACGCCTATATCTAGCGTACAAAGCATCAGTCGATTACGTGCCAAACCAAGCCGTTGGCTTAATTGAGATGCTACGGGTTGGACGATGCAAGTAAAATTAGTGTGTAAATCAAATTCTAGCCTGTGTTCGTTAGAGTCCATGTTGGAAACTCGAGAGGACACAAAGTTAATGCTGATGCAGGAAGAATGAGAGTTTAGTCGAGATATGAATGTTATTACAGATCTTGCAGAGAACTTTAGCTCGAAAAAATTCTTCAAAGTCTAGTTGTTGTGAATAGCTGTTAAAATTAATTGGCAATAAAGTCATGATCGGCTTTAGGGAAGAGTTTACAGTAGTTGTTAGGACTAGTGTACTGCCTGTCTAGCCGAGATTAACTGTAGACCTACCAAGTTGACAATTTGAATTAAATGTGAATTAAATGGACGAGAACCAGCCACTTCGCTAGGGAGCGACAACAAAATCTTACACAGCGTACACACCTGTATAATACGTCTACGTCTTACATTTCTTTGTTTTTAAGGTACCAAAAAATTATCTAAAAATTCGTACTGTGCAATATTGTGGAGGGTAAAGGGAGAGGAGCGGTGAGGAAGGGGAGGAGGAATGGAACGGGAATGGGCAGGGCAGGGGCAGGGAGTGGGAGGTGGAGGAGAATGGGTGGGGAGGAGGATGGTAGGGAAGGGAGAGGGATTGTTATTGAATTTACCGACTTCGATCGCCATCTAAGCTCTTTCTTTTGTTCATCAGTGTAATAAATCTTCATCGAAGAAACTTTTACCGTAGGCCTATTAGGGCGGCTAACATCTAGTTTCAATATAACTTAGCAATTATGTTTACTAATTCATGGTTGAATGTGCCGTTATATAAGAACTTTGCGTTTAAATAGATATATCGGCACAGTCATCACTAATCGTCATAGCGTTGGAACTGATATAATCTGGTTGGATGAGGTCACTTGTGGTGGAACTGAGCCAAGCATTGACAGATGTTGGCATGGAGCTTGGGGTTCACACGACTGCAGCCACTTAGAAGACATAGCAATTAGTTGTGGTAGGCATAGTAGCTCATGATTGTGTTGTACATAATGTTCACTTTAAATCTATGTTGAGCGATGACGGCTTTTTCTTGTTTCGTTCATTTGACAAATTGTGAACAGATATTTTTTCTTAAGCACCTCATGGCACCATATTATCGTGTCTTCATACTTAAATTCTCACAATCACAAATGCAATCAACTGTTCGAAAAACTCTGCGAGATTACGAGTAGAAGTTACATGGTTTATACTTTTCGCTAATCAACCATCATCTGTCTTGCTTAAATTCAATTCGAAAAGTTTCTATAAGCAAAAAGACCTAAATCTTCATCGTTAAATGGCAATAACTTATAGTCATTTGCTGTTGGAAGGTGCAGTTTAAATTGAATTAGCAGCATATGCAAATAAATAAATAAATAAAATCACAATGACAGTTTAATCCATAGTTATATGGTATCGCTTCTTAAATGTTTAAATTTTCTCTGTAGTTGCAGGTCAGAGTAATCGGTTTGCTTAGCGCTTAAATTCTACCTTACTTACTGTCAGAATGTCTGCCTAATTGAGTCTAAATTTGTTGCTTAAAACCATTGTTTGTATGTGTACAGTGCAGTACACTGTCAATCCCAAAATCTTATGTCGTTTATCTATTAGGTGCAACTCCAAGACTCGTTAACTCTCTATCCTCTGTGACTAATCCAAACGAAGGAAGATTTGAGATATACTACGCCGGTGAATGGGGAACTGTTTGCGACGATAACTTTGCCAATATCAGCGCTCGAGTGGTTTGCCAGAGCCTGGGTTTCGGGTAATTCCACAGTTATTTATTATAGCCTTGTTCCGGTTTAGGCCTATAAGCAACACGGAACCCGAACAAATTCCGCTTCTTCATCAGCCATGTTCGACATAGTCTGTTTTAACTTGGCATCATTTCATTCTCATTGGCATTACCGCTTAACAAAATTGCTTACTAGTTATAAGTTACCAAATAGGCTACGGTGCATGGCTTTCTACAAATTACGTCACATTTCAAAATCACAAACATGAGCCTCTCAGGAGTTTCTCCAAACCTCAAATAAAGCCTTCTTTTCTTTGCTACATGAGTTCCTAAATTGTCAGGTTTTTACAACATGTTATAACGTCAACTATTATAAGGTCGCAAAATAATTGAAAAACACCATGTTATGTCATTATAAAACGAAACGACTTAAGATTGACCACGATTAAAGAATTGATTCCCATCACTCAGCAGTTGCGATTTTCGCGCGAATCTGATAAAGAATGTAACTTCTTTTTAAAATTAAATGTATTTAGGCATCTTGGTATTATTCATATTAAAAGCCTAGAATAGTTTCCAGAGTCATCCTCACTTCTCCAACGAATAAGGGAAAATGCGCAGCAGCAATGACAGTCAGAGAACAGGTAATTGGCCAAACGAACCAAGGGAGAGAAGGAAATATTTAGCCTAAGTGCATAATTAGCAGAAGTGCATAATTTGAAAGTGTCGTTTATGTAATAAAAATGAATTTTATATTTCTATGAATGTTCATGCTGCTAGATTTGATATTTGAAATAAATTGAAGGAGTCACGTGGAATGGGTAAGAACAATAAATGCGTGATAGACAGTCAGAATGATGCTGCATATGCACAGGAGAGATTAGCTGAACATCCTGTAAGTAAAGCTCTGCGCCGACATAATAGTGTCGGCGGCGGCGCGCCGGTCAACAAAAATCGGCGGCGGCGCGGCGCGGCGTGGTCGGCGCCGGTGACGGATCCAAAAGTGTATGAGGGGTCAAAATGGCGTCCGAACTTTTGAACTAGTTTGAATTTCCACACTGTAATTCTAGCATTTTAAGCTGTCATCTGAACAAATTGCTCTATGATTTCAGTGCTGATAGGAATCAGCTGTCACTCGTAGTTAGGATGTAGTTTGAGTCGTGTTTGAGTTTGACTACATACAATACTAGCAAACCAGACATTTATTGAAGTTAATATAATAACTAGAAAACAGGGCCTACGTTCAATTTCCAAGAACCCATTAGCCTTTAGTAAACGAATTGCTGACTATAAGACACAATTATAAATATAAATATAATAATCTTCGTTTGTTATTTCAAACTGACACACCGCAGTATGGTTACAATTCATAGCATGAACGGATTACCACAAGTTATTAAATAAATCAAATTTAACTGTGTGGGAACTATGCACGGCGCCCACCACATTCTACAGCTCATTTTACGAACGCCATATGGCGAATGAAAGGCTGAGTCAACCTTTGGAGGGTAGAGGGAATTGATCCGGCGTCCATGCTGATCTTCTACTCTTCGTGCCAAAGTGTTACCATTTACCATAAACCCCCTCCACGGCGTATCACAAGTAATTAATTTTAATCATTTTCAATTTGCTCAAACTTTAGTCAAATTAACAGGAAGAGTGCATCCTGTACTACATGCATACTACATATATGTAAGACAGAGGATTAACTAACATCTGATTTTACATCAAAAACTGCTTTTCCGCGAGTTGGCTTTTAGTAGCTTCAGCCATGGCGATACTATTATTATATCCAATTTATCACAATTAAAGTTAATTGTATTTATTTCAAGAACGTGAATTGATTTTATAAATACCAAAATAGTCTTTGTTTCATAGCAGTTTAATCCATAGCAGTTAAAAATGCAGATCGCCACTAGTAGGCTGCTTGGGGATTTGCAATTTCTTAAAACGCATGCCAATCCTAAACGCTGTATGACTTTGGTTTAGATGCACTAGAAATTTGATATAATTATATTACATTGCTGGAGCTGCATGTGCTAATTTGATAATGGATATGCTTAAGCCTGCAAGATGATCAGATTGGGTATCATATCAAGGATGACTCATTCACTGTGTATGCGTTTTGTGAATGGATGACTCGCACTTTGGAACTTTTAGCCTAAATCCTGAGAGAGAGGACACTTTGTTCACTCGGAAAATGAGGGTTAATTTAGGGTCATGCCAATCTTCCGCGGCATGTCAATGCTGTCTGTCGTCCCCCTCCGGCCCCTCCCTACTTACAAACCTTAAGATAGACAGAGCAGCAATATTTGGGGAAGCAAATTATTTGGGTTAAGAAAAGAACTAAACCTCGCTTATGCCAAGCCCGTGGCTCGTTATAGCAGCGCACCTTGACGGGCGGGTCTGGTCGTGAGGGGTGCCGGCATACAACCAGGAGGGGTGCGAGGTCGGTTCGCCCCAGACCTATGACTTTTAATACTGCCGATATTGTATAGATTATAATAAAGTATTCTTTACATGTACGTACGTTCACTGAAAGCTGCACTGAGGGGTTAACTTAACCCCACAGGTAATTTCATGGAATTGACTGGAGGGGTTGAAAATGAATTCAAAGGTTGAACACTCCCAACCCCCCGACAATTCAATCACCGTATAAATATATATCCTCTGTCTTACATATATGTAGTATGCATGTAGGACAGAGGACCTTTTCGATTTTCCCTCATTCCTATCCGTCTATTCAATCTATCTATCAATTATTCAATCCACCCATCAATCCATTCATCCATCTATCCATCCCACCAAACCATATATCTATCTATCCATCCATCCATCCCATCATCTGTCTGCCTGTCTGTGTCTGTGTCTGTGTCTGTGTCTCTCTGACTCTGTCTCTGTATGTCTGTCTGTCTCGGTCCAGCTGTCTCTGTCTGTCTGGCTGTATGTCTGTCTGTGTCTACTTCTATTACCAACTGAAGCAACAATTTATCGTGAAATCATGTTACAACATGAGAAATGCAACAAAACAATTAAACACTTCAGCGCGGCATCGGCGGCGCGCCGAGGAATTATCGGCGGCGGCGGCGTCGGCGCGCCGATCCACAAAAATCGGCGGCGGCGGCGTCCAAAAAATGTCGGCGGCGGCGGCGCGGCGCGGCCGGCGCAGGGCTCTACCTGTAAGCCGAACTTAATTAGTGAGGAAACTTTAATTACGGAATGATGTTTCTGTGTACGCCATCTCTGGTCAATAAAAGTGTTGCTTTACCATGCGATACTTAGTGAGCCACTGCGAAGCTGCCTTCTTGCCTACATTCAACGAAAGTCTTGTACGGAGTAGAAGTTATAGATTAAATACTGCATACATAGTTACATACAATTAAATTACACGTACTATTAGTGAAGCTGAACTGAGAATGATACATGTAGTAGGCCTAGTAGTAGTAGTAATGGGAAGTGGGGAACGTGATCTAGTAAAAAAACAATTGTACGATAACAGAAATAGCAGGAATCAACACTTCCGAATGTCTTTAATTTTGCACCATTTAAGTCATTATAGCTTAAGAATTATGCATGAATTATTATGAATATATTTTTTGTTGACTGTGCCGTTTATTTGCCGATGCGTTCAAATAGATATATCGGCACAGTTATCACTAATCGTCATGGCAGTGGAACTGGTTTAATCTGGTTGGATGAGATCACCTGTGGTGGAACTGAGCCAAGCATCGATAGATGCTTGCATAGAGGATGGGGTTTACACGACTGCACCCACACCGAAGACATAGCGATTAGTTGTGGTAGGCAAATTAGTTATTCGTTTCTGCATGATGATCTCTTTGAATCGATATTAAGCAAAGAATGCCTTTCATTCTTCTTTCGCAAAGAACCACTCGTTGTGAGCAGATATATCTTATTGAGGCACTTAACGGTGTCTTCATGAATACATACATGAATGCACACTTGCCATTTATTGGTATGAAACACTCTGGCAGATTGGGAACTGAAATTACCTTCCTTATATTTAATTGCTTTCAACTATACTACATTGCTCAAATAATTCAGTTCAGCAGGCTTCATTAGGCAAAAACGAGTATAATTAGCTTTTTCGTAGTTCCTTCCGTAGACGTACATGTAGTCTAGATTGATGCAACAGTCCATTCTACTGCATTATGAAATTGAAACCAGCAATGGCAGTGTCTTTTTCTAAAGTTTAAATTTGCTGTTTAATTGCAGTCTATGATTGTCGGATGCTTAATTAGATTAATGATCGCCTTGCTTACTGTCAACATGTCTGTATAATCCATGATACGCTTAAATTTGTCCTCTTAAAACATATTGCTGGTATGTGTATTATGTTGTTTATCTACTAGGAGCAACCCCAAGACTAGTCAATTCGCTATCATCTGTGACTAATCCGCAGGAAGGAAGACTGGAGATTTATTACGCCGGCGAATGGGGGACTGTTTGCGACGATGGTTTCACAAATATCAGCGCTGGTGTGGCATGCAAAAGTCTGGGTTTCCGGTAATTCAACAACTAACGCAGTCCTTTTAGCTTAAGCCTATAAACAACACGAAACTCAAGTAAATATCAGCCGATTCATGAGCCTTAAATATTCAATACATTCTTGTTTTAATTGGCTTAGTTTAATTCTTATTGACTCCATCGCTTACATGGTCGCTCGATAGTCATAAGTTTCAAAATACTGTAAATTTTGTGTCGAGTTTCAGATATACAAGTGATTCATGCTCTTACCAATTGAGCCTTCCAGGAACTCATAATTAATTTTCACAATTAAAACCCCTCTTTTCTCTGCTACAATGAGTTCCTTTTATTGTCAGTTTTTCTACAATATGTAATATGTCAAAATCATGCCGTCGCAGGTGTAATAGAAAAATATCAATGTAATGATGTTATAAAATTAGCAAACTAAATCGAAGTGCTGCAACTCTTACAATTGCTGGCTAGGAAGAAACACATCTTGTTGTAATTCTTCAGGAACATTGGCAGATTCGTCGCCAATCGTCATGAAAATGGAAGTGGTCCGATCTGGTTGGATGACGTACGTTGCACGGGAACTGAACTTGGCATCGACAGATGTGCGCATAATGCATGGGGAACAAATGATTGCTACCACAATGAGGATGTGTCAATCAGATGTGGTTAGCCTATTATGTTGATTCTATGGCAATTCACTTACTACGACTATAATTATGAACGTGATCATTGTCAATATGCTATGTTGTGATCTGCATCAGCATTTCATGTACTTGACGTACCAGATGGGTTTAAAGTGTAGGCATCGTGGCAAGGTTACGACAGCTTCAGTCCATCCTCAACAGCACCACCCGAAGCGTCGCTCACCTGGCAAAATTTTCACATGTTTCGATCCACATGTGACAAAATATGAACTGGCTTCCTGTCGAGAGCAGGTTTAAGTTCAAGATCATCCTAACAGGACGAGCTTCAGTATTCGGTGTAGCCTCAGAATACATAAGAGAACTTTGCGTGCCGTTTCTACCGTTATAGGCAATCATTGCATTCGGCTGCCCATGGGGACTTACTGTTCCCGCGTTTCTCCACGACGCTGTGTTTACACTAAGTTTCCTGGTGCATTTAATTGTCTTTTTGGAAAAGTCTACTGTTCCATTCTACTGTTCTGCTGCATGCATGCAACTAATAAATCATTGCAAGCTGTTAGAAAGCTTTTTATCGCCTTATGAGGTGTAGACAAGTCGCTATATAAATAGCCAAATACGACCACACATACATGCATACACGATGATGATGATGATGATGATGATGATGATGATGATGATGATGATGATGATGATGATGATGATGATGATGATGATGATGATGATGATGATGATGATGATGATGATGATGATGATGATGATGATGATGATGATGATGATGATGATGATGATGATGATGATGATGATGATGATGATGATGATGATGATGATGATGATGATGATGATGATGATGATGATGATGATGATGATGATGATGATGATGATGATATCTATGACTTTGTTCAGCGCGTCTTGGTCGTGTTTCCTCGGTCGCGAGTCTCGGAGTCACATGCTTCTGAAAAGCTGCTAACTTACAATGAGAATTATTACTATTTTAGGGGATACTCCGGATTATGCTGTTCGACTAGTCAATACACTGACTGACGTTTCAACGGCTATGGAAGGAAGGCTCGAGATCTACTATTCTGGAACCTGGGGCACTGTTTGTGACGACAGCTTTACAAATGCCAGTGCAAGGGTTGCGTGTGCCAGTCTCGGCTTCGGGTAATTTAGCTTTAAATTATAATTATCGCTTCATGTTGCTGCTTCAAAATAAAACTGCTCTACGTAAATAGTCGACGTCTAAAAGTCATGGTTTAACGATTGTTAAATCGTAATAAGTGCGTTCAATGAAAATCAATTGAGTAACTAACTAATTATTTTAAATAATTTTAAAGCCAACAACAATAACTTTTACATTAGTTTTAAATTGTTATGTTTCTATCATATATACCAAATAAATTTAAGTAGAGTTCCTAAACGGCAATAATGCTGAAGCCAGATTATGAGATTGAATTAGATTTAATTATCAGTGAATGTAGCCTAATATAGTCATCATAATTTATCGAGACCTACTTTTCTAAGTTCTTTCCAAAGAAAGATAATCATAAGCAGATAATATGTATGATTAGGTCAAAATTATAGGTTTAGATATCTGGGCTGAGGATGTGAGTAAAGTTTCTTGGGCATCGCCTTAAAAATTGTAATCGGGCTTGACTCAATAGTGTATTACTATTGAGACGTTTATAACATAGGACCTACGTAATAAGCAATTTTGATTCGTATGGGCAGTACTTAATCAGGTGCTTTCTCAGTGTCCTCTTGGAACAGTCTTCCATTGCATTTACTGTTTCATTTCCGCGCGCATTTTCTGTCATAGCTTAAGACGCACTTGCTTATATATTAATTACATATCGATTCTTGCAGTGCGTTTAACACATAATTATTTGAAAGGTGCTGTGTTAATTGTTTTGATACATGAATCTATGCTACAAGAGCGCCTCACAGTCAACTGACAGCAGGGTTGGTCTTAGAAAACAGATAACTCTTGAGTCTAGATTTGAAGGAGTCTATTGAATCAGCCGCTCGTAGGGCAGGTGAAAGACCGTTTCAGAATATATACACTAAGATCTATCATAGAATTAAACACAGACGCTGACTGTGTATAATCTTGAATGACTTTTAAACTTTCAACTTTCTTATGGTATCTGATGTTCAATCTACTAGGTACATTGGAAGATTCATTGGAAATCGTCATACCAATGGAACTGGTCAAATATGGTTGGACGAAGTAAATTGTCTTGGCATCGAATCGGGTCTTGAGATGTGCCAGCACAGCTCTTGGGGTATTCATAACTGTGGTCATGGCGAAGACGTTTCAATTGTATGCGGTGAGTTCTCGATTCACCTTGCTTACAGTGAAATAGATCGATTACTTTTGAACAAAATTTCGATATAATACTTTCGTCCTAAAGTCCTACAACTTGGAATTAAATTTACAGATGATGCGGATAGCTTAGAAAAATAGCTTTATGACATTACTGTGAATGCTCGTTCATGAGATCCACATAACATGCTTGATCTGCTTAAACAACAGAACCTTTTTCAAACTAGTGGGTCAAGAAAAACTTCATCTACGTCGCAGCGATTATTATAATCAGCCTATTGCCATTTGAACTTCTAATTTATTTCACTATTTTCATTTGTAGATAAATAACGTATATCGGCAAGGAAAATGCTAAACAACCCTTCATAATAATCTATCGATCGTTTATAAGTAGGCTTACTATAACCTACACAGACCCTACCTTGTTTTCCTCGTGTTCAACAATTCAATCGTTCCACTCAATCACAAAGTAAAAACGACTGAAACCATTCTGCAGTTTTCGCTTGGCTGATTAGCATACTAGACGATCGTAATTTATGTTTACAGTTGTTAGTTGCAGTTCATGTTACACGGTCAGATGTTACTATGTTAAATATTGTTGTCTTCAGGAAATACTTCAGATTTTTCTGTACGGCTGATCAATTCAGTCGCTGGTGATGTCAATCCAATGGAAGGTCAATTGGAAATCTATTATTCTGGAGTCTGGGGTGCTGTTTGTAATGACGAATTCACAGATACCGCCGCTAGAGTAGCATGTGCCAGTCTCGGCTTTGGGTAATGTTCTCTCTTTCATTTGTGCGATGCAATATTTCTCTATCGACAAAATTCTAATGACATTTGCTTTTATTGGTAATCTAGTACAATTTCAAGCTATCTTTTTCATTGTTAACTGAAATTTGTATCCCATATAAGAGTTTAATTGCATTGTTTACAGTAAATCAATGCAGTCAAAAGACATCTCAGGCAGCAGAAATTACATGCATTATTTTTGCTGTTTTGCATGTTGAAAAAGGTTGAACATCGATTCTTGGCACTACTCCTCCTCGTAATAGATTAGTTTCGGATCTAACCCTTCTTTGGAAATGACTGTCCTAGCTGACCTCTTTCTTGGACAAATCCGGGATGAAATTGTTTCAGCTCATCTTGATAGGCTACAATGTCGAATTACTTTCTGTCTAAAGATTTTAATATGAAATTTAGTCAACTTCACATAGGCGTTCGCATCGTATGTTCAGGCAGATTATTTCAAGCAGTTTCTTTTCTTGCATGTATGTGATGACTATATAACTAGACAAAGAAGCAATGAATATAAATGCAACGTTTTCTATATTGTAAAATCACTCGCTTTCAGTGTTGTACAGTAACGAAGTAAAAGTAACGCGTTACCGTACTTAAGTAAAAATTTCAGTACTTTTACTTGTAACGAAGTATCACAAAACGGAAATACTTTTACTTTTATATAATGTAAATGATTCAGTACTTTTACTTCGTTACAATTCGTGTGTTACAATGTTCGTTACTAAAATTTAGGAGAATGCATGTTCATCAGGTGAGCCTGGCCTGATTTGAAGGAGTTATTTGTTAGATAGAACATTCGACTTACAGTAGGCTACTGCAGTGCAGCAGTCCAAGGCCTTTTTAGTTCTGTGGTTAAACATGTGGCATTAACCATAAGATAGTCAAACACTAGGGTTGAGTGAAAGTTATAAGTAAAATATTTTTTCGAGAATCTTCAATTGGCCGGGGGTGCAAAACTTGTGTATGGATACTAATAGTGCTAGCGTAAAATATCTTGCCTCTAGTATTATGTTTTGAGGTGCCCCAACTGTCAAAACCAATCTCATTATAACCGAATAATTGAGGTCTTTCATAATGTGTTAGAATGTGTAATGTGCATACTATCTATGCTGTAACCTCACTGATATGAACGGACTAAACTATGCAAAATTGCTTTCACTTGCACACTAAATAATGCAAATTCTGAAACTGAAATTGGTTTGATTAGAATTATTTGTTGAAGATTTTTTCTGTCAAGCTTCCTCGAATCACTTTTCAAACGTATCCTCGTTGCTCGAAAATCAGATTTTGAATAAAACGATTTACTAAAACTTCTTGATTCTAGTATGGCCCGTATAAATCCATCTCTTTGATCTTCATTTTACACAGACAGTCAAACAGACGGTGACTCTTCAGTTACAAGTCTGATTCATCTTTAACTTGCTTGGGTAAGACAAGGAAACTTTGGAAATTCAATAATGATTTCCTTTCATTCGCATTCTTGTTCTTGACAAGTTCCAGAATTTCTTCGTATGACAAGAGCCTTTTATGAAGAGGTTCACAAGTTCCAGATATCTGCTGGTTTCTTTCCAACTTATTAAGTCAACGTAATCTGTAGCAGCAAAGTTAAAAGTTGGCACAGTTGGCCAAAAAGTTGGCTGTAGTGGATGTGCCTTGTCGGCCGGATGCCAGTTCTCTTATATAACTTCTGTCATCGGTTAATATCGCGAGCAAAAGATTCTCAGCATGTCCAAAGAAGGCATTTCTTTGTATTACTGAATCAATAATCTCCAACATATCTTTGGACAAGTATCGATGAAGTTGGTGAGAACCTTCTATCATGGTTTTGTAGACGCAACATGGAAACGCAGAATTCCGTTAGCAGTTGTAAGCCATCATGAATGAACTACTGGACCTGTTTTCTGATTAGCAACTTGATTAGAGCATTTCCCAGCAGCTTTGCACCACCGTTCTTCAAGAGCATGCGCCACATATTCTGCTATATCAGCTACTGTTGGATCCTTTCCTTCATTCATTCATTCAATCAATCATTTATTCAGTTCATTCATTTTGAAGACTTATGTAGGTCCCATTCAAGAAATAAGGAGCGCTCCCATCCAAGCCACTACTTTATTGTTTCCTCTCGTTTCTTATCATCACAACGAACCGGGAGAACTTCATCATGTCAGCACATGTCGGAAGCGGGTCTAGGACATTGCCCCCGGACAATTCCCCCCGGACGTTTCCCCCTGAAGTTGGACTGATGAAAATAATTCTCTACTTTAATGGAAGTTGGATTGATGAAAGAAATAATTTTTTTTAAATAGAAGCTGGATTGATGAAACAAATTCTATGCTTAAATAAAAATTTGATTGATGAACAAATTCTTTGCCGAAATAAAAGCTGGATTTATGAAGGAAATTCGTCTTTTAAATAGAAATTTGATTGATAAAAATAATCTTTGCTTAAATAGAAGTTGGAATGATGAAAGAAGGCCTTTGCTTCAATAGAAGTTGGATTAATAACAGTTATCATGGACAATGGTAGAGTTACCTACTTACTGCTGGGGGAGGAATTGTCCGGGGGAATTGTCCGGGGAATTGTCAGGATACCGTCGGGAGCACCGTTTGAGTCAATTCTGAAGGATAGCCAATACTGGGCAACTACTAGTTTCTCATGTTTTCGGTTTCTTGGTTGCCATTTTGCAGTCGACCTTTTATTCATTTATTCATTAATTCATTACAGAGATCAATATAGCACCCCTTCATGGCTACTACTCAGAAGTGCTCTCGACCCCCAGCACGGCTAAAAAGGACAGTTTTGAGGTTAGAATAGAACGTATCAGAACGGACTCTGAAGAGCAAACGCTGCACCAAGATGAGCCCGTTCCAGACCGAGGGGTCAAAGACTGAGAACTTTGAGAAGGCGCGGTTCTGCCTATTAGATGTACTGGCAAAAGGGACAAGGAGCACACCCAGCTCAGTTCAGTGGCCTCAGACACCCAGGGTAGGGCAGCAGAGCTCGCGAAGGTAGACAGAGGCAAGGCCCAGCAAGCACCTCCAGACCAAAGCAGCGATCCTGTTCGCCATTCGTTGCTGGAGGGGGAGCCAGTGCAGCACGTCCAGCATATAGCCACAGACGTGACCGAATCTAGGGATGCGTTTCAGTCGTCAACGTACTAACAAAAGACATTGCCATAATAAAATCACATTAGTGAAAACATAACATTGTAAGTTTAACTAATTTCAAGACGTTTATGCAAAATTTAGACTTTTTGTGCTTTTTGGGTGGCCTTGGGGCACCTCAAGAAGTTCATCAAATCCGGTATTATTTTACCCCCAGGCTACTGTATACAGTACACAACTTTTGCACCCCCAGCCGATTCTGAAATGTTAACTTCATTTTTTCACTCCACCCTAATAAACACCCGTCGCTTGAATGGCAAGCACTTTCGGCATTTAGTCTTATAGAAAGTAGGCTAAATAAGGTGATCGCATTTATAGACACAATTAAGACTCAGTACTTTTACTTTTTACTTAAAAAGTATTATTTGGAAGAATACTTTTAACTTTTACTTAAGTACGAAAAGTCCTGTTTACTTTTACTTTTATTTACTTTTACTTAAGTGCATTTGTCCGATACTTTTAACAACACTGCTCGCTTTGTATAATTGACTGAATGTTATTATATACACAGCCGATCACGACAAATACTTGGTAGGCCTAGAGAAGCGCTGTGGCTAAAGATGTGGCATTAACCATAAGATAGTCAAAACTGCTTTCGTTGCGTTTAGGTATACCGGTAAATTCATTGGTAATCGTTATGGGTTTGGACGAGGTCAAATATGGTTGGATGACGTCATCTGCAATGGAACTGAACTGAGTATTGACCAATGTTCACATCGTGCCTGGGGTTCGCATAACTGCCACCGTGGGAAACTTGTTTCAATTAAATGCGGTTAGTTTCGTTAGTGCATTTCAGGCAGTTCAATCATCGCTAATGATAATCACGGATTAGTAGTATTTGATGTAATTGATCATAGAATATTGTGCCAGGATTATTGTTTAAGCTGTTGCTGTTTCTCGGATGTTCTAAACAAATTGCTGCAGTTGGTTTCAGACATCAAGCTGCACAAGCGGTGTTTGCTTTAGAATCCTCTGCAGCATGTAGGTTTAATATAAATAAAATTGCTTCGTGAACTCCGCCACTGTTTGCTTTCTGACAGTGCCAGTCCCAAGCCTGGAATAAGGAGGAGGGCGACGCTAATGGTCTTTGTTACCACACAGCTAGTCGTTAAACAGAAAAACCACCACCATTGCTTCGTACACCCATCGCCATTTCAACATCTGTTTGCTATTGAGTGGAGTGTAATATCAAAGGACATTTAATATATCAAGGGGTTGGTGGCTCCAGTTGACGAAATTGCACCGATAGTGGCTATCGCTTCCGTTTTTCTCTATTTTCTTTCATGTTTATTGACAAAATAAACCTTGCTGTAAGCCAAAATAATTTTGTGCATTTATGACATGTTGTATTTGAGCATATCCGTGTGTGCAAAGCTTTTGTGAGGTAGCCTACTGAAAAAGCGTTAAGTGCCTTGATACATGAAACATAAATAATCGTTTTATGCGCTTTTTTTATAGTACAGGCTACTCCTATCCAAACCACCATTCTCTGCATCAGGCCCTTCAACTTATCAACCCACATACTTACCAACCTCTTCAAGAATCTATCCAATCCTTCACCTTTCAAGCATTTTCATCATCGCCACAGCCGAATCTCACTGATCTCTATGGCGACCGGACTCCCACCTCCACTGGACTTCTATGGAAAATTCATCTGACACGGCCTAGCGCTCGTGAATAAGCTGGTGCCCTGCACTTAGCTACAAGTTCGCTTTATTAATGTATAGTTTACGATTACGATTACGATTACGATCCCATCGAATTAGCAAAATCACGCTTTTATGGAGCAGTCATCTGTCAATTCATTTATTCTTATGTGTAGGCCTAATCAGAGAATGTCCACCCTCGTAAGTCTATAGCAAGCAGGAATATGCACCATAGTTAAGGTTAAAATCGCCACATCTAAATTAAGTATTTCCGTCTAATCTAAAAATTATCTTGCACATTTCCAATTAAAATAGTATACAGCAGCCATTTAGAAAACGTGAAATTAATGTGTTAGCACGCTGAATGCTGACTCTTCTAAATACGAGCTAATCCGGTAGCCATTTTTACATAGAACTGATAATGATACTTTATTTAGTATATGCACTGTACTAAATATGCCTCTTAAGTAAAACCGATAATTAGATTTTATTCAGGATATGCACTGTTGCTATAAGTTTTGTATGTCTACTCTCTAGAGCTGGATAAAACATACTTTTTTCCTTAATCTGGTTATTGAAAGGCGTACTATCTCCATAATTATTTCAGGTGACACTGAAGATTATGCTGTGCGATTGATCAATTCTGAGAATCCTGGTAGAAATCCAGTGGAGGGGCGACTTGAGATCTATTTTGCTGGAGTATGGGGATCAGTTTGTGATGACGGATTCACAAATATCACTGCACAAGTAGTTTGTGCCAGTCTCGGCTATGGGTAAATTAATGAAACAATCTATTGCAGTTTTTCAAAAGTCTTACACCTTTTTATCCATCTAGTTTAACTTACGGAAATCTTGAATGTAATCTTGAATGTTTGAGCCACAGGCTAAAAAGTCAAATCTTGCGACGACTAATTCGATCACTTACAATCATTCAATCGTCATGAAACTTGGCAGATAGACTCGCCCTCGCAACACTTCATTCTATAAAAATTTCAGCTCCCCAAAATAGGCAAGCTTATAGAATCGGGGACTCAACTTTTCGAATCGGGGAATAAACTTTTCCGATACGCAGCGTTGCCATTGGCCGCAACAAAAACGGGCGCGCTGCCTCATTAAACGCACGCTATGACGTAAAATGACGCGGACTATTTTCAGAGTACACGTTATAGGATACTAGATGGATATAGTAAAAAACTTTGTTTTTACGGGCTGTATTTTATTAGTACAATTTCAATGGAAGAACGACTGGAATTCAATTGCGCTAGGCCTACAGGTTGTGATGACGGATTTGTAAATTAAAGCAAAGCTTTAGCTTTCTTGTCCCACTAGGAACGTATGGGAGGCACTATTTCGACACATAAGCTAGCAATTTGCCAAATGTCAAAGTCCAGTAGACCCGACTGGCTGGAGTTGATTTGCGGAAGCGCAGCATTTGAACATCTCCACCGTCCGAAGAGCGCAACGTTCGCCGACCCCAACAGGAAGCCACTAACATTTTTTCACAGATATTCCGTTACATGTTAATATTTCGACTTGTTGGCTACGACCCCTACAGCACTGAAGATTACGAGTACCAGCGCAGCGATGAATACTTGATAATACGCCGTATGAGTCGTAATTGGTAGAAGCAGGAGCTGTAACGGCCGTACACAAACTCCATCATAGACTCTTATATGCATATTTATTATCACTCATGATATTACTACTCAATAAAATTGGGGAATTTATGTATCGTTTTGACCGAAACCTTCTGCCTTCTATTTACAAACATTACTTTCAACTCTTATCTCAGATCCATCCGTATTTTACTAGAAACTCTAGCTCTTATCACCACACCTATGCCCGCACGAATACACGTCTCTTCTCTATTAAATCAATTGGAGTAGCGATCTGGGAAAAATAGCGAAATTCGCTTATCCCCCAGCATCTGGGTATTTAAAAAGAAATTAAGCACCTACCTTATACAATGTACTGTATTATAAACGATCTTGTCTGACCTGTGCCTGGGACGTGCATGGTAGTAGACCTACCTAATCTCTACTTAGTAAGCTAGTTAAGTTTTTTTGTTTTAAGTATATTGACTCAACAGTGTTGAGCAATTGTTTCAGTTTCACTTTCCTTTCCTTACCTTGTTTTCCTGTTTTTGACTCATTTAGTTTCTTTTTGTTCTTTTACTTTAACTTTCACTTGGTCACTGCAAGTATGTTTTCAATTATAATCTTTCTTTAAAGGCCACCATTAATTTTCTAGTGTAATCTGTAATTTGGTGTCCCTAGTTAGTGGCATAACCATTAGGGCCTCCTTTTTTGTAGCCGTGTTGAAATTTATATGTAAACCTGATGATTTTGTTTAATTTGGTTGCAAAATAAACATTTTGATTGATTGATTGATTGATTGATTGAATATATACACAAATATGTAAATAAACATTAGGACAGTGTGCTAACGAAGCTGTTGCTGTCTCGTTTATGCATTGTTTATTGTGTTTGAGATCAGCTATGTGGGGACGTACATGGGCCGTAGTCACTATGGAGCCGGAACTGGTAAGATCTGGATGGACGACGTCGTGTGCACTGGGCGCGAACCGAGCAGTGACAAATGCACGCATCGACCCTGGGGATTGCATAACTGTAATCACAGCGAAGATGTTGGAGTGAAATGCGGTTAGTGGCATAACTATTCATCAATTATACATGTTTGTATTTGCAGAACGAAAATATAATTAATCTTTCAACATGTCTGTAATGTGTTCTTATATATAATGAGTTCCACCACAAAAGTCATAAGGATTATCGAGCTGAAAAGACCTAAACAAGCATCTTTTGTAAACTAAGGCAAGGGTAAGAACCTGCATGGTCACAGGTCCAAAGGTCACATGACTAAGACTCATTCCACCTGAATTATATTTGAAAGTTTGATCGAATCCTTGCACGCATTTAAGTAACCTGTAAATTAAGAAATTTTCGATTGATTATAATAAAAAGTTAACTCTGAAGCAGTTTGTATTTGTTAACCAATCTTGTTATATAGTTTTCTGATAAAATTATATTAAAATTTTGGTCATATTGTCATTTTAGGAATTGTGCGGAATTTTTCAATGAGACTAGTTAACTCGCTCTCTCACATCACAAATCCAAAAGAGGGACGATTAGAGATTTATTACTCTGGATCCTGGGGTACAGTGTGCAACGACAACTTCACGGATTTCAGTGCAACAGTGGCCTGTGCTAGTCTTGGATTTGGGTATATCAATATTTGGCTTTATATCAGAGAAATTTTCTGTGTAAATTTAGTTTTTGAGAAAATACCACAATGAGAGAAGGATTGAATGCTTGTTGTTGACAGTTGAGTTACTAATTGCCCATGCCTTTCTGTGATGCATTTGCATTTAGCAGTTTTGCACTAATTAGAATTAAAAACATTTTTATATTAAGGCCTAAGAGGCGATAGTGTCCCGTGCAAGAAGACCAACAAAACTATTAAGTCAATAAAAATAAAATGAATACCGGTCTTAATAGAAATGTAAATCGGTTGAGGCTTTTGTAACTTTGAGTGAGTGTTTTTGAGACACAGAATCTGAAACTATTGTAGTATCTTGTTAAAGGTACGATCATTAATCAGTTAAAGCAATTATTTTTGCAGGTGAACCATGTGAAAACTTAATGGATATGTGTGAGTTAGAAAAAAATAACACTGTAGACCTAGGTCTTACTATAGAATGAAAATCTGTGATTAGATATACAAGGTAGCTCTGTTTATTGTTTTACATCTGGATGCTTGTCTTTATCTGGTTTGTTAAAAAGACGCATTGGTACCTTCATCGGTAACCGCCATGGCCCTGGAACTGGTCAGGTAGTGTTGGATGAAGTCATCTGCACGGGTACCGAAAACAGCATCAACGAATGCACGCATTCTCCATGGGGAACACATGACTGCAATCATGGCGAAGACGTCTCAATTAGTTGCGGCGAGTATTTACAATACTCAGATTACACTGGCCATTACTCACCCATGCACCCATGGGCGTCCTCAGGAATTTTTCTAGGGGGGCGCAAACTTTTAAATAGTTGTCACAGGGAGTAAATAGGGTGTCGAAAGCAACCGATCACTCCACCTTCGACACTCGCTCCTCGGCACTGCGCGCGGCGCTGCGCTACCTCTCTATCCTCTGGCGCGGATCCCAACATGCGAAAACATTCATAGACATTCATTGTCAAAACTATTATGATAATTAAATTTTATATGACTGAAATCTGACCTTATTCTTGAAATAACAATTGCAATCGTCTGGGTTCTTGTCCAAACTGATTTATCACTCTATCTATCAATCCGTCTTTGTTGTCTGAAATTTCTGTTCCGTTCACTACCAAGTTTCTTCGACCCTCAACGCAGTTGACCTTCACAGTTCCTACGAAATTGTCCTACTCAGAAGTGTTCATCTTCTCCGTTCCTGTGATACTATCCGACTGACTCACAAAGCATAGTAGTAGAAGTTCAGTTTAACGACCCGTGCGACAACAAAGATCAATAGATTCGCATTCCTCCTTCATCTTTGGACTGGTTCCGAAGCTAGCGGGGTATGTTTAAAAAGTCTGGCAGAACGTGTGTTAGACCTGGGACTATTATTACAGTAATAATAGCCCCAGGTTAGACCTAGATGGCATCTAACTTTCTAAGGTATGAAACTGATTACTTAGTCGCTCCAGCCAGTGTCAATTATATATGTTTATATATATTTTATATATAAAAGGGTACATATATCATACACATAATATACAACGTCCTGACTACAATCGAGGTTCACCAGCCGGAACTGTTATCTCGCAAGCGATCGGCTAAAACAACACAAGGAATACGATACCAATTAGCCGATACGACTGAAGGCTCGGGGTTGACAATATGAATTTCCATATTACCAAGAGAGAACTCTATACGTTAAAATTTTTAAATACGCCTAAGCAAAGATATAGCCTAGGTCCCACTTGTATAGACTGTAGAGCGTACCATATTTTAACGGTCGGTACACTACTATCTTACTAATTAATCTTACGCTTTCTGTGTTAATTTTAAATAACTACCTAAAGAATTTAGTGTTTTCCGATAATCACGTTGAAAATCGTGTTGTAATAATAATAATAAACAAATAATCAAAATGTCTCTGCAAATATGCGCAAAATCCAGGGGGCGCACATGCGCCCCCTTGCGCCCCCCCTGCGGACGCACATGCATGCACCTTCTTCGCCGTTTTGTCAATGCCTGCCGACCTACCTACTCATCAATCTGACAAACTAACCACCCAACAACACTGTAGGCGTTAAATACGAGTAGGCTACAAGCGCCTATAGGCTTAGTGAGGTTAAAATATTTTACTAGCTCATTATAGCCTGCGACCCCGGCCTCATTATTTCACTTTGCGGGTGGGAATGATCGAAATTTCATACCTAGAGTACTTTATGGTGTATTAGGCTAAACAATCATTTTCTTTAGCAATAGGTCTCAGTCATTAATACATTCCTAACCCTCTTAGCTATTTGACTATTATTTTTGTCTAATTGATATCTAAACTGTTGATTCTGTAACCTTTGTTGCGTTTTTGTCAACGAGTTTGTGAAATATAAAGGAATAGTAGTATAGGCCTAGTATTATTCGAGTTTTCTAAAACACACGTGGTATGCCAATTTGTGTTAAACTTTAATTCGCGTTTTTCAGTTATGCATTTTAGCGTGTTGGTTTAGCGCAATAGCTTTTGTTGATCGAGTTTTGAGATTTTATAAAATTTGTGTGCCAAAATGAAGAAATGTTGACTATAAAACTCTTTACTGAGTTTAGGAGCCTTTATCAGTCATTAGAGGAATTCTAGAAATAAAGTAACCCAGTTCTTTGGAAATTATGAGTTTTTGAACAGAAAAGAAAAATAACTTAATAAAAGAAATAAATTCAACGATCTAACCAGTCTTAGAAAGGATTGTAACAGTAGTATGGAAACCTTGATTCAAGCATACTATGAATTTTTTATACAAAACGAGATTTCCAGTTGATTCTTTCAACATTTCTGTGTGTTTAATCATTCAGGAGCAACGACGAGACTTGCAAATTCACTATACGCGGCTAACAATCCGAGAGAGGGACGCCTGGAAATCTATTACGGCGGTAGATGGGGAACCGTTTGCAGCAGCGGTCTATTCACAGAGGCCAATGCAAAAGTAGCTTGTGCCAGCCTCGGTTTCGGGTATTTCAGATAATTTTCTTCCTTCCAGCAATACTAGACTTCATCGTCAATTTGATTAACTATATTGCATATAATTATTGTTACTGTGAATTCCATCCTTGCAGGCATCCCAAGGTTATGGTTCCACCAGCTCCAGTCGGTTCTAAGATATAAGTCCAGGCTTGATGCCTAAATTATGGCATAGCTGGAAATATAGGCAAGAAGAACAACATTCGTTCTACGCAACGAATTGGATACAAGGTCCTTCTACTGGCACGAGTTCACTTTTCAGCCATGCTTAATCATGTATCAGGAAACGTTCTATTCTGATCTTGAATGGGACATACAGCAGTCGGACTATTGCACGTAATTTCAAGCTCATCACGCATTTTCTTTTATTCGATTTTATTCTTGCAACCGTCTTATAGAGCATAATATAGTCTTGAAGAAATAATTGTTTACTGTTTTTTTCCTGTGAAACTAGATATAACGGGACATTTATCGGGAATCGTCATGGCAATGGAACTGGACAAATCTGGTTAAATGACTTCGCTTGCATTGGAACTGAACAAAGCATCGAGATGTGTCCACGAAGCCCTTGGGGTTCTCATAATTGTTCGCACAATGAAGATGTGTCAATTAGATGTGGTAAGCTTAAAATCAAACAGAAGATAATGTATTATATGAAAGAATTTTAATTCCTGTCCGCAGAGATGATAACATAGATATCATTGACACAATTTATTACAGTATTATTTTTAATTTAATTTAATTTCCTTGTGCTCATTGTATACATAGAATTCATATATTGATTTCACGCGCATAGCTACGAATATATCGTTCTGTCATACAATCACATGGAGAATAGAGATCTATTATAGAAAAGAGATATCTCGTCAGCGTTTGATGTGTGATTTCGGAATTGTAAATGCTTAAATCTGTAGGAGACACTCAAGACTTTGCAGTGCGATTAATCAATTCTTTCGGTAACAACTCAAAGGAAGGACGATTGGAGATCTATTATTCACGAATCTGGGGAACTGTGTGTGATGACCACTTTTCGAACGTTAGCGCAGGAGTGGCATGTGCCAGTCTCGGATTTAGGTGAGTTCCCTTGCTCTTGTAATTACTATTAAAATGTCAATTGAGTATGAGCGTGGGTTGGTTACCGCAGAAGAGTTTGAAAAGTCAACGCATTAGCCACACGCCTGTTATGAAAATATCCAATCTCGACCCCCCCCCTCGGTAAGGTAAGGTAAGCGGTAGACGTAAGCAGATTGATTAGAGCTCTATTTTTAGACACGTTTAAAACTTTGTTAATCGCGATACTATATTAGAGGCACACGATGCATTGGGATATGCCAATTTCAAACGTGTCCTTTCTTTTGAAGTTGTTCGAACGCTGCATCAATCTCCAGCTTCAACATAGCAACTTAACTCGTGCTGAGCAATGTGCATTGTGCATATCGACTTTTTTTTCACTCGTCTGAAGGTTATATCGGATGTTCCCTCGGTCAGGGGTAAAATTAAGGTAACATTCCTTGTCATGCTCGATCTGAGATCGGCTTACCACACAATTAATTATCCGATTCAACTCCAGCGGCTCCAGCACAGATTCGGTCTGACAGGAACCGTCAAGTAGTGGCTCGTTTCGTATCTATCCGGCAGAAAGTGAAGTGCAATGGACATGGAAGCCAAGCAACACCAACAACAAGTATAAACATTCTGGAATTGGAGAGATTTCAGTTTACAGCGAGAGATAATCTCAATGATATAGTCACTAACATGAGGAGGTTGAGAGTTCCAGATGGTGGGGTCAGCTTCTTTAAATAATGTGCGACCGCCAAAGACCAGATGCGTACCACGAACAACGTACTTTCCAGAAGATGCTGATTTTCATCTAAGATAGCGCTGCAGAGATTAATCAGAGACGTTAGGTGGGCCGGAGTACCAGCTCGTCTGAGAAGCCAGTGCAGAGAACGAAGAGAAGTTGAAACATGGTTTGGGTAACAGAGTCCACGACACAATCGTACAGCCTTATGCGTTAACATTTTACAGAGTAGGCCTAATTATCATTTTTGGAAGTAGTTAATATGTATTGTAAATCCTGGTGTATTTTTTTATATCTGTTTGATATATTTTTATTTGCATTTAAAATCAGCTACGTCGGTGCTGTGATTGGCAATCGTCACGGAGGTGGAACAGATGCAATATGGCTAGATGACGTAAAATGCAATGGAACAGAAAGCAGCGTAGACTGGTGCACCCACAAGGAGTGGGGCGTGCATGACTGCGGCCACGGTGAGGATGTCTCTATTAGCTGCGGTAAGTGATTTTCACAACTGCGATATAATCTGTAGTGTGTCGTACTCCATACATTGCTTCTGTAATACAGTGTTAATCTTTTGCGTTTCTTTCTTCAGGAACTTGTATCTAGGCAGTATTTCTGTTCTCTTACTGCGACAATTGATTTTCTTTCTTGTTTCAGTTAATAGTTGATTCTAATGAGTCGTAATAATCTCAGTACATGTTTTCACAGAAGTCAATTCCAATGAGATTTTGGGCAGTATCTGCGAAATAATCACTGAAACATAATTTGATAATACTTTTTGTGACAGAGTGAAATATAAAAGTTTTCAGTTTAATCGTGAACTTGGGTTAGTAATAGTCTGTTTGTTTCGAGATCTCGGCTCCATCTTTCTCTGAACTGAAATTGGAACTTTCAAAAGACTGCAGCATTTTGAGTTTACAGAGAACGTAGACTTGATTTTGAGACCGTAAAAAACGCCTAGTGGAAGCAAGCGCAGCAAAATAATGCTTTGGCAATTATGGTTCTGAGATTGGTAAACGCTTGCTTAGGGCAAGTTCAACGGGATAAAGGGCGATAAATATAGACGTATAATACTAAGGCGATAAATATAGACGTATAAACATCTTAAAATCATAATATGATTTTAAGATGTTTATAGGTCTATATTTATCGCCTTAAACTTGACATTAATAGGTCTATTATAGGCCTATCCGAGTTTATCCCAGAAAAAAAATAAAAATAGACAAAAATAACGCGTTATGCTATTCGATCGCGGCCTTCGAGTTGCTGGATAAAGAAAACCTCAGAATTGTATAGATCTACATGTGTACATATAGCTGGCCAGAGCTTCAGAGATGTTCGAGGGATAGAAGTTGGGTCAAGCATATAATATGCGCAGGGATAGAAGTTGGGGTCAAGCATGTAGGCTAATATGCTTGACCCCAACTTAGCATAACGCGTTATTTTTTTCTAAAAATTGACTGCAATTCACCTGCATTCTACACAATCATTGAGAAATATTTGCTTCAGGTACAATTGTGCGACTGGTGAATTCCACTGGAAATCCGAATGAAGGCCGATTGGAGATTTACTACGCTGGTGTTTGGGGAACGGTTTGCGATGACGATTTCAACAATGTCAGTGCACGAGTTGCGTGTGCCAATCTTGGCTTCAGGTAGTTCCCACATTCTCATATCTTCGTACCTCTGTTTTCTTTTTTCTTAACGTAGTCTTCTCAAAGTAATACTATCTCATCCAACCATTTGATAATTTAGCTACCGATAGCTAACTTTTACTACAAACAATATTCTGCTGCATCCTTAATGATAAATCTGAAAAGGTTTGAATTTGAAACACTTTCTAGTGATTTATAACTTGTAAGAGAACACACAGAGGGCAACTTAATACAACTATTTCGAGTATTGTAAATATGTAATTCATTGCTTTCTATTGACGCGACTAATATGTAATTCTATTGTCTTCTAGTAACTCTGCCATCAGCAAAGTAGTTAAATACGCACAAAATATTTCGTATAATTTATTAAGAATGTCTGTGAATTTTATAATATAACGCTTATAAATTCATGCTTAAGACTGTTTATAGCAAAAATAATATCTATTTATATTTTATAATATCTATAATATTTATATTTTATAATAAAAATAATATCTATTTTAGTTTATAATAGGAGGGCTTAAGAATTTAAAAAAATATGTCTACTAAGAATGTTTTATGTGAAATTAGTCACGGCACTTTCATCGGAACTCGACATGGAAGTGGAACTGGGCAAATTTGGTTGGATGACGTCGTTTGCAATGGAACTGAGTCAAGCATAGACCAATGCTCTGCACGGCCATGGGGAGTTCATAACTGTAATCACAACGAAGACGTTTCCATCAGTTGCGGTTGGTGTGCATTCTGAAACTTTCAAATCAGTCTCTGATCCTCAGATCATGGAAGAAATAACTTGCCAAATTCTGAGAATAGTATAACTATTATACGGGTTAAATTGGAGAGATGTATTTGTATAATATTATGTCTGAATGAACGAACGAATGAATGATCGAACGAAAGAACGAGGCGTGCATGTTCTGCATATAGTCACGTTTATATGAACTCAAGTTTTAATAGGATCAAATTCGAGTGCACAGCCCATTGTCTCAATATTTTTCTTTGTACATAAAGTAAGTAAATAAGTAAATAGGTGCTTTCTTTATAAAACGCTGGGAAACGCACGAAGCTTTCATCCAAGGTTTTAAAAATAAATGTAGAAAAAACAGCAATTAGGAGAGAAAGTTAAGTAGAAAAGAGAAAACGAACTGCACAGTATCTTAGCCAAGAAACCGCGCCTAGTGAGAGAATCAAATCTAAGTTGGCTATTGGCGATGGTTTAAAAGCAATATATTCAACCCATGAGAAAATTTTATAATCGGTTCTGCACGACCCTGGGGAGATCATGATTGCAATCACAAAGACATTACTTTCAAAGAAAGTAAATGACTCATGGAGTTCTACTTGCTTTAGGAACAATTGCGAGACTCACAAATTCCTCTGGAAATCCGATGGAAGGCCGATTGGAGATTTACTACGCAGGTGTTTGGGGAACGGTTTGTGATGACAGTTTCAACGACATCAGTGCACGAGTTGCGTGTGCAAGTCTTGGTTTTGGGTAAATCCACATTCTCCTAGATCTTCGCAAACCTGACACTCATGTACAATCCTGTAATAATTATGTTCTTACCGTGTCCTTTCAAAATGATTCTATCTCGTTCTTTCAATGATGCTCACTTGGTGAACCCTACCAAAGTTATCCGTATTACAGCATTCATCCTGGTGCGTTGGCTACTCTGCTGCAATATTATGATGCATCTACAAAGAGTTTGAAGTGAATGGAAATTACTGCCATGACGGCCATCGCAATTAGCAGGAACTAAAATTAAAATGCCAATATTTTTACTAGGCACTTATCTGATGATTTATAAGTTTTATGAGTACATACTGAGGACAACCTAATACGCACCACACAGTTACTGTAGTGTATACTATATATCCAATGTATTGTCTTGTAAGTTTTGTCAAGAACAAAATCGCTAATTACATACGAAGAAATAATTCACAGATTAACAAAGTTTTTGAATGTTCACAAAGAATAAATTATATATAAAATCAGTTTAAGATTTTTAAATAAGGCTATTTTTATATTTAGTTTTGTTTATTATAGACAGATTTCAGAATGTGGAATAAATTTTTACTAAGAATTGTTTTCGTGAAATTAGTCATGTCGGCACTTTCGTCGGGTCTCGTTATGGAAGTGGAACGGGTAAAATCTGGTTGGATGACGTCGTATGTAATGGAACTGAGACAAGACTCGACCAATGCTCTTCACGACCCTGGGGAGGTCATGACTGCGGTCACAGCGAAGACGTTTCAATCAGCTGTGGTTGGTTTAGATTCTCGAACTCTTAATTCAGCTTATAATCTTCGAAACATCCTGTAGATAGGAGGACCACATCTGAAAATAGTGGGTTCCGTTACATTGGAAGAATGCTATTTTATATTCCGTGAATGAATGAATGAACGAATGACCAAAGAACAAACAAAACACAGATGTTCATACAAATAGTCAAGTTTATATTAATACGAGTATCTTTTGTTAGAGAGCATACTTCGATATAAAATGGTTTCAGCGTTCATTGTCTCAATGTTTTCCTAACTTATTGAAGTCTGTGTTCTCGTTGAAGCATTTGCATATTTTTGGCAGTAGCAAACCAGACGAGTACACGTTTGGCAACAACGTCGACTAGAGCAAATTCGAAATCAACTACAGCTTCAACTTTGTCATCAATCGTGTCAACCGTAACGAGAAGTACACCAACAACATTACCCAGCATGTCCACAATGTCTAACAATTCAAAGGTGTCAAATAGCAAGACATCTGAGTTTACCATGTCTTCAGAGATATCCACAAGTACCTCAACAGCATCACCGTCAACTATGACAACAAGTATGCCAACAAGATCACGCAGCACATCTCTGTTGTTAACTAGTAGATCTACATCAACGATATCACCTAGTAAATCAAAGCTATTCACAACATCCACAAAGACCTCAACAGCCACGACAGATGCAGCAACAAGTTCGTCACCGACGACACCCAAAGCATCTTTTATGTCAGAAAGTATGCCAGTCACTTTGGGGTCTTCAGAAATTAAGTCTAAATCCATAACTGCATTTACCAACGATGCGACCTCTGAGAAACCGTCTTCTACAGTAACATTGACAACCTCGGATCTGTTAAGAAATTCGTCGAATGCATCAACTGATGCAGCCAGTCCAGGTAATAACATGAAAAATACGAGTGTAACCTTTCATCATTCATTACGTTTTCATAGTTCGGTTGATTTGTAGATCAAAGCAGATGTAAGTGAGTTTTAATCTTAGGAATGACACAACCTATGGTAAAAGTAATGGAGTTTTTACTCTTCATAGACTGCAATCTGTGAGCTTAACAACTTAAACAGTCTGTTTTGTAGTTGTTAAATGCACTTCAGAACTTTGTAAGGAAGACCATACTAAATTGCAGCTGCATTGTATTGCATTGTTTGACGAATCTAGTTTCTTTGGATTAAAGACTTCTGCTAAGCCTAAATAAAATCTTACTGGAAACTAATGAAACACATAGGCCTAGTGTTCAAATTGTTAATATTTTAACTAAACGCCAATGAATTATCAGCAATTCACTGGAAACTTAGCACTGCTATTATAGCACTTTCAGGTGCAACGAGATATATAGCAGAGAAAACACGGTCATTTAATGTTGGCTTACAAAAAAGTTCCTCTGTGATTTCTAGGATACGGAGCAATTCGGATACTTGGAATTGTTGGTGCTATTCTGATAGGAATAATCTTCCTCATAATTGTAGTCCTTGTAAGACGTCGGTACAAGCGTTCGCCATTCTGGTCCACAGGTTAGACTGCATATCATAATTTATATAAAATTTTATTATTGTGCAAGTTTGTGATGAAGTTGGAAGGTAATAAAGAATATTGAGTGATCAGCTGTATTCCAACAATAAGTCTAAAGACACCTGAAGCTAGATTTAGTTATTGTAGAACATTTAACTGAAAGGTTATTGAAGAAAATGGACGAATAATTACTTACTTTAAAATCTTACATCAGTTCGTTTAAAATATGAACGATGCACAGAACGAAAGATTCTTAACCTAATTGATAATAGCATTCAAAATGCAGATGGTTGAGATAGCGATGATTTCAGAAACTCTTTGATGTTGTAACTTAAAAATGATTCAAAGACAGAACTGAGATGATTTTAGTTTGAACTTATTTATATCTTTCAGTTTTTATGCAGAGTGTTAACTGTTTGTTGTCTGTATAGGCCAAGACTCTTCAAGCAACTCGGATCTAATTGCATTGAAAGATGCGTCCTCTGAGCACAACAACGAAGAAAATTCAGGGCTTATTTATGATGATTGTGTGAGCGATGTTTCTCCGAAGCATTACAACTTTTATACAGACTCGTAAATCTATAAGATCTATCTGATGAAAATTGGTCGATAAATATATAAATACGCATGTAACAAAAGCTTAACTTAAGCATTGTCAGAACAAATGGGCAACTTCACAAAGTCTATGAAAAATTCAAGCGGTTTTATTGTGCAATGTGCATATAATTACGGCACAACATCCAGAACACTCATCAGCAAAAATAGCAACCGAAATGTTAGAATGCATATTGCTCTAATTACGCGTCATGCTAATTTTTGTTAATGAATTTTATTCTCAGCACATGTCATGCATCATTTATTGATTATAAGGTAAGTAAGAAGTAAGAATATCCTTTAATAAAACCAATGGCTAACCGCATTTTGGTGTAGGCCTACACATCATAGTAGTCGCAATAATCGAAATTAGCCTTATCTTATTCAAGTCTTATAAATCATCCTAGTGCAATAGAGCACAACTGAGCTAGGATATATGAGTAATTTGCAATATAACAAATATGCATTATAGTTGCATACATTAAATTACATTATACATATTGTGTCTAAAATAGACTATATGCAACACGGAAATTATAACCGCATGATAGTAGGCTACTGTGAACGAAGTTTTGGACGAACATCACTCATATAAATTATTGGTATCCATCGAAAATGTCGCGAAGAAAATGTCGCGGTAAAAATGTCGCAGACAAAATGTCGCGGATAACAATGTCGTTGATATATAATGTCGCGGATAAAAATGTCGCGGATAAAAATGTCGCCGTTAAAAATGTCGCGGATAAAAATGTCGCGGATAAAAATGTCGCGGATAAAAATGTCGTTGATATTTTCCCCGCGACATTTTCACCATACTGGGAACCGTATGACAGTAGCCTATAACACTAAACTATGAAGAACGAAATTCGAAGACAATTTTTAACTTTGACCGTTTAATACTAAACTATTAAGAACGATATACGATATACGAAGACAATATACGATATACGAAGACTAAACTATTAAGAACGATATACGATATACTAAACTAAAGTATTAAAAAACTATAATGTTCCTACTAGAATGTTCGTACTAGAATGTTCGTACTACAGCCTACTAGAATGTTCGTATAGAGAATAGAATGTTTGTATTAAAAAACTATAATGTTCCTACTAGAATGTTCGTACTAGAATGTTCGTACTACAATGTTCGTACTACAATGTTCGTATTAAAAAATAGAATGTTCGTACTATAATGTTCGTACTAGAATGTTCGTACTACAATGTTCGTACTACAATGTTCGTACTACAATGTTCGTATTAAAAAATAGAATGTTCGTACTATAATGTTCGTACTAGAATTTTCATATTCAAATTTGCAATCTCAAGTTGTGAGCAATACCCCGCAGATAATCGGTAGTTGGACGAAGTCCATAGTCTGCCACAATGGTTTTGATTCTTTCGGCGGTATCTTTATAGACCCGTTTGCCGGGTGGAGGTTGCTGGCCGGCGACGTACTGCTCCAGTTTCATTTCGTTCATGCTTTCCTCTTTCTTGATTCCTTTAATGAACTTCCAGATACTGGGATGATGAGCACCTAGAAGTTGACTAAATCCTCGATGCCAACCCTCGACTGAGTTGTTGGTTTTGGGAAGATCATCAAGGGAGGCATCGTAGCAGTTCCAAAGCGCGTGTGAAAACATAGGGGCGTTGCGACCTCTTCCTCGTTGACCTGGCCGCCCGATCCACGTGTCTTCAAAATAATTTACCAAAGGTCTTAGGATTGTGCTGTGTATCTGGTAGAAATGAGTTTCCATCAGGTCATCGAAGGCACTCGAGACGTCATTAGGAGGAACAAAAGCCAATGCCGCCAATTGACGTATTGCTAATGCAAACTCAGCGTCAGTTGTGTAGCGTTGCTGCAGGCCTGGAGTCTGTTGCAGATGACGCCATAGACACTGACTGAGATGGAAAAAGCAACCACGTTGAGTTGCGTTTGGGAAAACGGTGGTCCAAGCAAGTATTGCAGCCTGTTCAAAATCTGTCATGACGGTTTTTGGATCAAGAGCTGGCTGTAATCGTTTAAGTTCCGTGAAAACGCGGACGTAGCTAGTAGTACTACGATCAGACATTAAAATGAAGACAGTGGGTATTACGTCACTGTACCTCAATGCATGAATTGTGTAGATCTGCTGAAACAGTGGCGGCGAAGACTTAAACGTTCCATCAGCATACCAATTTTCGCATTGCACCATCCGATCCAGGTTGCGTTGTGTAGCGAAAATAATAAAGCGTAATATAGCCAGGATTCAGCATTCATCTGCACAGAATGGTATATTTAGTTGTACATTATGTGAATGCAACTCGAAATTACATCACTTTTAACAAAGGAACCCATTAATTAGCAATATTGTATATTATTGCGTACATTTTGTACATTTTGGATAAACAAATATAAGATTATGTGTGTTTTGAAACTAATCTATGTATAAAAGATACACAAAATCATCCCTGAAGTTTTACACAGTGCTGGCTGAATCGAGCATAATCAACATGCGGAATAGGCCTATATTGGACATCAAAAGATTTGGAGGTTTCTTACATTGCTGGCTCACATGAGCATAGGCTAAACAAGATGCGAAATTGTGGTACATCAAATGATTTAGATTTCGAGGTCTCAAGAATCGCTGAATTCGATTCAAGGCAAGACAAACAAGACGCGAAATATGTTTGACATCAAAAGATTTCGACTTCGAGGTATCACGCTTCGCTAATTTTGAGGTCAAAGACATTGCTGGCTCAATAGAGCAGATAGTAAACAAGACGCGACGAAATTGTGAACGGCGACATTTTTATCCGCGACATTTTTATCCGCGACACTATGTATCAACGACATTTTTAACCGCGACATTTTTATCCGCGACATTTGTATCCGCGACATTATATATCAACGACATTTATATCCGCGACATTTTGTCCGCGACATTTTTAACGCGACATTTTCTTCGCGACATTTTCGATGGGAACCTAAATTAATGCTTATCGCGTTATTCAAGAGCCAATATCCTGCATATTATAGTTTATAATAGGCGTCATACGTGTATACATACAAAGGTTTACGACGTCTTTGGCATTTCTGTTGCAACGTGACTGTGCCTAGTGTTTGTTAGTTTTTTGTCACAATATTTCGCCTCTCCTTGTAGTCAATGCACGTTTGAATTTGTCACACGTCTTGCAATTCAGTTTACGTGTAAGCTTGTAATCATAGATTTTAAGTACGTCATGCTAAAATTTGAATTTTGCTGGAAAAGTAATCTGTTTATTGTTCAACATTAGGCCTACACTGTTTTACTACTTCACAACTGTGCATATTTTAAACATCGTTGCGGTGATTTTTAAAGCCTTTCAGTGGCTCAAGCGTCGAGGAACTAATTACTGCAATCATTATTGTAATAGGCCTACTTGATAATAGTATTGCCACGTTGTTTTTGCCTGACTATCAATTGGAGTTGAAGTTATGCTACTGGGTTGTGTTATGAGAAACTGATAAGGACTAGGCTGCAAAGTAAATGAAGACTTAAAGACTTGGCAAGTAATGAGGAAGCGACGCATACCTGCAAACTTGGGAGGTTGTAGGCTCTATATCTGACAATATTAAATAGCTTAAGCTATTGGATTAACTCTCAGCTTAAGCTATTGGATTAACTCATGTTACATTTAAATTCACTGTTGCGAAGGATCCACCTTATTCGATACGGATCCATTGATTTGTGATACTAAAGAGACATTGCTAGAGAAACAGCCTATAAATTGATTTTATGATCGACTTAAGGAATCAACCGTAAGGGAGTGACTACAAAGTTTTTGAATGATCACAATGCTGCTTAAGGTAAAAGCATGCTCGTAGGTCTATTAGGAAAGAGATTATAAAAGTGCGATCGAATATAATTTTATAAGCGGAGTATACTAAATAAATTCAAATTATTATACAGAGATCCCTTATCTGCACAGAAGGTGATCCTATATTGTCGACTTCAGAAAATCTTTCATATAATAGGCCTATTAAAACTTACTCTCTCAAATGTGCTAACTTTTGCCCTGGCAGTGTCTGAAAAAAATACACAAACATTTTCTAAGTTTTACTTTTGCAATATGATGGACGTATCTGCAACATATTTATTAAGCTTAAACGTGAATGGCACTAATGATACTAATCTTATTACAAAACAGTATCCGACTCCTCGTTGGAACGCAAAATGTGACACAGGGCCTCAAAACCCGTCATATGTAGGTTTCTGACCTTTTCATTCAGTCATATGCTACAATTAATCTGCTTCAAAATAGTTTTTACAGAATGAAAATATCTTTTTTCTAACTGAAGTTATTCTCGTGTGATTCCTTCATTAATATATTGCGAGAAAATCGAATAAAAACTTTCGGAATATTTGTGTCATCAAAGTCGTCAGCAACCATTACTTGATTTTACTGCAATTTTGCCGGGAATTACAGTTCTATATTCTATATCGAGTAAAACAAACAGCATCAAAATCGGATTACTACTTTGCGAATTATAGCAAATTCATAGGCAACTGCTGAATTAAAAAATGTTCTATATTTTTGACCCCTCACACCTATTTCAGCTTCTAGCTCAATATCTAGGAAGCGACAAGCTTCCAATTCAGCCAAATGTTAAACGCGTTTCATATCCATTAGCACATTAATAATAGTTCTTTTCATATTTAAAATTTGTTAATCTCTAACATCATCACGAACTGCAACTATGCAGAATCGAGCCTTTGCCGTGGTGGGCCCAGTGGTCTGGAACGGAGATACGCCTGCTCCCTGTGACTCTTACAGAAGCATTCTTTACTCAGCTCAAATTTGTACTTTTTGGCCGTGCTGGAGTCGGGAGCGCCTCTGAGTAGTCCTCTTGAAGGGGAGTTGTATAGATTTATGAATGAATGAATGCATGAATGAATGAATGAATGAATGAATGAATGAATGAATGAATGAATGAATGAATGAATGAATGAATGAATGAATGAATGAATGAATGAATCATCTGCGGCATTTAATATCATCTGCTCCAAAGCCAAACATGCTCGAGTCCAACGTTCTTTCAAACAACTGTAAATGGTTTAAGCGATTGTCGTTCATGCTGTATTCTGTGCAAAATGAACAGTTTCTCCAATGCCTATCATTACCACCTACATGCCATGAGATGCCACGACATAATTATGAATATGCTGGCAATTGGGTACCTACATAATAATAGGCCTATGCTTAACCTAGCAACACATTAACTATGCAAGAAACAGGCCATGAGGTCTACGCAAGCCCACTCTAAACAATTTGAAGCTCGTGACAATGTTTTTTTGAAGCAGGATGAAGTAGAGAAGTGGTATATTATATTACTTTTCTGAACCACGCGACATAGACTGCGTGAATTTATTTTGTAGTTGATTATTACGACAGCTGCAGCCTGTCAATTAAGTAGACACTAAAGGCTGACAGAGGAGAACTGTGATGAGAGTATAGTTATCTATAAAACCCTAATGTACTTTAGTTATTGTGGGTGATGCAGGATCTAAAGTTTAGGCGATTCTATTACCATACTCATTATAGCAGTGATTATAGAGAAGCAAGGAAGCAGTGCGTGTAGTTTTTTCGTAAATTTCTATTCAGTATGGAGACATTGATGATTTATACAAACAAGATCTACTACTTGCTGCTTCGTGATTACGGATTTTAGCAGTTTTACTCACGTGCAATATGATAAAGATACATAAATTAAACTTATTATGACAACTTATAATTTCTAGTTCTTTGAACGAATTGGCAATGCGCAAGATTTCTAAATTTTGTAATTAAAAAAAAACAACTTGTAGAATTAGTCAACGCAAATATTATAACACGCGTTAAATCACTTAAGAAAAGTCATTTGTAAACGCTAATCAAAATTATCTCAAATGTTATCCAATTTTAAGTTAGGCTATGCACGGCATTGTTGCAATGCAATTGTATTATTCGCTCAATCAACAATGTTCCGAATCAGGAAGTCTTGCAGATGAACCTCGTTTGGCCCTCCGCTTTCTCAAAAATAATCCAGTATGATCTTTCGAAAAGCCTGGCGTAATCCTGGGTGTACATTTTTTACAGTGTAATCATGTGTTTCGGCAGTAGGCAGAGCAGGATATCCCCGCCTCGTGTGCTACATTATAGGACCTACCTCATGCCCACAATCTCTCATAAACTCTCAACTATCTGCGTTCACGTCTGGTCCACGTGGGTTTTTCCTTCATACATCCTGTTTCATATTGTCCAATAGCATTATGTTCAGCACTCATGTGTGCATATTATGTATCTAGACAATTGTTATAGCGCCTTTCAAATAGATCACAACAATGGCTTACTGTTCTAGCCTCTATAGATAAGCTAGCCGTGTCCAGATAACTAGAAGTAACTGGTTACTGCAGACAATCAGAGCCAAAACGATCGATATTCATCCAGGTATGATAGTTGACATAGTGTTTAAGGTTGGTGAAGAGGAGCGACGACAGGCGACGAGGCTTGAAACATACAAAACACTAAGCATGTCCTCAAAGGTTGTAAAAGACGTTGCGCCCAGACGTCTCAGCCACCAGATCTGTGAAGGACGACATTCTTCAACAGTTGGTCGTGAGGGACCTCTGTAATGGACCTACCAGTACCATTTCAAGAACTCTTTTGGTCTTCTCCAACGAGAGCTCGACACGGTCAAGCTATTTGCCTGAGACCTCTTACAGGAGGCTAACATTTTGGCTAAACTTCAATAACATGCACCCGAACACGGCCTAAATCAGTCTGATAACGAGGGCAAAGAGAGAAAGAACCCTACGAATGCAGACTGGGTCGCATTAGAAGTCCAAAATATAGGCCTATAATATTATTATAAAATCTGCATCTGACGAACTAATTAATCACAAACAGCACACTAGACAAACAAAAACGACCATATGACTGCGTGTGCAGGAAGAAACCCATGACCTAATCATATGTGTGTAGGCCTAGTCGTATGATTTAGTCTACACAGATGGATACATTAGACCTATGATAATGTCTAAAATGCTTGTATATGACAGATAGCTGTAGGCCCTACCATAATATAGCACATATTATGTCATGTGAACTACAGCGAATTTGTGTTGGCTTATAGAGCAGCAGATTAAAAGTCAAAGGAGGTTGAGACAGTTAAACAGAATAATTCTGAAGTAATACATGCCTTTCTGTTTGTGTTTCTCAGATCAGGTACTGAAATGCGAGCATCAAAGACTCACATTGTTTATGTGCTTGTACACTTGTTGATGATAATTAACAACCATATGACGTCAGCACAAGGTACGTAGGAACTGCGTGTTAAACTACATTTCTTTAGGTAAGCCAATGAACCTAGACAGATGCAGTGCATATTTAAAATTCTATTAACTGTCCTCTTGAAAAGGGGTTCAGTGCTATAGTCTGTATATTATCGTAATTTCAGTGCAATCTTAAATGTATGGACCTCCTAGTCAAGAAAAAAGTAAATGAAGTGCTGATAAGTAAACCACCGCTAGAGATCTGATAAGTAAAACGACCGTCGGCTATAGTTTACAAAACTGACAAAAAGATGAGAAGAACGCTAACAATCTCATAATTATCAAAGGTTGTAAAGCAACCTATTCCACAAAAATGGACCCATCACGGCGAAGCTGTTATGACTGCGTACTTGGAATATCAGTGATTTTTTTTCTCTCGCGTAATTTAAAGACATTAACTGTACTAGTAAGGATTTGTAATTGAACTATCAGCATATACCGCTAATTATAGAGATTTTAGGCTGACTTGCCAATCTTCTCCGAATAACGTATAGGCTACCCAGAACGTGAGTTCATTGCTCATGACTGGCCTGCACTGTGTCACTGGTGGTAACTGTCGGTCAGCTACAGGGCATTGTCGGCCCCAAGCGCTGCTATCAGGATTCTGACTGTCATAACTACGTTGCTTTTGTAATGGAAATATTTGCAGCAATCACTACATATAGCGTGCGGCTGATTAACACGTTGTCTTCAGTAAGCAATCCAACGGAAGGACGATTGGAAATCTATGGCAATGGAATCTGGGGAACTGTATGCGATGATGGATTCACAAACGCCAGTGCCAGAGTGGCTTGTGCCAGTCTCGGTTACGGGTGAATGAATGCACTTTATCCACTAAACCTTTTGTAATTAAAACCGTTTGATGATTTGTAATGTCCGGATTATTGTCTCAGTTGAAATTTGTATGAGTGCTAAAAAGTTACGGCCCAGTTAGACTATAATTATTTAGTATTTGCATTCGTCATTGAACATTTGAATCATGTTACATACGGCAGCACAATCTGAAACATGTTTCGTAGGGTTATTATTAGAGAGAAAATGGAAAAGTTCTGGGCTTGAAGAGGATAGACAGTGTTACCGTTGCCACTGTCGTGAAACAAACAAGCTCATAAACGATTCTAGAAGTTCGTATTTCCGCAGTCAACATGAAAGTGCTAATTATCCACGGGATCATTGGCGCATCTCTCAGCGTCTTCTGCATTCAAAGCAGACTGTCAACTGCTAACGCTGTGTTCTCACTTCGCTGCATTTTTTGTAAACAATATTAACAATCTTAAATTAAAAGTTGCTACATGCACTGCTAATTTAGTATGCAATTACCTGCAGCTCGACTCTGACTTATCTGGCACTGACTTTAATGACAAAACACCTGTCACCTACTTTGAAGTCTTTAATCTTCTCAAGGGTGTGGACTCGAATTCGTCCTCAATCGATTTCATACCTACAGTCCTACACCACTTATTCTTTCTTGTTCTGATGTTTTCTGCCACATTTTTGCACACTTGCAAACTTTTGTTGAAGGGTGTTTTCTGTCATCCTTCAAATCTGCTCTAGTCAATCCTTTGCTTAAAAAACCTGACCTAGACTCCAGCAACATTCGTAACTTCAGACCCATCTCCAACCTCAGAAACATTTCCAAGATCCTCCAACATCTCTTTCTTGCACGTATCAAGAATGACATCACTTCCTCTCCCAACTTCAGTCCTTATCAGTCAGAATACCGCGAAGTCTATTCAATTCATACTGCATGCTCTAGCATCTTCTCGTCTATTGAGAATGGAAATCCTGCCTCTCACTAAGCCTGCCTTGACCTCAGTGCAGCTCGTGTTTCCACTCACCGCCTTTATAGTATATATATATATATACATATATATAATTATTTATATATTTTTTTTATCAAGGATTTAGCTAATTCAGATTTCTGAAATGTTGTTCTAGGTGTCCCTAGTTAGCGGGATCTTGATCCCTTTTGGGACTCCTCTTGCGGCCAATCCTGATATTTTATGTTGAAATGTTATGTTTTTATTTGGCTTCAATAAAAGAGTTTTGATTGATTGATTTTGATATATAAATATTTATTTATTTTTATATATATATATGTATATATATATATTTACCTGTGAGTGGTATAAGCTATGGCAAAGAATGAAAAAAACGAACTGATGCCTAGTAATCTGATTAAACCAAAATGTAAGCCAATTTAGTTTTTAGTAGGCCATTATATGAAATTGCTAGCATTTATGAGAATTGAAAGGACACGTGTGAAGCAGCAAAATACTTACACGCTACTTCTTTTGAAACTTTAATGTAGGCCTATATTTGAGTGGCATAAGTAACGCAGAAAACCTGCGCGTTACTTCGAAAAAATATCTCCTCTAGTGAAAATATCTTCGCTAAATGTTCTATGTGGACCGTTGATCATGCACGCATCTAACTAGATCTTGTTTGTTTGAATTTGAATTATAACTACGACGTTAACACTTATTCTTGAACAGTGCATTAATTTATGCGAAAATTATGTTTTTCTACGCCAGTTATATCGGAAGATTTATCGGAAATCGTCATGATGGTGGAACCGGTAAAATCTGGTTGGATGACGTGACTTGTACTGGAAGCGAATACGGAATCGAAAAATGTCCACACAGGGCTTGGGATTCACACGATTGCAGTCACGGAGAGGATGTCTCAATCAGCTGTGGTAGTGTTGCTATTCAGGCCATAATGAAAGCTCGAATACTAATAATAATCTAATGCTAATAATTTTCAGTGAGCCATTGTATGATATGATAGCTAGCGCCGTAACAAAACGGCGCAGGACAAAACGGCGCAGACATAACGGCGCAGACAATAGCCTACAATAATAATAATAATAACAATTTTCTTTAATCAAGCGCCTGACAAACGCACTGCGCTGTACATTTACATGTTATGCAATTGAAACAATCTTAACTAGTTAACTACTAACAGAACAGACAACTTGCAATACACAGCGCTAATAGCAGCCTACAAAGCATATCCGCCTACGGGGCTCGAACTCGGTACCTCTCGCTCTCTACGCCAGCTGTTATCCAACGCGCCACCAGGCAGCGCTGTATCCCGTTTAGTGTACTCAGGGTAACTCAGCTTTAGTTTCCATTCTTAAAATTGTTAGAGGTCCCCTAAATAACTGAAAAATGCTCGTTTGAGTTAAGATAAAAGTAAATTTTTCAAAAATAGTAGGCCCTAATACACGGCAATTATACCTTCAAAATGAACAAAATCGAAACTCGATAAGAACCCTGCGGTTTCAGCAGCAGCAGCTTCGCCAAAGGCAGAACATTTCAATCAAAAACGGCCTTCACCTCAAAAAGCAACTCTATCGGTCGCATCAGAGGCAAGACAGGCAGCAACGACATTCAAATTGAATATGAATCACCGTTCTAGGTCATCCTGTGCAATTCATCCACTATTCATACACTTGGCATGCTAACAAAGGAAAAAGGTCTCGTCACCAACTCCTAAATGCCTGGCATTTAGGATTAAATTATACTGTTCCGGCTATAAAGAGTTCGTTTTTCGCCAGATGGCCGAAGTTCTAGCACACTTTCTAAGCACGGTCAAACATACACCTTCTTAGAGTCTGCCTAACACGCCTTCTAGAATATGGCCAAAACTAAATAATAGCTAACCATTCCTCGCAAATAACAACATTCAGAAGCCATTTGAGGAGATCTATAAGTCTATAGTAAAGAAACGTACTCTGGTTAATGGCTTCAAATCTAATCTAATAATTATGAAAACTTGTTAAACTTAATTCCTTAAAAGACTGATTAACTCGAGAACAAGAATGCGTCATCTAACATTACAGACAGGCATAAACTGCAATGGGAAACGACGACTCCTCACCACTTGTCATACAACAGTTTTTGTTATTTCAGGAACTTCGGAAGCTTTTGCCATCCGTTTGATCAATTCGCTGTCTTCGGTCAGCAATCCAATGGAAGGGAGACTAGAAATCTTCTATAATAGAGTCTGGGGCACTGTCTGCGACGATAGTTTCACCAATAACAGCGCAAGAGTTGCTTGCAACAATCTAGGCTATGGGCAAGTTTGATTTTCTTATTTTAATCTTGTTCTGGGTAATTTATGTTTCTATTGCTGTTTTGGTTTCCTGACACAATTGACAAGAGCTGGTTTCTACTTACGGTGACAGGCAATATAACTCCTAAGTCTTTTTTATGGCGTAACTCTAGTAACAGATTAGCAGATTATTATTATTAATTATTTTATAAACTTCTGTTGATTTATTCGACGAACTGAAAGTCCGTGATTATCTGTCAATGAGATTGGAGGCTCGATTGTAGGCTATTTCTCGACCGATTGCGAAGTCCAACGATTATTTGGAGTCCTATACTCGGACAGACAGATGTTGCCGTGTTATTTCTCGACGGACTAAGAAGATAAATGCAGCTGTAGTCTCATCCGGGTCGAGCAACAAGCCTAGGTGGTTCCACGAATCAGACATTTGACGCTTGTTCAATGAATGGACTCACAACGCCACATTGCACTCGTTGACGCCACTTGACGGCTAATCAAACGTTTGTCAGCCTCGATGAAGCGAGCAAAAGAGAAGAATAGCTGGAGAGACCATTCGCAGAAGTCTGGAGGAGGAAGAATCACAGTTACTGTGTTGTACCAGTTGTATGAACTTAAATATGGGTGAAATTTCGTGTGATAGCTGCAAACTCGTGATACTAGTCCACTAGTGTCTAGGGTAGCTCTGTAATAAAATTATGTACGCTACAAAACCTAGCCTCTAACAAGTTTACACAAAATGCAGTCAAATCCTCATAATGGGTCTCGCGAAGGATGTTGCAAGACCGATAAAATGTGGCTGTATCAGCAGTATAGTCAGATTAAGACACCAAGAGAACATAGTCGAATGGAGACAAGTTTTAGAGTAGCCTTGAAGTAGCCTTGAAGCGAAGAGAGCGAACTGTGAAACCCTGCATGACGATTAGGACGATCTTGAAGATTAATAGCTTCTGTGGGTAGCTAATGCAGTGACTAAAAGTTATTCGTTCGGCACTGGATAATTTTAGCGCAATACTGTGAGAAGTTCAGAACTAAAGACAGTTTGCGCCAGAACTATGGAGACCGCTTCTACAAGAGAAGAAGACTTTTGCTTCGAGACAGTTTCCAAATGTCAAGAAATGACCTCGAGACCGAGACAGTGGGGTCCGAGACCGAGACCGAGACATCAAAAAACCTTTCTAGAGACGTCTCGAGACAGAGACAGTGTCTCGAGACAATCCAAGTCTGATGTCAAGACGAACCTGTTAAGATTCATTAGAAAGCGATGCTCACAGCGTTCTTGAAAGTTTCCAAATATGCGTTTAAGAAAAGTCCGGATATAAATTTGCAGACATGCATCTTAAATTGGAATTGAGAATGAGAATAGTGGTAATTATATTAGGAGGTATAACAGTTGGCTAGTAAATGGCAATAATTCAATCACTGCTAATGGCAGGAATAGGTCGTCTCCAGAGACATTTATTTTGTGCTATTATTTGTTGTTATAACCTAAGAATTGTGTAAGATATCTGGAGGTTAAAAGCGCAGTTTATTGTTCTGTATGTCCAGTTAAAAATATAGGCATAGTCATCAATAATCGTCAAGGCAGCAAAAAATAGAGAATGGTTGGTTTCTGCGATGTATCGTTTTTCTGGACACCCCTAAGGGTAGGGTGGTTCTTAATAATAAAAGTTTGAATCTACTGTTCGCCAAGGTTCCATTTGGTTCCATTCCATCTAGAAACATCACACAAAAAGTTGTATGAAAAAATATTAATATTTAGGACTCGCACAACACCATCAAAGTTTTACCCCTTATCAAATATAGGAACACTCGAAAAGTAAGCATAATAATTGTAATCAACCGTGAAAAGTGAACATTTAAACCAGGAATAAATTCAACTGCCTGTAGTAGGTCCAGATTATAACACAATGACATTTATTGCATGCCTGGTTTCTAGTGATTAGCCTACACTGATTAGTGATTAAAATTATTTATTAGAGTTATTATTATTATTGAGGAAATGGTAAAAAGTTAATAACTTCTACAAATATGGGGATATTCTGAAAATAACACATCATTTTATTCAGTTTTAATAGCTCTTTCTAGCGGTATTCTGAATGGCAGTTAATTAGTTTTCAATTAGAATATTTTACACGAAAGCCTTCAATTTTCTCTAAAAACACTTTCTCTCGTAACTTTGGCCCTCTGGTGGGGGCGGAAGACATTAATATTATTTTTAAATTTTGAACAGTTTTTGATCCATGCCATTAGGCAACGTTTGGTTGCTATTACTTTTCGAATTTCTAATTTTTACTTTTTTCCACTGCACCCTTCTGTGTATGCTTATTCGAATTGATTTGTGGTTATCGGTCTCAGGAACTCACGGATCAAATATCACTAAAATGCCAATAGAAATAAATAATAAACAATCAACGAGAGCATAAACATTGTAGAAATTATTTTGTAGTTGTGCCTAAGTAAAATCATCCAGCCTTTCTGTTTAAAACTAAACATAGGTTCAAAAATGCGAATCAAATACATTAACTCGAAATGACGAAAAATATTTGTAAAAATCAAAATTTCAAAGACGTTGTGCGAGTCCCAGATATTGTTCGATCCTGCTAATTTTTGGGCTACATTACTTTTAAACCAATTGGCACGGAATGCCGGGTTGGCGAAAGTAAACAAGTGACGTTGAAAATTTTCCATTAGAGATACGACCACCCTACCTAAGGGGCATGAATAAACAGTTCCAGACGTCAATATTTTAAGGACATTTTATTTCGTTATAACTTCTTGGTTAAATGCGTCGGTTATTGGCGTATGCGTTCAAATAGATATAACGGCACAGTCATCACTAATCGTCATGGCGTTGGATCTGGTTCAATCTGGTTAGATGAGGTCACCTGTCGTGGAACTGAGCCAAGCATCGATAGATGCTCGCATAGTGCTTGGGGTTCACATGACTGCACCCACTCAGAAGACGTAGCAATTAGTTGTGGTAAGCAAAGTGGTTATTCGGTTCTGCATAATGTTAACTATAAATCGATATTTAGCCATGAAGGCTCTCCGCTCTTGTTTTGCTTAGAATCACATTTTCAGATGACAGTTGTGAGCAGTGCTGTTTTCACTCTTGGCGCTGTGTTTTAATACATTAATGTATGCATAAAGCACTTTGCCAGGTTGCCTATAGAAATATGCCTGCTTAACGGTATTCGACAATACTCTACATTGTTTTAGTTCAGTTGAAAATGTTTCCATAACCCAATAAACCCTACATTGTTTAAATTCAGTTTTAAATTTTTCTATGTCAAAGATCGATGACAATTAGTTTAAAATTCAAACAGAGCAGAACAGTAATAAAAGCGCGAGAAGCTGATTATAGATGGCAGTACATTATTGTCATCTACTATATGAAGTAATAGTTAGTTGGACAAAGCATAAAACAAACGAAGAAGTACTATAAAAGGTGGGAGGAAAGATCTCTGATGGCAACAGTAAAATATAATGGAGACAGAGGAATTGGATTGGTAACATACTGAGATTTTGGCTCCCTCCTGTGAACTGTTATGAACGGAACAATGAAGGGTAAGCTAACGATAGGAAGACCACGATGGATGGTGCTGAACTGGATAATAATGGATGGACAGTTGGACACCCAAAACTTAAGAGGATGTTTGAGTATCCAAGTTCTCTGCCCGAGCTTGAAGACTGTTAGAAGCTGTAGTCTTGGTTGATCCATACAATAGAAACAATCGACAAGCAGTTTAATTCAAATATCATTTCTTTTCTTTTCATAATTTTCAAATTGTCTGTGCTATTGCAAGATCGAATAGTGATTGCGTGAAGTCAGAGTCTTCTGTTGGAATGTTGGTATAATGTTACGCTTAAAAGTTACTGATTTACACAAACTGCTGGTGTATGTCTGATGCCATACAATCCATGATGCATGATGTCCTATGTCATTTATCTATTAGGGGCAACTCCAAGACTAGTCAATTCGCTATCTTCTGCGTTTCACCCAAAGGAAGGAAGATTAGAGATATATTACGCCGGCAAATGGGGAACTGTTTGCGACGATAGCTTTACAAACATCAGCGCTGGTGTGGCTTGCCAAAACCTGGGTTTTGGGTAATTTCACACCTAACCTCACGAATAATGTTGATTTTGCTTCTTCTTATATCAACACTAAGCAGTACCACACATCGGCATGTTCATGAGCCTTAACTTTTCAAAATATTAGTTACCGTACGCTAGATAACTCCCTTTCTTTTGAAGACCATATCTCACACCTTATAAATTTTTGTATTTTCATTTAAAGCATCTCAGGGCTGTTCGACGTTCTGTCTAGTCCGCTGTTTTCACTGTGCTGATTCACGCTTTCATATGCTCCCGAATTGACGACCCTGATTCCCTTCTCATTCGTCTTCCCAAGGTTCGTCTTTCACCTCTGCATTCAGTCCTAAATGCGGCCACCAGATCAATAGCACGCCTGCCACGCGATTTTCACATTTCTACCTTCATGTTTGAACAACTGCACTGGCTTCCTCTCTCTCTGCACGCATTTAATTCAGAATTCTCATTCTGGTCTTCAAGGCACAAGGGAGTCTTGCCCCGATATATCTAGCTGATGTATTACGCCGGCCTCTTTCAGCCTCCTCGCATCGTTCACTCCGCTCTTAAAACAGACAGGATCTGGTTCTTCATACTAAAACTGCTATGGCTCAATCCCGGTCCTTTATCCCTATAATTGGTGTCTCTGTTTGGAATGCACTGTCTCCATCTACTCGCTCTCAAATTCTAGCTGGCAACTTCTCCTCCTTTACTTTTCTCAAAACGTAGTTCTTCTCTCGTGGCTTTGCGCACTGGGAGCGCCTCTGAACAGAATAGAGGTGCTTTATAAATGTTTGAATACAATACAATATCCTCCATAACTTGAATGAATGAATTAATTATATGAGACTTACGTGCCAGACGTCAATATTTGAATCAGAGGCAAAATTGCTAAGTAGTTATGAGTAATGACAAAGCTGCGTGGCTGTCCAAAAATTTCTCAAGATTGTTAATTACAAGCAACTCATACTGCTGCCACATGACCTCTCAGAAGCTTATCCGAGGCGAATTATCAGTCTCTTGTTCTGCTATAATATTGGAGCTTTATTATCAATTTTATATTCTTAATTGTGTACTACGGTATTTCAGAAACATTGGTTATTTCGTCGCCAATCGTCATGGCCAGGGAGCTGGTCCGATTTGGCTAGATAATGTCGTCTGCGTTGGAACTGAACTTAGCATCGACAGATGTGCGCATAATGCATGGGGAACAAATGATTGCTCCCATAATGAGGATGTGTCAATCAGATGTGGTTAGCCAATTTTACTGATACCAAAATAATTAACTTATGACTACAAAGTTTGAGGATGATGCTCATGGTGATGATGACTGCGATCATGGTGATGATATGTTCATCAGCAGCAGCAGGAGTAGCAGCAGGTCGTGATGCACCTTTTGACAGGGTCGACCATGCAAACCTTCTGACAAGACTAACCAAGTAACATAGAGTTAACCTGTAGTCAGGCTATGGTTCAAGGAGATGTCAGTTACAGACGGCTGATTTCACTTCACTTCAATCTTTATTGAAACCATCAATACAGTTATGTACAGTAATAGACTTCACATATCGAGATGGCAACAAGGAAGGCCCTTAAGGGATTAAAGATCCCGCTAACAGGGACACCTATTTGCTAAGCCTTAAATTAACGTAGTGGCAGGACGGTTAACAGCCTGAATTTACAGGATAACATCAAATGCGTAATTATCAAACTTAAGTCGATTCATTAAGCATAAAGAAACAAACAAAAAAAGTAAATCTTAACTAACAGAGTAACAATACTTAAGCAATCATGTCTTTTATCAAGTAAGAACGTAACATTTTTTAAACCATTGAAAATTAGGCACCTGCTGAATAGAAAGAGGAATTCTACTCCAAACACCTGGGCCAGTAAATTTAATGGAGAATCTTCGTGAGCTAGAGTGGGCATGAATACCACGATAAAGTTTTCCATCTTCTCTCCACCAGCATCAGGTTTGTCATGTTTGTGCATTCCCATCCAGAGCCATCCACGTCCACTTCCTGCAGTTCTTCGACTGAAGTCATGTTGTGCTCAGTTGTGAACTCCAGCATTGGCTCTTCTCTCTCATTTATGTGTCCATACCCATATTTCATCATGGGCTACTCCCCGCCTATGGTGTCTCTGCCCAACTTAGCGTTACAACTCTTCCAACACTTTCCCATGGCCTCAAAGCATTCTTATATGCGGTAATGATCCTTGCATTCACCGGGATGTTACCGTGTAAGGCATCGTAAGCCCCTTCTGCTAAACAGAAAATCCGCATCTTTCTCTATTATTAATTTTCCCAGATCACGACCATCTTATTTCTGATAACCCCAGGATGTCGCAGTTGTTAGCAGTTGCTGTTTCCAGTGCCTCTGAGTGTTCGCACATTCCACGTGCCGATCTTTTGGAACTCCGTGACGACCTTTACTCTCCTCTGCGTGTTTCCAGTAGCCAACTTTTCGTCTCAGTCCCGGTTTCCCGTCTGGGGCAATGGACCCTTTACGTGCTGCACCTCTTCCTAGGAATGAGTGACATAGCGCAATTGCGAATACATCGCCGTTAACTATCGGTGCTTGATCTGGTTTTAAAACAAAATAGCGCTGTCATGTCGCAAACAATATGTCAGTACAAAACCAAAAAGTGGCAGTCACTGTCACCACCACTTCTAAAAGTAGATGTTGTCGAGGATACCACCGTGACAATAGAAAGTTACGCCTATGGACAATGTGGACATGTGTTCATGAAACTCTTCTGGTTTATATATTTGCTTGCACAATGAAGACGTGTCAATTAAATGTGGTAAATAAATAAATGTGGTAACCAGTTCTTTCTCTTGTAGACGATAAAATAGTTATAATGGATGCAATTATTGATAGGCCTAACATGATTTTAATTTAATAAGACATAAGACATAAGACATTTATTGTTCCCAGTAATTGTACATTGACATTTAATTATGCATGTCACTACAATTTCCATGTAGTATAATATTAGCCTTATGGTAATTGTTTACCCGAATTGCATGTATTTAATATGTGGAATTCATTAACGTAACCGCTAATACGTAGTTCCGCCATGCTATCACTTGGAGAAGAGATATCTAAAGAAAACAGAGATACATCAGCATAGTTTCATGTGTTAGTTATAAATTAGCAAAGCTTGCATTGTAGGAGACACTCAAGACTTTGCAGTGCGATTAATCAATTCTTTTGGTAACAACTCAAAAGAAGGACGATTGGAGATCTATTATTCAGGAATCTGGGGAACTGTGTGTGATGACTCCTTTACGAACGTTAGCGCAGGAGTGGCATGTGCCAGTCTCGGATTTGGGTTAGTTCTTCTGCTCGTGTGATCGCTATTAAATGTTAACTGATTGTGAGCGTGGGATGGTTGACTCTGTTACAGTAGGCCAATTATATATAGCCTATATACAGGCAATGGATTAGCGGAGGCTTTTGGAATGGCCCGCGCTTACGTAAAAGCGGGCGTTATGCTCCGGCTGAAACCAGTTTCAGTTGGTATAGGCCTACTCTTTGGAAAGCAATGTGGAAGGACTCAAAGGGCTCGAGTGGCAATGGCCTATCGAGCGTTCTGTTAATTGTCCGGGCTTTGAGTTGGAAAGCTTATGCAAACGATATTTGGTGGTGTGTCATTGAACAATTCATTTTTTAATAGTACGAAAAACTCACAGCACGGAAATGCGCTATACTATGACGAGGGCCCGACCGTTTGAGAACTTCGAAAGTCTAAGACATTGACAAAAACCATTTCTGACCATTAAAATCAGTGAACCTTCAAAATTAGACTGCCGCAGTAAGGATCAAAACGGATGAACATCGGTAGTCTATTTCTTCATTTTAGTGGCATGATATAAGCATAATCATTGAATATTGGTTGGTATTACATACCTTATAGAAAATAGAGTTGCCATACTCATTGACTTCCTACAAGATTACATCGACCATTCCTGAAAAGATCTCATCATCACGCTTTAGACCCTTGCATCTAAGTGTGCTGTTAAACAACTGCCCCAAAACAACGCACCGCATTACAAGAAAACTTACAACTAAAATTTGATAATGCTACTTTTAAAGTTCGGAAGTGATGTAGACCGAGCAACAGTAACACCAGCCATTAACATGCTTGAATATGTAAGTTTTCAGTTTGCAGTGAAAGACAATCTCAGTTGGATACTCATGAACATGTAAGGTAGATAGTTCCGATATGGTGAGACAATTATAGACTGGCTACTTTGAATGAGCAAAGATGCTTACCGGGTACACCATACACTCCAGCAGATGCTGATCATTGATCGACAGTAGGATCACCCTTTACCAAAGCTAACTAATATTATCAAGGACGATAAGTGATATGGTGCGCACTCAATTATTATGCATTCATCGGATACACTCAAACACGAAAAACCTGGTCAGAGGACGAAGAGTAGGCGAGGAATGATCTCGGCAATTATAGTCCAATACACAGTCGTACAGCCTGTTGCATATGTCTGTTGCAAGGTTATTGCTGCTAGTAGTTTATATGTTTTGTGAATCTTTGTATTTTTCTTGTTTATATTGAATCTTTTTGTTTGCATTTAAAATCAGTCGCATCGGTTCAGTAATTGGCAGTCGTCACGGAGGTGGAATAGATGCAATATGGCTTGATGACGTTTCATGCCGTGGAGTGGAAACTAGCATTGAAAAATGTAGCCACAATGGATGGGGCGCGCATAATTGCGGCCACGGTGAAGATGTCTCAATTAGTTGTGGTCAGTGAACTTTGATATAATCTGTTTTGAGCTTACACCATGTTTTACTTTTATAATAATTAGTCCTAAGCTTGTTGTGTTAAACTTAGAGTCAGGCCAATATATGGGATTCGTAAGTAATTCTCAAACAAATATTTTCGTAACTCCAAAGTCTTGTCTTACTAGCACTTCTGTTAACCGCTGAAACAGCTCCGAATTTCTCTGGACTAGATGCTAAATGTGTTTTATTTTTCTATTCGTCTACTTACTCTTTGATATCATCAACCCGAACAGCGCTAAATTAATTATAAAAACTGACCAAAGCTCACCTGCATAGTAGATAGTCAGTCATCAACCAATATTTGTTTTAGGAACAATTGCGAGACTTGTGAATTCCTCTGTAAATTCGAAAGAAGGCCGATTGGAGATATATTATGCGGGTGTTTGGGGAACGATTTGCGATGACGGTTTCAACAATGTTAGTGCACGAGTTGCGTGTGCCAGTCTTGGCTTTAGGTAATTTAACATTCTGTCAGATCTTCGTAAAGTTTCTGCTCATGGACAATCCTGTAATAATGTTGCTAATATTACCTCCTAGTCCCCCGGGCAAGGACTGCCACGACCCAGCACCGTGCCTTCGCCATCGTGTGGCCTTCTATGTGGAATGACCTCTCACCCTCAATCCGTAGTAAGATTTTAGTCGGGGTACCTTCATCCCTTCGTTGCTTGAAAACTTTCTTATTTCCCCGGGCTGTCACGCTGAGAGCGCCTCTGAATAGCTAGTACTGTAAGAGGCGCTTTACAAATTCTCAAATACGATACGATACGATTACGTCTTGTCAAAATGACGCTATCCCATTCATTCAATGTTCGCTTGGTGAACCGCATCCATAGCTAAGCCTAATAATTGCAAACAAACCATTGTTTGCAATTATAGTTGAATAGCCTTATCCGCTGTAAATGTTGTGATACATCCACAAAGGGTTTCTGTGTGAAGGATATTAAATATCCTGCGGCCCATCGCATTTACAGAAGACAGATACGAAAATGACAATAATTCGATTAAGCAATATTCCGATGATTTCTAATTGTCAAGAGTATGTGCTCAGGACAACAAAAAAGGTGATCTGTGGTACTATGAATACATAATTTATTATCTTTCAACTTTCTGCAAGAGAAACATAGTTAAATACAAACAAAAGTTACAATATGTCGCATAAATAACAATGGGTTTGAACGTACGTAACAAATATAGGTTTAATGTCTAAAAACATCGTTGTTGAAGACTTTTATAAGAGCAGTATTTCTAAGAATGTTTATAATATGAAAACTTAGGAAACGTAAAATATGAAATTTGAATAGAAATGTATGTGTGAATTTAGTAACGTCGGAACTTTCATCGGGTCTCGTTATGGAGCAGGAACTGGGCAAATCTGGCTGGATCAAGTTACATGTACTGGCACTGAGACAAAACTCGAACAGTGCTCTGCACAGCCGTGGGGAGCTCATGACTGCAGTCATAGCGAAGACGTGTCAATCAGTTGTGGTTAGTCTGAATTCTTAAGCACGATATTCAGTCTGTGAACCTAAAAACATCGTTCAGATAACAGGCCCACTTCTGAGAATAGTAAATACCGATATGCTGGAGGAATGCTATAATAAAATCGTGAACGAACAAATAAATGATCGAAGAAACGAAACGACGAGTGCATGTTCCAACATGTACAGTAGTCTAATTTTTTATCATAGCACGAGTTTTTCTACCACAAGAACATAGCTCACGTTTCTATATAAATATGATATTTAAATCAACCACAGCTATTTGTCTCTTTTTTCACTATATGCGGGTTTGCCGCTTTTTTAAAAACAGGTATCCAGCCTAGTAGAAAATTTAATAGACATTGTAAACGATGTCAATTACCGACACGAGTTTTTTTTTGATACCGCGCCCACAAAACCGTGCCTTTGAAAACCGCGCGAACTGAGACGCGCTGTTAATAACTGCGCCCATACAAAACCGCGTCCTTGAAAATCGCGATCTAAGAGACGGAAGATAGCATTACAATAAAAAATGCGGAATCGCTAGTAAAACGATTTACTATCAAAAGGGCGACTTCGATAGGGCACAATCAAAAAGGCGCCGCTTAAAAAAGCGCCTGTTGAAAAGTGCGCTAATCAAAGATCGCGCCAATAAAGGGGCGACAATCAAAGAGGCGACAAAGTTCGCAGTTGTTCAAGGCCCAAGTTACATCAGAGGGAATTCGAGTAAGTTCACATTAGTTCAAAGTCAAAGGTACAAGGTAAATGTTCAAACACGCACAGTTGTTGAATTATTTCGAAGATATTTGGATTGGAAGACGGGGTGAGAGGAACAGTCCGTTGTACAACCTTGACATTTTGAATGTCCACCATTGCGCACTCCATGATTTTACAAAAAAGCCCAACTCGGTCGAAGGTTGGCATAAGGGCTTCAGTCAACTACTTTAAGCTTCTCACCACACCATACGAAAGTTCATAAACAGGTTGTAGAAAGAACAGAGTCCGAACGAAATGAAGTTGGAACAATTGAAGGGTTCAGAGCAATTACCAGTTATGTCGACATACCACTTCTTTGCTAAAAAGTATGCCAGCGTGCTTGGAATATTGTAGTCTATTTACCCTGCAAATTTCGTGCAGATCCGAATTAAAATGATTATCATTTTTGAAAAACAAATATGTCAACATAATATGGAATTGTGCAGCCGGTTGTATTCTACCATTACTCCATTGCAATATCCAGGTATGATAACAAGATTGTCGTTTTCTTGTAATCTTTGTATTAAAACCGGTGCAACAGACAGGCTATTTGACATACCCGGTTATTGTCACTTACTTGCTCTAAATTGGGCCAAATAACAGATAACAGGCCCACTTTTGAGAATAGTAAATAAATAATACATATAATCCAACCTTTCCAAAATCTCCAATCAATCAATCGTTTATTTCTGTAATTATAAGAAGAGAAAACGAACAAATGAAACAATAAGGCAACAATTTGACATTTATGCGCTACGCGGATGCCCAGAATGGATCATGGATCCCGCTAAATAGGGACACCTAAACATGTAAAAAAATGCAGATAGGACAAGAAAGAGAGCCAATGGAGTAAGCCATATTATGTTGACATATTTGTTTTTCAAAAATGAGAATCATTTTAATTCGGATCTGCACGAAATTTGCAGGGTAAATAGACTACTATCAAGCAAACTGAAAAGAGACATAAAATGGGTTAATTAAAATCAGATTAACAAAAGAGTAGACCCTATACAATCTTAACTAAAATAGCAATGCAGACAAAATCATCAAATTTAAGTCAATTAATTCCATTAACTAAGAGGGAGCGTAGCCTTTTTGAAAATGAAAAGATTATGTAAAGAACGAATAACTAGAAAGATATTATTCCAAGCTAGAGGGATATTATTTCATATTACAGTACCAGTAGATTTAATAGAGAATTATCGACTATTACTGTGAGCATAATCACGACGATAGGAATTCGAACATCTCGTGTTGTAAGAATAGATACCGATATGCTAGAGGATTGGTATAATAAAGTCGTGAATGAAGGAACGAATGAATGATGGAAGAAATAGCCTATGTAAAAAATATCAATTACCCAGAGCGGGCTTACTCTAAATACTGCGCCTACAAAATCTTCGCAGTTAAAAGCAGCGCGCACCGAAACGCGGTGTTAATAACCGCGCCCATAAAAAAGCGTGTCGAAAAAATCGAGACTTATGAGACGAAAGATAAAGATAGCATTACAATAATAAATATGAAATCGCTATTTAAACTAGGAATGAAACAAATTAGCCTACTGGTTTTTAGGCATAGCCTAATTAATCTTTTTAAATGTTCTACAACGATGAATGAATAAGTTGACAACTACACTTGTATTGGTATTTGAGTTTATTAAATGTCATAATTAATCCGTGAAATCAGCGAAATTATATAATTATATTGTGATAAGTCGGTGGAACAAATAAGATGTGTGCAGTGGTCCGCGAAGTCACCAGTCAGATCAACATATGAACTTCAAAGAAGTCACCCCCATTCATGACCAGATGAAGTGAAGTTCTATAATCTATATTGTAAAACGTTTTCGGAGGTGAAGTCAAATTCCTTTCAATTATATTTCAAAGCTACTAGGTTCTAAGTCACCGAATTGTTACTTCCAAATACTAGAATAAATCAATATAGGCCAATGCACTTCTAAGAAGCCACCGCTATTCATGGCAAGGTTAGGTGAAGTTCGTTGTTGTTAAACGCTTATGCAGCTTATGTGAATTCCCTTTAAATTATATTTCAAATCTACTAGATTCGAACATCCTCTTTCTAGTCTCAAAGGCGCAACTGAGCAGTGCCCCAAAGTATCTTTCTGACTATAATTATGCGAAAGCCGTTATCTGCGACCTCATCTCGTTCCTTGCGCTCTGCTGATTGGTTAGATCTTTTTGTCCCTAGGACTAGGACTGCCTTAGCTCAACACCGGCCATTTACTGTGGTTGGTCCCTCTACTTGGAATGACCTTCCTCCTCATTAAGGGCTAAACTAATGACTAGTTTTTCCTCTTTGGTCTCTCGCTCTTTAAAGACGTTTCTTTTCCCCAGGGGTTTTCGTGCTGAGGGCGCTTCTGAATAGTTATTCTGAGAGAGGCGCTATATAAATCTTTAGATACAATACAATACAATACAATACACCATACGAAAGTTCATAGACATGTTGAAGAAAGAACAGAGTCCTAACGAAATGAAGTTGGAACAATTCGTTTCGGGTCGACATCGTTCTCACGGAAGGAAAATCTACACGGAAGTTGCCAAACGCATCAAGACCGTAGTTGAAGATTACTACAACAGAAACAACATGGATTATCTGAGAGGAAGCCCTCATAATCTCAACCAAAACATTTGATGTATCAAAATCTCAACCTGAACAATTTAATAAGAGACATTAGTGTATCTAAATAAACAACTTTGGACGTCAATTACAATTTCAATAATATTAAAAGATTTCAATTGTTCCATTTATTATACGATTTAAGCTCATTGATTACCTTTTTGATCGCGCACCCCTTCTATCGCGCACCCTTTTGATGAGCGCTCTTATAAATATTCGCCCTTTTAAGAGGCGCCTTTTAAATGCGCCCTTTTGATAGTCGCCCTCTCGAAATCACCCTTGTGATTAGATACCATTAAAACTAGGAATGGAACAAATTACTGGTGTTTAGGCATAATAATTCTTGCTAAATTTTCTACAACGACGAATGAAAAAGTTAACAACTACACTTGTACTGGTATTTGAGTTTATTAAATTTCATTATTAATCCGTGAAATCAGTGGAACTATGTAACTATATTGTGATAAGTCGGTGGAACAAATAAGATGTGTGCAGTGGTCCGCGAAGTCACCAGTCAGATCAACATATGAACTTCAAAGAAGTCACCCCCATTCATGACCAGATTTAGTGAAGTTCTATACTGTAAAACGTTTTCGGAGGTGAAGACAAATTCCTTTCAAATTATATTTCAAATCTACTAGATTCGAAACCAACTTCTAGGAAGAAGTCGCGATTTTCAAAGTAGCGGTTTCGCATGGGCGCGGTTATTGACAGCGTTGTGCTCTACGCGCTGTTTTTAACGACTTGGTTTTGCGGATGTCGATGTATACCACCCACAGGGTAATATTTGCTCTAGGAACTACGAGACTTGTGAATTCCACTGGAAATCTGAAAGAAGGTCGATTGGAGATTTACCATTCTGGCGTTTGGGGAACGATTTGTGATGATAGTTTCAACAATGTCAGTGCACGAGTTGCGTGTGCAAGTCTTGGTTTTGGGTAATTACGCATTCAATTTGATCTTCGCAACGAAAATATTCATGTACAATAAATCAATATTATGTTCTTAACGTGTCTAATAAAAATGGCACTAAAATACTAATATAAAATTGGCAATATTTCGAGCAAACGTTAAAATATTTCAGAAACCAATAATACCATTTAATGTTCATTATTATTTTGACGTTTTAGAGTCACTTTTGAAAACTGTTTATTATCATAGTAAATTTTTTATAATTGTTAATATTGGAAGCCATATAAATGCGAATCAGAATGTTTAAAAGTAAGAATGTGTGTGTGAGTTTAGTCATGTCGGAATTTTCATTGGGTCTCGTTACGGAGGAGGAACTGGGCAAATCTGGCTGGATGACGTTGTATGCAGTGGCAATGAAACGGAACTCGACCAATGTTCTACACGCCTCTGGGGAGTTCATGACTGCAGTCATAGTGAAGACGTGTCAATCAGTTGTGGTTAGTGTGTCAGAGAATTCTTAAGCTCGATATTCAGTCTGTGAACCTAAAAAAATCGTTCAGATAACAGACCCACTTCTGAGAATAGTAAGCCATATATATATATATATACATATATATATATATACGGATATCTTGGAGGGATGCCATAATATTTGTTGTGAATAAACGAACGGGTGAGACGAAGTAGGGAACAAAGAGTCATATTCCTGCTAGTCATCGCGTTTACATCAACACGAGTTTCTTTTGTAGAAGATTCAGAGGCAATTTTTACGATAACATGGTTCCACATTTAATTGATTCAGCGTTGTTCTAAGTAAGTAGAGTGCTCTCATTGTTTTTTAAACCAAATATTCAGCCCAGCAGGATATTAACTAGGGGTCTACAGCTTCAATGCCATAACAGTATTTTTAGAACGTGAGGGACTTGTAATTTTGGCTAGAAATACCGAAATTGGACCCTTTCGTTTTCCTTATTGATTCAATATATGAAACGAAGACATCATGTTTTCAATGCCATTTGACGTAAGCTAATACACTTGTTGAGGATTTTCTTCCATTTTTTTACCTTAGTAAACCATTCAGGTATATCTTTATCAACAGTTTCGGGTGCAACGCATACGAGAGCAACTACAGCTTTCACTACGTCAATAGCGTCGACTAGAACAAGTACGCAGTCAACTGCAGCTGCAACTTTGTCAACAGGAACACATACAAATTTGACAAGAGTTTCTATTTTGTCAGAAGCGTCGACTGGAACTCGTGCAAAATTAACTACAGCTTCAATATTGTCAACAACATCGACTGACGCACATACGAAATCAAATACAGCTTCGACTTTGTCAACAGCGACCACTGGAACACTTAAAAATTCAACTGCAGCTTCTATATTGTCAAAAGAGACGACTGAAACATATAAAAATTCATCTGCAGCTTCTATATTGTCAAAAGAGACGACTGAAACATATAAAAATTCAACTGCAGCTTCTATTTTGTCGAAAGAGACGACTGGTACACATAAGAAATCAACAACAGCATCAACTTTGTCAACTGCTTCAACTGGAACGTATGCGACATCAAGTACAGCTTATACTTTATCAGCAACGTCAACTGAAACACGTACAACATCGACTGCAGCTTCAACTTTGTCAACAGCATCGACTAATGCACATACTAAATCAAACAGAGCTTCAACTGCTTCAATAGCGTCCACTGGAATGCATACGAAATCAATTGCTGCTTTAACTATGTCTTCAAGCGTGCCAACTAGAGGGAAAAGTACGCCAGTAACACTACCCATCATGTCTACATTGTCTTCTAGCAGTTCGAAGGCGTCAGATAGCACGACATACGAGTTTACCCGGTCTTCAAAGATATCAACAAGTACCTTAACTTCAAAGATATCAACAAGTACCTTAACTTCAAAGATATCAACGAGTACCTTAACTTCAAAGATATCAACGAGTACCTTAACTTCAAAGATATCAACGAGTACCTTAACTTCAAAGATATCAACGAGTACCTTAACAACATTACCATCATCTATGTAACAACTGATACGCCAAAAGAAAGAAGCATCACGTCTTTACGGTTAAATAGTAAATCTACAAAAACGATTTCACCTAGTAACTCAAAACTACTGACGAGTTCCACAAAGACCTCAACAGCCACGACAGATGGAGCAACAACTTCGTCTCCAACGACATCCAAAGCATCTCTAATATCAGAAACTATGCCAGTCATGTTGGCTGCTACTTCGGAGTCTTCGGACATTAAGTCGAAATCCGAAGCTGCATCATTCAATGATGCGACCTCTGAGAACCCATCTGCTTCATTGTCTCTCTCATCATCGGATCTGTTAAGAAATTCGTCATATCCATCGATTGATACAGAGCAAGCTAGAAACTCAGCTTCAGTCAGTCCAGGTAGTAATCCTGAAAAAGCACGAATGTAACCTTTCATCATTCATTATGTTTTTTATAGTATGGTTCATTTAGGAATGACACAACCTGAGGTAAAATTATTGGAGTTTTTCGTCTTCATAGACTACAATGTGTGAACTTAACCTAAACAGTCTGTTTCGTAGTTATTAATATTTTCCCATCTTAGATGCACCTCTGGACTTTGTAAGGAGGACCATATACAAATTGGTATTGTATAGTATTACATTGTTTGATTAATCTAGTTAGTGTTTTTGGCTTAAAGACTCCAGTTAAGCTTAAATAAAATCTTTCCGGAAACTAATGAAACACCTAATGCTCAAATTGTCAATATTTTAACTAGGCCTACTAAACGCCAAAGAATTACTATCATTTGACTGGAAACTTCGCACTGCTATCATACCGCTTGCAGGTGCAGCGAGATCTTAGCAGCGCGAGAACGATTGTATTGATTTATAAACACAGTTCCTCTGTGATTTCTAGGATACGGAGCAATTCGGATAATCGGAATTGTTGGTGCACTTATGATTGGAATAATCTTCATCATAATTGCCGTCTTTTTAAGACGACGGTTCAGGAATACGGCGTGTTGGCCTGCAGGTTAGACTGCACATCATAATTTATGTAAAATGCTATATATAGTACTGCTCAGGTATGTGTACTGATTTCATGTTAATAAATATAGTGCGTTGAGGTTGGAAGGCATTAAAGAATATCGAGTAAACAACTATACGCCAATAATTATAATAACTCAAAAGAAATATGAAACTAACTTTATTTATTTTATAACGTTTAAATGAAACGGATATTGAAGAGAAAATTTGTACTTTTAAAAATCTTACATTAGGTCGCTGACACAAAAACGGTTAGATATTAAGAATTAGAATTCTCCATCATGATAAAAAGGCTAAAGTTTAAACATATTTATATATTTCAGTTTGAATGCACCGAGTGAACTTTTTGTTTTCTTTATAGGCGAAGACTCTCCAAGAGACGAGGATCTAATTGCGTTATATGAAAGATCTTCTTAGCACAACAGCGAAAAAGATTTCGTGCTTATTTATGATGATTGTGTCACCGATTTCTCTCCGAAGCATTACAATTTTTATATAGACTCGTAAATTTAAGATCTTTCTGATGAAAATTGTTAGACAAATATATAAATACACATGTAACAAAAGCTGATCGTTATTCAAGAGCAACTATTCTGTTTTTATTTAAGTAGGCTTAATACGTGTATAAAGTTTTACGACGTCTGTGACATTTCTGTCGCAGCCTGACCGTGCCTAGCATGTGTTTACTTTTGTCACAATATGACCTCTACTTGTAGTCAATGCACGTATGAATTTATCACAGGTCTTGCATTTCAGTTTACTTTAAAGCTTAGATCCTACATTTTAAATATGTCGTTCTTAAAATAAGATTTTGCTGCAATAGTAATCTCTTTTTTGTTTGACGTTATTCTGTTTTACTTCGTCGTAATAACTGTGCAATATTCAAACATCACTGCGGTTATTTTTAAAGCCTGTTAGTGGCTCGAATGTTGAGAGACTATTTCTGCGATCCTTACTGTAATACTTGATGACATAGGTTTTTAATCACATTGTTTTTCCTGACTCTCAATTGGTAGTTGAATTTATGCTACTGTGCTGTAATGTGAGAAACAGAAGAGAACTGGGCTACAAAGTTAAGCCGAAAATGGAAGAATATAATGAAATGTCAAATTGATATGTAGCTCACAGTGGCTCTTGAGAGATGTTCTACAGTAATGTCCGTCGTTCCTATACTACTTTACTATGCTAATAGGCCTACTAATATTGGTTAACTTTTATAGCACGGGATGCGTGACATTTTGACGCCGGCTATCCAATACATGTCTTATTGTTTAGTCTAATCTGCTGAAAATAAATATTTTGCTATGGACCTTTTCTATTGTTTTTTTTTCTAGGTCTATTGTTAACTGTATAAAACCTATGTTTTTCGTGTTAATATTAATTTTTCGGTTTATATCATTTAATATCGGTTTCCCCTCAGTTAGTACATAATTATTCATCAGTTAACTTTATTAATCGTTGCCGTGTCCACAACGTGACTTCACACTGTTCTGTCCTAGGCCTTCCACCATGAGGTATGAAGGCCAAAATTTAGCTCTGCGAGATGCTTCACAACTCTGGTCAAATATCGTAGATCGATCGTGTGGCTTTCTCCAAATTTATTTATTATTAGAATCGATTCCATGAACAGTGAACACAATGTACACGTGTGAATCAGTGTTCGAGTCCTAAACAAAAAAGGACCGGAACGCTGACTAAGACATAGCGACTAGGGGGTCTGGGGGAGCGTCGTGAGCTCCCCCAGCGGGGTCTGGGGCGGAGCCCCAGAAACAAACGCATTTTGCAGCAGGTGGTATCACATGAGGCACGTTTTGGCCTCTCTTTGCAGCTTTTTCTGAACGATGAAGTCATTAACAAATTTTAAAAGAAATTGTTATTTTATGAAAATAACTAAACAAAGTGCTCATGTCGAGCAACAATACCACAGTGATATCAATAATAAAGAAATGAAAGTATAACAGGCAAAATCTACGACAAATTCATTCAAAGATTTTTCGCATGTGATTGTAACGTGGCTCTTCACGGTGCTCGCATTTCCTTGACTTCTTTTCGAATGCGCCGCGGTGACCCATGGCTAGCCACTTCTTCACGTACGGAAGTGGGTTGAAGTCCTGCAGGGACGGTCCAACAAGTTTAACAAAAATCAAGGTGGAAAGCCGCTCAACACCAGGCCTATTTCGAAGGGGCGTACACATCATGTTCATCGCACTGAAGCCGCGTTCAGCATCCGCTGATGTCACAGGGATTGTGTCGACAGCAAAATTAAGTTCCATCATGTCATGAGGTACACGTGTACCTCCATTGTCGACAAAGTCTCGGAAACCTCTCTGCGTCTTATTGAAGTCGACATGAAGTCGCCTACACAGCTTGGCAAGTCGTTGTTCACCGTCACTCCACGGTGTTGTCACGTCCATTGGCCACGAATGTTTGTTCAGCACCTGCAGCTGATGACACAATAATGGAAAGTTGGCATTACCATTAAGGAACCAAAAGAAACAAGCAACACATAGTTTTGTAATTAGCAATATCAATGTAACAGAAATAAATTTAGGCACATTTAAACTGCATTATGGCTGAGGTGAGACTAGACCAGTAAAATCATACATATTCAGCGCATCATGTCGAAATTAATGGCTGCATGATTGTGTAAATGAACAGTTCAGTTGCCAGTAGTCGCATTTATATTTACCTGTGAAATGAGCTCTTCAAATTCCGATATGTTGTCAGATTTCTGAACGGAGTTTTCTGCTGAAACGTTGGAGGCAATGACTGTGTAAAGGCGACTGCGCAGATTATCAGCCAGACTCTGAAGAAACTGATTGCGCTCAATAGCAGCTTGTTTGTGGCTGCCTGTCTTGTGTGCAATTACATGGACATTGCGATATCTGTGTTCAGCAACACCACTGACACTTTCAGTTATGTGCTCAGGAGACTGTTCTTTCATCTTCTCCAGTGCACGCACTGTGCGATTGATGATTTAATAGGCTCGTGCTAGAGTTATTTCGTCTCTCTGTTACTCTGTAGCTCCAGTGATACATTACCTTAAGAGCGGTGGCGTGAAACCCATACACAGAAAAAAAATACTCAAAAGACGTGCTATAATTGAAAATTAAGATTTTGACACCGATTCCACCTATGAGCAGGAGGGCAGTGACTACACAACAGCGGGTGAGCTCCATGTAAGTAAACACGGACTAGTTTTTCTGTGATCGTTCATTCGGGAACTTATATAGCGCTTCTCGAAAGTGACTATTCAGAAACCCTCGAGGCTAATGAACTTAAATATTCATCTGAGCTCATAATATTCCTTGACGAAATTATGAAAATGAACGAGATTTTTTCAGAAAGGAACCGGAACGGCGTTCCGGTCGTCAAAAAAAGAACCGGAACGGCGTTCCGGTGCGTTCCGGTCCGATTCGAACCCTGGTGTGAATACAGTCATTAACAGTTTACATTTCGTAAGCGCCATTAATAAGAAACAGAAATTGAAGAGGTCATAGTCTAACAGGTTAAGTAATAAAAATCGATTCGTGGGGAGAAGAAGCCCAATGGGTTTATCTAATCTTCCCCACTATGATGGAACAAATTGATGGAACTTGAAACTTTGAAAGGAAACATGAGTCAGTTCGATTAACTTAGGATGAGAAATTGGCATGGCAGTAGTAAAATCAACGTCAGTTAAGAAAGTGTTTTTTATAGGCCTGTTTGAAGGAGTTGAGTGACCTCTGATTACGGATGCCACGGTCAATGGAGTTCCATAATTTAGGCCCAGTTATTCTAGCAGAAAATTGTTTAACATTAGTTTTAGAGATTGCAGATTGCAGATTGCTGCCCACAAAACTCTTCGGTGGAAAAACCACGTATTACTCTCTGGCAACCAAACGGCGGTCTCGAAACGCCCTTCATCCATAATATCACTGTGTCAGCATCGGCAATTAAAGAAGCATGCTATTAGACTAGCCTATGTAAACATTTAATTCCACCCTAAGCAAGGCCTTTCCTTATAACTATACATTTGAATACTCGACTGATGCTGGACGTTTGCAACTCTAAACTCAATGGCCGCCGTGACTGAAAACTTCCCCCACTGACTAGAATAATGCCTCATTCAGCAAGATTGTGTCTAGGACTCTCGTACCGAGACTATAATCACATATGCTGCTAGTTTCTAGACTCCGTCTTCCTGTGTCTCAGCGTAGCCTCTTCTAAATGGCACTCTTCATGTACAAAACACGTGCAACTCATTTGCCATTCATGATGTGCACTCTTATCACCCGTGTTTATACACAACAACGCTGTTAAAGGCCTATGCTGTCACAGATTAGCGTCGTTGAATAGAACGTTGCTCCTGGTACACGACATCCAAAGTAGTTAGAAGCAGAACTAGTAACCGGTATGTTAAAATGCATTGTGTTTTACTGAACGCTGATTATTATTTACTTGTCACGCTAACTGTTGATAAGGAATTTTGATCTCGACACGTTTCGGAGTCATTTAGACGGGACTGTCAATTATTATGCCTTATTACAGATGAGCTAGGATATAGACGCCATTTAATTAGATTAGATACTTGCGATGCAGACAATTTTAGGTAAGTTAAATCACATTAGATTCCTTGGATATTTTAGTATGAAACCTTCAGTGGTATAATTCTAATTACAACTTCCAAACAAGCTTTGGACAAAGCTATAGCAATTGTTTCGCGCAAAATGAAAGCATTCTCTGAAATGATTGACAGAGTTTAAAACAAAGATCACATACTGCTTATCATACATCATTCCAGAGCCAAAATATTGTATTTTATATAGGTCTAGCCTAATAGTATATAGAAAGTTTTTGAAAATTCCACTGCAGCATTAATATAACTAACGAGTGTTTAATGTTTTGTAGCAGTATATGCTTGATGAGAGTGGACATTGGTAACATTTGGTGCTATTCAGTTCACTCTTAAGTTCGTATCTCAGATTTTTAGGATTTTTGCATGCTAAGATTTAATTTTGCTGCAAATCCAAATGAAGTATCTCTTCGCTGGTTGACATAACTCCGCGAACCATGTCTATGTTATAATAGTCAACCCCATTAAGTTTACTGTATAGCCTTTCAAATTCTGCCAATGTTGAAAAAGCTATATTACTCAGATCAACGTATCAGCGTACGTACTGAGCATGTTAGCTGTTGCTGTTCATAGCCGCCTCTGACATTTTGGAGAATTTTTGTCTTAAATGCAGAATTCGATCAATAAATCTTTCAAGCGTGAAGTAATAATGTTGAATAGTCTGGCATGCATAGTCGGGAGCACCTCTAATAAGTTTTCGTGAAGCGGTACCATGTAAGCTAAGCACTCACAATTACAATAACTGTTACTCTTGGTCTCAAGTATATTCAGTGGCTAATATACGGTAACGAATTTACTATATAAGAATATCACTTGCTTCCGACTTATCCAACAGTGTGTCAGAAATCGAAGAATCGTGAAAGTTAAAGAGAAATGGGTTGAACGGATGGCAGACTTGTTAATCCGAGGCGAATATACCAATGCATTATCTTCGCTTCGTATTAACAAATTTGCCAATAATATTATTGTTAAACGTGTTGCTTATCTATCTATTGTATGCTGTTGTACAATTATATGTTTCTTCGGGTCTAAAATTCTGTAATCTCTAACATCGTCTGTGAGTTTAATAGCATCTGCTGTAAAATCAGAAAACCATTTGTCGAACGTTCATCCAAACATCTTCAACTGGTTTAAACTACCATTGTCCATGCTGTATACGGTACTCGATGCATAAGGAATAGTACATCCAATACCTACTATTACCACATACATACCCTGAGATGCTATCATTTCCTGTACATATGCTAGCAATTATATACATAGCCTAGGCCTACATACACTCTTTTCAATTATCACCACATAAACTATACAAACAAAGGATCATCTCTAGAGTAGATTTATGATAATTATATAGCTATCTATTTGACGTTTATTGTATTTGCCTAATATGTCTGTCTAAATATATCTATCGAACCCGAACATTTCGTCCGAATACGTACTAGGCTGCTTCACCTAACACTGCTCAGAACGAATGATTAGCGTGATGAACCTGTATGTAATCTATAAGACCCCAAAACTGTCTGTAGGGTCTGACCGACTTTATCGATTACTTTGTCTGCTTTCCCTATCTCCTCTGTGTCCATCTCAAATATAACTTCTTACTGACGTTCTATTATTTAAGTCGTACCGTACGTAACCTAATTGCTACGTGTTGACATCCGATTGACTTTTGTCTTTGGAGTCCTAATGTGTATTTCCAGGGTGGTGAGACCAATCTTAACTAATGGGTTCAGTCTTTTCACTCCCATAGAGGAATCTTGTCTAACGACGTCGGCCAATTAATAGACTACTTGTGTGGGAAGGCATGGTTATACCGTAGACCACTAGGCCTAGATGAACATTGTAAGGAGTAAATTCAAACGCCATTAAGATAAAAGACGAAATATTCAAAAATTTTCGGTAACGTTGAAAAAGTTTCAAACAAACGTAAAATCTGATAGACCTTATTCCATTAGTGCATTACAGTTAAA
>JACEVL010001028.1:430000-505000 GCA_020284085.1 Aporrectodea caliginosa
AATTACGACAATTTCTATAGCATCGTCAGTAGCAAGCTACTTAAGACAATCCCATGGCATTATAGAGTTTTGATTCTATCCTTTTGTTCAGAAATATTTTTATATTTGTTATTATTATTATTATTATTATTATTATTATTATTATTATTATTATTATTATTATTATTTTATTATTATTTTTTTAATTCGTCTGGAAAGGCACCTATTCGTCGTTAAGGTCCAGTGTGGCAAAAGTACCGCGGAAAGCCACCGCATTGAACCGCTGGATCATTGGATTATTATTATTATTATTATTATTATTATTATTATTATTATTATTATTATTATTATTATTATTATTATTATTATTTTTATTATTATTATTAAATACCGAATTATCCTCAGTGACGTAACGAAGGGGCAAAGGAGGAAACCACCCTCTGGCGCACCACAAGGGGGCGCATAATTAGCTATAGGTGGTACACAGTACTATGACAAGAAAGATGAAAAGTCAAAAAGCAAATTTAAAAGTGGCGAAGTTGTCAAATCTTGCCCCTGGGCGCTGAAGTCCTTCGTTACGCCACTGATTATCCTAGGCTCAATTTAGTCACATTGGTTTAAAATACACATCACGACTATCCTAAACGATAGCGTAGGCACGCCCTTTGCATAGGAAAGGGCGGCCAATAAAGTAGTAGATCTACTTAGCACTTGACTAACCAATATTGGCAATTTCCTTGATTATGTTTTAATATGCTGATGTCGTACTTTTAACAAATTCGCTTAAATGTTTTGATGCAATACTTGTATTCTTCTTGCAGACATAATGTTTCATACAGAACAGTTCAAACTTCAACACTCAACAGCCTCCTACTTTGAAGTATTTGACGCATAACGGCATAAGAATTTCATTTCGCTGATTCATTTCATTTTTTCAACTGAAAACTGTATTACTAAATCACTAACATTCTTTATTATCGTTCATAATCATACACTCTAACGCCATTATGCAATGTGACCGTCGTGATTCAAGACGTAAAAGGAGTTCATTTGTCAGTACGGTGGCTCGCAGGCGGCAGCTGGCTATTTTAAAACATTCGAACATCACAAGTTCACAACTACTAGATCTGTCACCAAATAAACAGGAATGTGAATTAGGTTAATAATTTAATTGTCTCTGTGGACCCCGGAGGTCGTGGGCCCACAGAGACAATTAATTTATTAACCTAATATACACTCCTGCTTATTTTGTGACAGATCTAGTAGTTGTAAGGTCGTGGGCCCGGGTACCTTGCACCTCTGCACATAATATGACAGCTACGCCGCTGAAAACTACATCGAACAGAATTATTAGTTTAAAACATTGGCAGAAGAGTGGAAATGCATGGCTAAAAGCTGATTATATTCGATTGCAAAGCAACCTATTCCACAAAAAGCGAAGCTTCTGTTATGGTTGTGTACTTGATTGTGGGACTAGGGTGTGTCAATTTTGGGTGTCAAATGTTTTTTTTTAGAAATTCACAAACGTCTAGTGAGGAAAGGGTGCATTTGGACATGCTGAATCCAAATATGGTTTCAAAAACAGCCTAAAATGAATGCTAGCTACTTCGATTTACAATTCAAATGAGCCATAATTACATAAAATTGATTTGAACGTACAATAGAACTGAAAAAATCTGTAGGCACACGGTGTCAAAAAAGAAACTGTCATTGATACTATCATAGCAAATGTCATCTGTGAGCTCAAGTTAATGGAATTATACAAAATCAACCAAAGACATCATGTCCTGCTTGCTTATGTTTTGACCCATGAGCTCACGGCTGACCATTTGACCTTTGATATTGTAATGGTTCCTCCTCTCATGACTACACATGACCAGCAGCCTCGGTTGTCATTTTCACACACCTCTCAACAGATTATATGTGTGATGGCCAGTCGGCAACCACCATTGGGTTGGCCACAAGCGCCTTGATCGTTTCTTTTGTTAGGGAGCAAGTAAAAGGGGGCTCAGAGACTGCAGAGCTCCAATCAATCAGTTGCGAGACTGTAGTCGCTTCAGGGTTGATGGTTGGTGTTTTCCTGGGTCTCACCTGGCTATCTCCAAGCTGTGTCATCCCATCTTCTTCACCTCTGATTTTCAGTATCTTCTCCACGGCATCTCTTCTCTCCTGCTCCTCATCACTGCACAACATTGCTTGCAGAACACACTCGCTAAAACTATACAAAGCAGACTTCTTCACTGTAGTAAAGTGGTGAAGGTGATTGTCATAATCACCTTCACCTCTTCACTCTGTTCTTTCATCAGTTGTAGTTGGAAAAGTAGATGCCTGGTGGGTCCTTGTGTCCAGTTGTTATTTATCTTTACATTGAGCCACTTAACAATAATTACAGACCCCCATCACAGAACACCACAATCATGCTCATATTGTTCGGATTCTTTCCTTTTAGATTATGCTTGGAATCACCTCCAATAGCTTGAAGAATCATGTCTGTTCCTCTTTCATTTAACCACTCAACCAGACTATCAGCAATTTTTTCAACATATGTTTTCTTTTAATTGCTTTAGCAGGGACAAAATGCCACAGATACCTGCTTCATGGCTCCATGCAAACTGTAATGTGCTCTTCTTTCTCCAAACCTGGATATATTTTGCCATTTGCTTCTGCTTTCAACACGACATTCGTTTCATCCCGACGCCCATCAAAGAAAATACAACTTATGCCATTCTGCTGAATTTCGTCTTCAAACTTTGCATCGAGTTTCTTCTCCTGAGCTCTCTTCACCTTGTTGTGATAAATCACCAAAGTAGTGTCAAATAATATTGGGCAACGCGCCCGGCATCAATCCAGAGAGCAGTATCAACCTCCGCTGTCTCCCTCACCCCAGTGTGGTATCCTAGACTGGCCAGTAGTGTGGCCCAAACTTACACGGGGAAATTTTTTTTGTTGAAACATGCTGCTCCACAAGGCTGCCCTTGTTCCACTTGACAAGAAGACTATGTGGTGAAAAAATTGAAGAGATCTGAGCATGTTTAGAGGTCGCGCCATTTTGACACTTTTTGTAGAAATCGCAAAAACCGCATGCTTGGGTTTTGGAACTTGGGTCCATTGTCGATTTACTCTTTTTATCACAACAAATTAATGAGGAGTCCAATTTAGATGAACTTTTTACTGTTTATTTATCTCGATGAGAGCTATATTTTGATTAAAATATAAATACTAAATTCAGGGTCGTTCAAGGTCATTTCAAGGGCATAAGAAACAAAATCTAACAAAAATCGGAGAAAAATGATCAGATCTCAGCCAATAATTGTTGAAATTGGTTAATTCTGTCACGTAACAGTACTAAGGATGAGTCACAGAAACAATACCTGCTGCAACTTGTCTCCAGTCATCACACAATCAATGATTTCTTTTCCGACAAGAGCAAAATGAAATAATCGCGGTTTTCGCGTTTTCCGGCACTTCAATGACGGTTATTTATGCAGACTGGAAAACTACTTTCATAGTAAAAAATTATATTGCATTACAAATTATTTGCATTTAATGCACTCTGACTAAGCAGTAACACTGCAATATATATTTTATTAGGCTGTTCAACGTTCAAAATAATAACTGCCTTGAAATTCAAAATGATACATGTCTTTTGACGTTTCATACTATATAGTGTAAAAGTGTGCAAAAGGCGCGACCTCTAAATATAGTTCAATATGTCCAAATTTTTGCATACAGGGTTATATTTTCATGTGTAACAAGGGCAGCCTTGTGGAGCTAAACATTTCCAACTTTTGTTATTTTGGGCCACCGTACTGGCCAGGTCTATGTTGGTTATTTCCTTAGTATTGTATCTTACTCTCTTCCTAGTTTTCATAAAGTCACCAGAAGCCTCGCTTTCACCAGGTAAGTAGATTTTGTCTTTAGCGCTACATTCACTAAAATAGTCCTTCACTGATTCTACCAAGATATCCTCGCACTCTTCAAATTCTTTGTGCTGCACTTAAAGCATAGATCTCTCTATCATTTCCTTCTCTTCTGTGGTTCGTTTATCACTCTTTATTCACCATTATTCTCATCAACCATCCTTTTTCCTGCCTTTCCTTCTGTAACAATTGTAACAATCCGGGAGGACAACTGGTCCTCTCTAATCAGGTCCAGTGCTTCCAACTTTTTCCCTTTGACCTTTGTTGTAAGATAACTCTATCACGGCTAACTCTATTTATCTCTGCTGCAGTCACAGAATACAATGTATGTGTAGAATCGGGTCGTGGGTGCCCACGGGCTGAAGGGGACAATAATGGACGATGTCACCAAGGCAACAACGGTAGCGAGAATGCTATATGCGGTCCCGGCCTGGATGGGTTTTGTCGGGCAGGGGGAACGAGCACGACTCCAAACAACGATGCGCCGTCTAGTTCGAGCAGGGTATTTATCAGACCAAGCCCATGATGTTGAACAACTGTACGCGACTGCAGACACCCGCCTCTTCAATGACGTTATGAACAACCCATCGCACGTTCTACACGGACTGCTGCCCCAGATAAAACAGACCCTATACCTACTGCGCCCAAGAGCCCACAATAGGGTAATACCACAAGCGGACACTTTGGCACGTAAAACATTTATATTGAGGATGATTTACGCATGCGTTTAATGCCGAGGATAGATAGCACACCAACACTTTTATGACATGTTAGGTTAGCCCAACACATAAATGTGATTCTCCTGTAAACCAAAATGCGGTTAGCAATTGGTATAATAAAGGATATACTTACTTATTAATTACTTACTTATGTGCACTCAACTAACACAGGCAGAACTGCAACCCACATCAGTACAACAATTGATGTCACACTTGCAGGTAAGTATGTCCATGAGTCTGTCGAGCTTTTTCATAAACTTATCTTTCTCCTCCGAATTCGCTCTGCCTGAAGACACCTTGTTTCCTTGCTCCCACGTGGATTTCAAATTTGCTTTGATTCTAGCATGGGTGTTTAATACTGTTTATGACTGGCTCAGTGAATTTAAGATTTGCTCTGCACCACTGAGCAAGTATGCCAGTCATTAGATCAGTGACAAGTTGGTCAATGCTGTAATTCCGTCTATCTTGGTCACTCATCTCTCAGGTACAACCCATATCTAATGAGATCCCTGACATTTGGTAATTCTGCTGTAGGTAGTTCTTTGCCTGACCCAACTAAGTGATATAAATGAGTCCAGGCTAGCAATCGTGTTTTTACATGGGACATTCTGACTATATAAAACGGAATACACACATTATGTTAAACAGTGGCTAAATTCTAACATGCATTAATATAATTATGTTGCACACAGTGTACGATAAATTGATAATCCGTGAGTAAAAAACATTAATACATAGCAATAGTACAGTAATACTACACAATATTACACATTATACAATGTCTAACAGACAAGGAACTCATATTAGAGTCATTTAAAATATTTCAGCTAGCTCCATATTAAAACAGTTTATTTACGTTAATACACGATAATTCGAGCGTAAATCGAAGTAGGTAAATCTAATTGAAAACAAAATTTATGCCTATATTTCGATTTTCCACATGAAAATGTACAAATTTATTCCTATTAACTTTTTAAATATTGACCTTTCAAAAATTGACACACCCTATTGTGGGACCATCACTCATAGTACAGCCATTCATATAATAATTATGCACCACCGCCCATAGGACCTTTCGCTCATACGGCCATCGCTCACATGCAGCAAACAATTAAACATTCAGTAAATTTGTTGGCAATACGCAAGTTTTGGTTAAGCCAGCAATGAAGTTGTCAAATATTTAAAATGGACTATTATTAACAGTTTTTAAGAACCAAACTTGTGAACAAACTATTAAAGATTGTAACCAGCAATTAATTAAACTATTGTAAACACTAGCTAATTGCAAAATTAGTAAAATTCACATAATTGAATATCACGTGTGATTCACTGATTATGGAAAAAATAGAAAATAGTAATTTTCAATAAAGTTTTTTTCAATAAAGTTGTTAATAAAACACAGACGCCAAGATTTGTTTTATGGATTCTTTATAATTGTAAAAGGACATTAAAACTCAGTGCAGAGTTAAGTCAACCGAACGTAGACCTTAAAGATGTATGCTTGAAGATTATTCGCTACTTGAACGATGATTAAGACAAAGCTCGTAGATACGTCAGAGGTTTTCTGTTTTACGCAGTTGCTCTGGAGTCCTGATTAAAACTTCCATATTGTCGGGTGTCTGCACTAGAACGGTGCTTTAAGTCCGTGGTGCCATCCTTCCACGCTGTTTGCAGTTTTCACTATTCAGTCAACAGCAGCAATGCAGCATAGAGCTGTTTCTACGTATCGATGTCCATAATTTTAGCCTCGACCTGTAAGATGGCGACCCCAAACGCAATTGTGCTCAAAAACTGAGACAAGTTCGTCCATCTGATCAACGACTGGCATTAAGTCTCTCAGGATCTGAAACACTTCTATGACTTCGTCGGCAGACACAATGCGCTTGTGCTGCAAAGCAGCACATCGTAATGCGTCGTTTCATTGGTGATCTACTTTCATGCTGATTTCATTGTCTTTTCGCTGAATACTCTGTGTCAGATGAAAATAGCAACCAGATACGCTGGCATTCGGAAACGCGTTACGAAAGGCTCCTATATCGTGGTCGCTTCGAAGTCGACAAGGATATCCGCGAGATTCGCTGCCAGAATACGACTCTTCACTTCCGTGAGTATACGGTCGTATGTCTGACGTGATTTGTTCGGTAACAAGCAGCAGACTGCTCCTGAGTTTTTTCCTGTCACGGATTGGAAGTGGATCGTGTGAAGATGAAAAAGAGGCCATTTGCCAATTTAAAATTACCATCTTCGAGCCGATACTGTGATCTTGCTAGTCCGTAAAGCAGCTCGTTATATATCCAAGGATCAGTAGACGATCTGGCACCGGAGTCATGCAGAATAAAATGTGCAAAGCGACATGAATGTCGAACATCAAGTCAGTTGGGCAAGGGAGAAGAGCAGTCTCGATGTCGACAGAAACCAAAGTTTTCGGTTGTTGACGACGAAGTACAAGGCCCAACGATGATTATTTCGGTAATGCCATCGAAACGTGATCCGGAAGTATCGAGCAAACCAATCCTTGTGCTGCGCTTGACCCATCTAAAGTATCGTTCATCATTGTTTTCGTTTGGCCAACTGCAGTAATAACGAGTGTTCTTGCTACGTCTCCTTCGTGATTGTGTTCCGTCTGGTTGAATCTGGCCACTTTCATTCCGTCGCAAACTACATTTTCAATGTATTTTAGACTGCACTCCACGCATCATCGCCACACTTTATCGCCATCTTTAGTTACGCGATGCTGGTAGTATTGAAGCGCATTCAATATGAACTTTGTTTTCCTGACTTTCAAATCTATTACAAAACTTACTGCCAACAAAGTATCACAGTCCACTTCTAATATAATTACACTTTTCTTCTGATTTCTTCTTTACTTGCAGTGATGCGACGAAGCTTTCTACTTGACTATTGACTCCATCTCTGCAAATATTCATATAGCTATCATTACATGGCGTTTTTATACCATATGGGGAAAATGTGTCTTCTTTGCTATTGAAGTTACAGCGTTGTTATTATATCATCATTGCTATAATAGTCATAGAATGTTTATTTGAAGTCAATTGCTTGTGCAAATATTTGATAAATATTTCTAAAGTTATATGAAGTCAATTGATGCATGCTACTAATCATTTTGATTTTCTTGATATGCAGCACGTACTTGCTAAATGGAGCAGAGACCAGCTCAGTTGATTACTTTCATACTGTAATTGAAAGTTTGTATTAATTGCTCGCGGTGTGTGAGTCATATTCCTTATAAGTGACAGGCTCTATAAGCTATGGTTCCGATGAGCGATGGTCCTACGAGCGATAATCCTATGAATGATACAATTCCTAATACCTGGCACTTTCCTATTTTTTCTCTCGCGTAGTTTTAAGACATTAAACCATATTAAGGTTTCGTAATTGAGAATATATTTCTAAGTTATTATGTTATTTAATTGCAACTTATTTTCTATTAAAATGCTATGTGTTGCTAATCTCAGCAAGTGCTACTAGACATTTAACAAGAAACATGTAAGACTGATCAACCCCACCACTCAGAACAATAATGTATACCAAGACTGCTAGGTACATTTTCCCCAACTGGTATGAATTGTATTATTAGTGACAGAAGTACTCTTGGCCAGCAACAGGTTCCAGTAGGCTATGTGTGGAACGGTTCAAAATGATCGGATGATCACATTAAATGCGGTTCTAGAACGATTGGTCATAGGACGATTGGTCATAGGACGATTGGTCATAGGACGATTGGTCATACGGACGATTGGTCATACGGACGATTGGTCATAGGACGATTGGTCATAGGACGATTGGTCATAGGGCCTACCGGTCATAGGTCCTATCGGCGATGGGACTATCGAAGGCTATCGAAGGCTAAAACAGAGAAGTTTTTAAAACATGAAAACTATTTACTGGATCATTTTATTGTGAAATACGTAATACAAAATACGAACAATACGTAAAAGTCTAGAACGTCAACAGATTTTTCACTACTTGAATGAAACACGAGTCAAGGCACGCAGATATGAGAGAATGTCGGTTTTCCCGTATGTTTCCACTGCCCGCATGACACGATCTTTCGTGAGTTGAAGCCTGCATGTAATTATCTTAATAAGTTTCTTGATTGGCACTGACTGTATTTGTCTGAAAACGATCAATGTCCCTAATTGATGCCTTTCATACTTGAGTTACATACGGGAAAACGTGTATTATTTCGACCAAACGTTAAGTTCTTTGAAGTGAGTTGATCCCTGTAAGTATTACCCTAATAAGTGTCTTGATTGGCACTGATTGTATTTGTCTAAAAATGATGTATGCCCCGGTGCGTTAAGCTTAAAACAAAGAATGTCCATAACAAACGACTACAACGAATTATGTCGGTTTATTAGCGGCCTATGACCAATCGTCCTATGACCAATCGTCCGTATGACCAATCGTCCGTATGACCAATCGTCCTATGACCAATCGTCCTATGACCAATCGTCCTATGACCAATCGTCCTATGACCAATCATCCGGATGCCTTAAATGCAATGCCAATGAGACTGTGAGACAAGACTACATCCGTGTCCAGGAAGGCCATGGGTATTTAAAAACTATGATTCCAACAAAGATATGTCAATCATTGGTGGTTAGTGTGGATTCTGAAACTCTAAAACCAGTCTCTGATTCTATGAACACCGTTCAGATAATTAGCCGTGTTATAAGAACAGCATATACGTATATCCTGGGGTGTGTGTTAATGCACCGAGAGAATTAATAATTGAAGCAAAGAACGAAGTGTGTATTTTTCAACACGTTTTCGAGTTTATAACAAACCCACTTTTGTTAGAATCAGCTCAAAGATCACACTTCCAAAAAAAATTGCCTCACGGTCCATTCTAGCTTTATTTCCTCATTAAACGAAGTCCGGTCGATTTTTATAACACAAAATCTTCAACCCATCAGAAAAGTTAATAAACAGTTTAAAAAAATGTGAATGACTCATAAAGTAATATTTGCTTCAGTGACCGTGAGACTTGTGAATCCTACTGAAAATCCGAATGAAGGCCGATTGGAGATTTACCACGCAGGTGTTTGGGGAACGGTTTGTGATGACGGTTTCAACAATGTCAGTGCACGAGTTGCATGTGCCAGTCTTGGATTCGGGTAAATCCATATTCACTTAGATCTTCAATTGGCTCGTATCATTGAGTACATTATTTCCTGTAGCCTAGCTACTCAAAACGACATCATCTCATTCATTCAATAATGTTCGTTTGGCGGACCATGTTTCTAGCTAACCTTTCCCATAAAACAAACCATGCATTCTTTTATCCTGTAATATTGATACATCTACAACGAGTTTTAATTTGAATGCAATTAATTGTCTTGTTACCAATGGCATTTTAGAGAACACTAAAATAAAAAAACAATACTTGGGACTAAGCACTTCCTGATATCTTCTATGTTTTAAAATAACATACCTAGAACACTAGGGGTGTCCAGAAAATTGACACATCGCAGAATACAACCATACTCAAGTTTTTCCCATTATCCTATTCATATATTTTCTACAGATTTTTTTACAGAATTTTAAAATATTATCCTGAGGTCGCTCAAAGCCTCCGAACAGAACCTACTTAAATTCCTAAAAATGAAGGCGCCCATGGTCTTGGAACTTAGGTTCATTGTTGATTTACTCTCTATCTCACAAAACAATAATAATGAAGAGTCCGATTTGTATAAACTTTAAGTTTTTGCGTTTGTCTCGAAGAGAGCTAAATCCAGGTAAAATATAGATTTTCGAGGTCATTGAAGGTCATTTCAAGGTCAGAATAATCTAAATCTATCAAAAATACAAAAATGGCCAGATCTTAGCTAATAATTTTTTTAATTGGCAAATTCTTTCTTGAGTTACTCATCATCTGTGTTAAGAAACAAGGCTAGCACATGTAAGACAATCCAAGGTAATTTTAATGTCAAAAAGGTCAATTTAATAGAAAATCAGGGAATTGGCCATAACTGTGCCAAATATTGTTGTTTTTAGGTAATTCATTTACCTGCTTGCTCAGGCCTATAAGCACAACATTTAGGAAGACAGTGCTGAAATACTGACATAATCCAAGGTCATTTCAAGGTCAAACGGCCAAAATCAAGGAAAATAGCCATAGATCAGGCAAATGTTGTTTTATTTGGGTGGTTATCAGTAATGGTCAATTTTCTTGATTTTGACCTTTTGACCTTCAAATGACCTTGGATAATGTTAGTCTATAAGCGCTATCTCTGTCTAAATATAGAACTTATCAGCTCGAGCAAGGAAGTAAATGAATAAGCCAATTGATCATAAATGACAACCACCCAAATAAAACAACATTTGGCTGATCTATGGCCATTTTCCTTGATTTTGACATTTTGACCTTGAAATGACCTTGGATTATGTCAGTCTTTTAGCACTGTCTTCTTAAAGGTAGCCCTGAATTAATTCAAGTTCCAAGACCCGAGCATGGTTTTAGGAATTTAAGTAGGTTATGTTCGGGGGCTTTGAGCGACCTTAGGAATACATTTTAAAATTCTGTATAAAATATTTGTAGACAATATATGAATAGAATAGTGGGGAGAATTTGAGTATGGTTATTTTTTGCCATGTATCATTTTTCTGGACACCCCTACTAGGACACCTTAATAACCTTTCTCAAGTTTTATCAAGCATAAATATTTAGCTATGCACGTAACATAGGCCTATTCAACACCGGCCTATTAACAATGTGGATAATGTAGTTGAATGCTATTAATTATATTATTTCATCAAACCAGTTTTAAGACTGCCTATATAAAAACTTATTGAAAAATCTTACTAAATGGAAGATGCAAGAATGTAAACTATGAATTCTTAATACGCGTGTTTGTTCGAATTAGTCATGGCGGCGCTTTTATCGGGTCTCAATATGGAGGAGGAACTGGGCAAATATGGTTGGATGACGTTGTATGCACTGGAAATGAGACAAGACTCGACCAGTGCTCTGCACGGCCCTGGGGTGTTAATGACTGCAGTCATAACGAAGACGTGTCAATCAGTTGTGGTTAGTGAGCAATCACAACTCTTAGACCAGTCTCTGATTCTCCTAACATTGTTCATGATATAACAACAAGCCAACATTCGGGCATAGTAGATATGGATACCAAGGCAGGATGTGTTTATGCATGCCGCGAATGATCGAGCAAATGAACAATCTAACGAAAGAACGCTGCGTGCATATTCCTACAAGTTGTTGAGTCTACGAGAACACAGCTTTTGTTTCAACCAGATCAGAGATCACACTCCCATATAAATTGCCGCACGTTTCATCTTCTCAATCATTTCCTCATTACACGTTAAGCAGAAAATTTAATAAACAGTTTCAAAGAATGTGAATGACTAATGAAGTAATATTTGATTCAGTAACCGCGAGACTTGCGAATTCCACTGGAAATCCAAATGAAGGGCGATTGGAGATTTACCACGAAGGTCTCTGGGGAACGGTTTGCGATGACGGCTTCACCAATGTCAGTGCACGAGTTGCGTGTGCCAGTCTTGGTTTCGGGTAAATCCTTAATCTCTGTGATCTTTTAGTGGTTTATACCCCATACACGTTTCCTTCAGAATTCAGGCGCTGTTAACGTGTGCATTAAAAAAATGCCACAATCCCATTCATTTGAGATTGTTCACGAGGCGACATAGCAAAACATTGCTGCAAACAATTTTTGGAGGTGTGCAGAATTCTCCGCTGAAATATTGTGATCTATTAACAGAGATTTTGATATGCAGTGCAATTTAATACCCAAGTTACAAAACACTGACAAAAGTGCCAGTGTTTTTGGAAGAGCACCCTGCGGGGATTTTTAAATTTTCGAGAGTACATACCGATAACATTTAAATACATGTAGCTCGCCATGTCGTAGATGTGAAAGTTTACAGTGTCCTAAGTTTTGGCGAGAGCAAATTTAATAGTTAACTATAAGTATGCGTAAAATTTTTCAAACGGGCCTATTATCAATCTGTTTTAAATGTTATAATAATATAATTTATATATATCAATCAAATTTTAAGACTGTCTATAATAAGAATAATATTATAATAGGCCTAGTGCTATGATCTCAGAATGTGAATACGATTATTTCGCACTCATGCTTGTGTGTATTAGTCATATTGGAGCTTTCATTGGATCTCGTTATGGAAGTGGTACTGGTCAAATCTGGTTGGATGAAGTCGTATGTAACGGCACTGAGACAAGTCTCGAACAGTGCTCTGCACAGCCGTGGGGAATTCATAACTGCAGTCACGACAAGGACGTTTCAATCAGTTGTGGTTGGTGTGAATTCTCAAACTCTCAAATTATCATCTGATTATCCAAACATCGTTCAGAAAGTCTTGGTCTCGAGACGTCACCTGACAGGTTTTTATGCATCGGTCTCGGAATACTACTGTCTTGGTCTCAATCTCAGTGCCCCACTGTCTTGGTCTCGTCGTGGTCTCAAATTTGGATGTCTTGCATTTAAGTCTGGAGACTAATAGGTACAGATACTTTGGCGAGGTGTGTGAACGAACGAATGACCAATCAAACGAAAAAAGGAAGCGTGCATATTCCTACAAGTTGTCGAGTTTATATCACGTTCGGTTAGGCACTGGTCCGCAACTCGTTAAGCTTGGTTTTTCCTTCTATCTCAAAATAATGTTCTCCGCCTTCAGCTTTTCAGCCAGGGTCCGACCTGGGTGTCACCCTGGTTTGCAACTTTACTTTCAGAGAGCATCTTTCAACCCTAACCCGTTCTTGATAATTATTTGTTTTAGGAACAATTGCGAGACTTATGAATCCCACTGGAAATCCGAATGAAGGCCGACTGGAGATTAACTACGCGGGTGTTTGGGGAACGGTTTGCGACAACGGTTTCAACGATGTCAGTGCACGAGTTGCGTGTGCCAGTCTTGGTTTTGGGTAATTCCACATTCTCCTAGTTCTTTGTGAGGTTCTTAACCTCACGTACAATCCTATCAAATGTTTTCACGATTCTATTTCGCATGGCGCCAACTCATCAATTCGAAAGTGTTCGCTTTACGACTTAAGCCCGTAGCTGACCGTTCTTACAAGCTGTTCGACGAGTTCGTGCACCCTCCTCTACTACAATATTGGCAGGCCTACATCTACAACCGGTTTGAATTTTAACGTTATTTAGTGGCCAAAACGCTTTCTGGTGACACTGAGGACAACTAAATGCAAGTACCTTGCCGCATTCTAAATACATAATTTAATGTAGCCTAAGTTTTGATAAGCGCAATAGAGCTTACTTCACACGTAAAATATTTAACATATTAAGAATTTTCTTCTAGTGTTAACAAAATCAAATTTAGTGACTGATGAAAATAAAAATAATACCTTATGTATATTAATTACATAAAATATGAATTAAAAATGAGATGTTTTATTTAAAATGGTTGTGTGAATTAGTCATGTCGGCACCTTTATCGGGACTCGGTATGGGAGTGGAACTGGGCAAATCTGGTTGGATGACGTTATGTGCAGTGGCACTGAGACAAGACTCGACCAATGCTCCGGACGGCCCTGGGGAGTTCATAACTGCAGTCACAACAAAGACGTGTCAATCAGTTGTGGTTGGTTTCGACTATTACACTCTTGAATCAGTTTGATTTGTTTTAGTTTTTGCCTTATTCGTCAGCGCATCATTCAGAAAACTGGCGACATTCTGCTATTTGTAAGATACGGAAATCTTGGAGAATGCTTTTAGATATGAACGATTGAATGAACAATCGAACGAAAGAATGCAGCCTGCATTTGTCTACACGTTTTCGAGTTTATGAGAACTTTTGTTAGAGTCATATCAAAGATCACACATCCGTTAAAAATTATCTGACGGTCCATTCTCTCATTATTTCTTCATTACACGAAGTCCTGTCGATGTTTAAAATTTCATAAACAGTTTGAAAGAATGTGAATTACTTATGAAGTTATATTTGCTTCAGCAAACGCGAGACTTGTGGATTCCACTGGATATCCGAATGAAGGCCGATTGGAGATCTATTACAGAGGTGTTTGGGGAACGGTTTGCAATGACAATTTCAACAATGTCAGTGCACAAGTTGCGTGTGTCAGTCTCGGTTTCGGGTAAATCAACACTCTCTATGATCTTCAATTATCTTCTATCCTCGCGTACAATATTTATGATGAAGTTAACCTTTCTACCCTAAACGACATCATCTCATTCATTCATTAATGTTCGTTTGGCGGATCCTGTCCCTAGCTAACCTTTCCTACAAAACAGACAAAGCAGCCTCTTATCCTGTAATATTGTTACATCTACAACGAGTTTGAAGTAGAGAGTGACATGGGGAATTTCCCCGCGGGGAAACCGAGGTAACCGCGGTAAATTCAGCGGTTATGGGGACAACAATTGCGGTAATACCGCGGTAATGGGGTTTACCCTCGCGGTAATACCCGCGGTAATGGGGAATGAGCCGGCAATAAACCCGGGTGATGTTAAGAACTTGAGAACCGATAAGGAGATTTTATTAGTTCCTGAAGCCTACTAGCAGTGTTGGCTAGTTACTTTTTAAAAGTAATCAGTTACAGTAACTAGTTACTGGACTGCAAAAAGTAACTAGTTACTGTAACTGATTACTTTTTTAAAATAGTAACTAGTTACTGATTACAGTTACTTGTTCAAAGTAACTTTAGTTAATTTTAGTTACCACACACATTTAGTTAAAGTCCAACATCGCTGCATCAGTCTATTAGCGTGTATTCAGAAGGGTAATAGATTAATAATATGAATACTAATGCTCTACTGAAATGCCAGATTAAGGTTTCTATTGGCTTACAACAGAATAAGTACCTGAAATTATTTCTTGCTGTGTCAATTTAAAGTTAATAATTTTTAATAAGCAATTAATAGGGTCTAATACAAAATCTTAAAACTCTAGTTACATAGCACTGATAACTGCAGGTCTTTATTGGCTCGCAACAGAAGAAGCATCTCAAAATCTTCGTCACTGGGGCCTAAGTCTATTTCGTCTTGGATTCAGGATTTGGCCACCTAAACTATTAAAGCAGTCGTTCAACCGGTGCACTAGATGCTATTCCGGTATTAAACTTCAGAAAAAACTTCTTTAACTAATGGAAATGTGTCTAACGGTCCACGGATTTTTTTTGTCTGCTAGGTTAGTTCCTATTCACTGTAGACAGTAGGCCTAACTGTTTTTCCGGAACTGCAGTTTGCAAAGGTGAAGAATCCTCATAATGGAAATTCTTCTGAAGATACTGCCTTTTACAGTGGTTCCATCTTCTGGGTTGACAAGCCAGTCATTTCATACTTCAGAAGAGTCGTTGCCTTCTCTGTCATACCATCAGTACACCACCTAAGCCTAAGACGAAACTGTGGCAATGTCACTGACGCAATGATTAATCAGCCTCAAATGATGGCCAACACCGAGTTTGTAACCTGTCCAAAACTGCATTGAGCAACGGAGACGCAAACTTAACCGAGTGCTTTACCATGGACAATAATTTTTATGCGCAGAGAGAGCAAGTTGGAATGACTGTGCCAAGACGACAGTGTCTGCATGCGTAATGACTAAAGCTTTAGATAGCGCATAATTTTATGTTCCATGTTCACCAAATAAGGGATCGCAAAATATTAGGCCTACACGATGGCTATAGCGCAATTATTATTCGCCTACGCGCAAACTTAAATTTCAAGTAGGGGAGACCGGGGTTGAATGCAACTGGGGTTGGTTGCAACACCATCGCTAGTTAAGCGCTAAATAATAGCAGCGTAAAATTAAATCACCTACCTTGTAAAGAATATATTTTAGGTCAACGTGACTTAATTTCTTGGCCGGCAGTTGACTAGAACTACCGAAAAAAGTAAAAAATTATTTTCGAACATCAAAAGTAAAGTTGGCGATTTTTTGATTTTTCGTAATGTAGCTCAATGTTTTGAAGCAATTTAGTGTTGTTTGGTGCCATAAGTTGGACATGGAATTGGGCTTGAAAATGCATTTAGTCATTTTATTTAAATCCAACGCTGTCGATAAAATTTTTCTATAACAATGTCTATGCATTGCTTCGGGGTTGGTTGCAACATTTTAATCGGGGTTGGTTGCAACATGTTGCAACCAACCCCCATGCATTTATTTCAATTAACCGTGTTCAATATAGGCCTGCTCGTCGCAATTAGGGCAATCACAGACACGCAAACAAAGCAGCATTAGAGGGAGGAACTCGCCGACAAAGCAGTTACAGCTTCTAAAAAACAAAAAACCGTACCAGAAGCAAAAGAACCCTAGATAAGTCCCAGTGAACCAAAGAGAGTGACTAAGCCTCAGTCCACGGTCAGTCAACCGGTACATAGCCAGTTGTCGAGCGTCACCAATCAACCGGTGCCTAGGCAGTCGTCGAGCCGAATAGATTGTACAAACAAAAGAAAAGCAAAACACAACATACCATGATGTAAGAGACGAATTTCAGATAAGACAGACAGTGAGGAATCTGACAGTGATAGAAATTATGACGATGATGGAAAAGGTTTTTGTGTAGGCCTACGAGAAGGGTCATCTGACGATGTCGATTATCGATTATCTTGATGAAACACGGTCTGTGGAAGATGATGATGATTAGGCCTACTCTGTACGTCATGATCGTTTAAAACAAGGTGATTACGTGATGGTCAAACTTCAAGGACTTAAAATACAGCTCATTTTGTGGCTCGTATGACCGACAATTCATCGTCGGATGATTTAGAAACGGAGGTCACATATTTTGCCACAATATCGACTTGGCGTTCATTTGATGATAAAGAAACTGTTCGATTTGTAATTCCAGAAATGTCAAGAACATATCCGGTTCCAATAGAGGATAATAATGAAGAAACTGCCTATTCCGTTAATAATGGCACTAAGCGAGTCAGTAGGCTACGCAAATAACATTCCCATTTTCCTTTTCTGCATGGTTACAATTTGAAAGATTGTAAAGCTCTACAAATTTTAATTAAATCTTGAACATTATAAGCTAAATAGGTAGAAGTAGCCTATAGCCTGCTATGGGAGCTATGTGCCTATCGAGTATATATATCGGACATTTTACAAAACGATTATTGCAGCAAAACAGTTTAATATCTTGATTGGTGCTTTTGATTAGATTTAATTTTGATTTTCTTCAATTTATTACATTCTTATATGTAGGCAAGCCTCGGTTAGCCTTGGGCAATGCAGCTTCAGTTGATTAATTATACTACTTTCAATACTGTTGCAACCTTCCCCAGAGTCGTTGCAACCAACCCCAGCCCGGGGTTGGTTGCAACAGTTTGGAGCCCTCTGTTCAGATGGCTATTGTGGTTACATCTTTGGTCACTGAGATCGTCACTATGGCTTGTTTTGGTGCTGAGATATAAGGTATATATGGACTAAAATGGTTGTAGGTTGTTCCAAAAATAAAAAATGGCACACGAAAATATGAAAAGTGTTGCAACCAACCCCGGTCTCCCATAATAGTCTAGGCGCAAAAAATGGAAAATCTCGTGTAAGAAGCAAATCATGTTAATTTTTGGCAACACACTTTTTTACACTAAATGGCCAGATCTCAGCCAATAATGGTTGAATTCGACTAATTCTTTCTTGTTTTTTCTCGACTTAATAAGGACTACCTGTGGTAAGAAACAAGGTTACTAAATGAAAGACGATAAAAGGTTATTTCAAGGTCAAAAAGGGCAATTTCAGGTCAAAATCTGGGGAAATAGCCATAATTCAGTCAAATATTGTTCTATTTGGGTGATTCTTTCATCTTTTGCTCGGGCCGATAAGGGCTACATTTGCATAAAGGCTAACATCGTCCCAAGCAAAAGATGAAAGAATCCCAAATAGAACTATATTTGACTTGAGGATTGACCTTTCCCCTTGATTTTGACCTTGAATGACAACTTGGATCATGTTAGCCTTTGAGTACTATGTAAATGTAGCCCTTATCGTCCCAAGCAAAAGATGAAAGAATCGCCGAAATAGAACAATATTTGACTGAGTTATGGCCTTTTCGCCTTAATTTTGACCTTGAATTGACCTTGGGTCATGTTAGCCTTTATAGGAACGACGCAAATGTAGCCCTTATTTGACCTTGTTTCTTACCACAGGTAGCCCTTATAAAGTCGAGAAAAAGCAGGAAAGAATTAGTTGAATTCAACCATTATTGGCTGAGATCTGGCCATTTATCTCTGAATTTTGCTAGATTTTATATTTTCTGACCTTGAAATGACCTTCAGGTCAAAATTCCAACTTGGCAACAGCGATTTTCGTAATCAGCAGGGTCGAATTAGTGTAAAAAGGTATGTTGCCAAAAATGAACATGACTTGCCGCTTACATCGCTTTTTTGACCACTTTTCAGCTCCGCGCGCCTAGACTATAACGCAAAGTAACTATTTTATTTAGTTACCGTTACCTCGTAAAAGTAATCAGTTACTGTAACTAATTACTTTTTCAAAAAGTAATTAGTTACTGTATTAGTTACCAAAAATAGTAATTAGTTACAGTAACGCGTTACTAGTAACGAGTAACGCACAACACTGCCTACTAGTCAGAAATAGTCAGGACTTGATTAATGCAAACTGATAATAACAGACTAAAGCAGTCAGCAATACAAATAGTGTTGTAAGCTAAAAACTGTTATTTTTTAAATTTGAATTTGTGTAAACTTTTTGCGGGGAATGTGCTGTCGTCCTGCGGGGATGGGGCGAGGATGGGAGAAAATCTGCGGGGATGGGGCGGGGATGGGGACAAACCTTGTGGGGATGGGGCGGGGATCGGGACGACATACTTGTTGCGGGGCGGGGATGGGGACGAGATTGTCTCCCACGTCACTCGTAATCGTAATCGTAATCGTAATCTCCAAACTTCTAAAGCGCCACTCGAAAGCCAAGCGCAGGGCACCAGCTTATTCACGAGCGCTGCGTCTAGTCAGAAGGATTGTCCAAAGAGTAGTCCGAGGAGGTCCGAGTCCGGTTTCCAGAGGATCAGAGGGGTCAGAGTAGCTGCTAAGGTGGGTGTCGTTTAGGTCGAGAGTTTGAAGGTAGATGATCAGTTGAGTCGGGGTAAGAGTTCTTGAAGAGGAGAGACTTTAGTTTCGAGTGGAAAGCCTTGGCGGTGATGGATAGAGGAGCCTGATGCGGATGATGATGGGTGATTGGAGATGATGGTTGAGGAACCGAAAAAGTGCGGAATTCAGGAGGTAGGTCGTTCCAGAGACGTGGTGCAGTGTTGGATATTGCTCGGTTGGAGAACTTGAGATGAGTAGTGACAGGAGGTCGAGAGAGTGAGAATGGAGGAAGATCTGGTAGAGCGGGTTGGCTGGATGGTGAAGAGGTCGCGAAGATATCTGGGTTGGGAGTGTTGTAGGCACTCTCTAGTTTGAAGTTGAATGCAATTGATTATCTTGTTGCCAATAGCATTTACACAACACTAAGATAAAATACCACTATTTGGACTAAATATGGCCGAAACATTTCACATCTGGCAACCAATTCGTCCCTTTGGTTCCAGATAGTACATGGGTAGACGAGTCCAAAAAGCCCGGGACCAGTGCAGTTTTAAGGCCTAGGCACGCGAGGCACGTGCCTAGGGCCCCGCGCAACAGGGGGCCCCGCGGCGACCCAAAAACAAAACTAAATCGCGACCATGTAATAACAATACGATAATTTTACTCAACAATATAATAAGTTCCAACAATTCTGCAAAGTTAGATCAATAACACATCTTTAAACATACGTTTTTAGTTAAATATAATTATTGGTCTGCTCTGAACGCTAGAGAAGTTAGACTGAAATAAATCAATAATTTTAAAGCATGGCATACACTGTCCGCACAGCTTATTTATATATTTTCTTTTATTCATCTGCTTTCTACAACGCTAATTATACTATCAAAGAATTTGTTATGTCTTGGTAAGTTAGTATGAATTTTTAATATGAAATCTCTCTCAGTCTTATAATCTAGTCATTTTATGAATTGTTTAAAATTTTAAATTATAACAAAACGTAATCAAATTTCTCACAGATAGTAGGCTAGATGTCGTCATGTCGGTACTCGGTAGTGAACTTGGCAAACATTTCAGTTAACAAAATCTAAAACTGCTGTTGTCACTTCATTTCCACATCAAATATATTAACGTTAAGTTATTTTGATAGTTTCTACCATTTCTATTATGCAGATTTTAAATAGTTAGTTTGATATCACCGACTTGCCGTTTTTCACAATAAGAACTTTAACGTATGCTAAATAAAATTTCTATTTTACACTTGTAGTACAAAGATTGCTGTGTTAGCCATGGGCGTCGGAAGGGGGCAATGGGCATTTGCCCTTGGGTTTGCAAATATTTTTAAAACAATTAATTATGTTCTTAGTTTTTAACAATGAATGGATATGATTTTTCGAAAATTTTATTTTTTATCCAAACTAGTCAAGATAAACCTGAAAAATTTAAAATATAAAAGCAGTGAAACTTTTGACAGTTTTGTTTTTGAAATAAACATTCAGATATAGCTGAAAACGGGTCCCAGAACGCGAAAAACAGGTTCAATACCATGTCAAATGCTTCCAGAAGTGCTGGCAGCTGTTGGGATCCGCACCAGACCCTAAATCGCGGGAGTGAGCAGTCGAGCACTGAGGGTGACGTGATAGGTTGCTTTCGGCACCCTTGTTGGTCTTTCGTGCCAAAAACTAAAAACTTTGCCCCTTAAAACATTTTCCCCTAAAAAATTCCTGCTGGACGCCCATGGTGTTAGCTGTGTTAGCAGTTTAATACTAGTAGACCTACATCAATAAATTTAACCAAATACCACATATGCACATGCAATGCATTAATGAAATAGCCTATATCTGGGACTGAGAGATTGCGGCGGAAATCGGATTACCTTTAAGGTTAGGGGTTGTGCCTAGGGCCCCCAAACTCCTTAAAACGGCTCTGCCCGGGACACAAATTTTCACGGCCCTCTAGCGGCTTTGGCAGCCATTTTACAAAATGGCCGACCGAAATACATATCATTCAATATCTCAGCTTCTCCTTCACTTAGAATCGTGATTTTGGTGTCTAAACATACATATTTAGGGGCAAGGATTCCAATGGCACTAATTGCAAACACTTATCTACACGGAATTGGCAGCCATTTTCCAAGATGGCCGACGGGAATAGAACTTTGTCAATATCTCAGCTTCTACTTCACTTATAATCATGATCTTGGTGTCTAGACATACATATTATTTTAAGGACAAGGATTCCAATGGAACTAATTGCAGACACTTATGCACACGAAATTGGCGGCCATATACACGAAATTGGCAGCCATTTTTAAAAATGGCCGACCGAAATGAAGCCTCTGTTCATATCTCAGCGTCTAGTTCACTTATCATCGTTATCTTGGTGTCTAAACATACATATTTATAGACAAGGATTCCAATGGAACTAATTGCAAACACTTATCTACACGAAATTGGCAGCCATTCTCCAAAATGGCCTACCGAAATGAAGCCTTTGTTCATATCTTAGCTTCTAATTCACTTATGATCGTGATCTTGGTGTCTAAACATACATATTTTGGGGCACGGATTCCAATGAAACGAATTGCAAACACTTATCTACACGAGATTTGCAGCCAGGGACGTCATTTAGGGGAGGTGGGGATTTCCGCTTGTTTGAAAATCAACTGTGATAGGCTCATGGCGAGTCAACTATAAGGATAGTATAGTTCAAGCTAATTCATTTAATCATACTATTTCTGAAACTTGGTGTTCTGTTTATGTTCATGTGGAAATAAAACAAATTCTGGTATTATATCAGCAATTCAGGATGTTGTTAATGTTCTCGTAAATGTATATTGAACATTAGTTCAGTCCACATTTCGTAACCAGTGTCCATAGAAAGTACTCCCCACAGAGTTACACAGCATCGTCCACGTCATTCATGGCCTCTACACAGACGCAGATCAGTACACTGTAGAGTGTAAAGCAGCTTTCACACATTGTCACTGTCCCCTACAGCCCTTCTCGCAGTCACATCTGAGCAGTTAACGACAGGCATGAGACGCTTCGGGAAGTGGTACACTTCACTTCCCAGCCTCCTTTGATCGTTTGCAGCCACCCCAACCAACGGCACATGGTAGTTTGGTACAGCTATGAACATCTGTGCCTAAACTTGACCTGCAAGGTAGGCGGCTCTCTTTGTGTGTTCCACAAGTGTAGATTGAATCGGTGGAAGGCCATCCACTGGTCGCCTTTCTGTGAGAACAGCTGCTTCCGTGCCTCATTCACTTTCTCCTCACTGCTCGCACGGTCGTACAGAAGAACTACATAGCGATCCAGTACATCTAGCTGATCATCAACAGAGCTGGAGGTTGATGCTAAGTAGCAGAAGGCTGGGGTGACGTCGTTGAATGTCTTAACCCTGTGACGTTCTTGGGGTGCATTTGCACCCCTAGTCACACTTTGTTCCTTTGTTTCACCCAGAAGGACTCATGATATGACGCCTACATTTTATGACTTTTCCTTATTTATGAGGATGCACTTAACCCTATTTGCCCATAATTGTACCCCTCAACATTTCTGATAATTTTGAGGTTTATACATTGCGGTCCTCGGGGTGCAAATGCACCCCATGTGTTATATTGCGGCATTTATAAGTCAATTATCTAACTTGGCATTTTTATATCTATGGACTCCTTTCTTAGATTACATATTCTTTGTTGCTAGACAAAAATTGCGTATATTTATAAGAGATAACAACAATGGCGACTAGAAAAAAAGATAATATTCGATTTTTTACCGCAGAACAGGCAAGGAAGCTTATATTAGAATCAGAAAGTCAGTCATCAGAATCGGATGGTGAAGATAGTTTTAGTGATGATTCCCAGACAAAGTGCACTGTAGTTCGGGGAAAAAATACCGATAATGACAGCTGTGGTGAAGAAAATTCTTCCGAAGACAACGTTAGTGACACGGAGCAGCTGCAACGGGCCGATGATGGATCCTCGCAAGATTCAGATGATGACATAGCAGGAACACCGCCTGTGTTTCGTCAAGCCTCCCTCGACGATGAACTGGATTTGATTTCAACTCATCTGTACGAGTCAAAAAATGGAAAAGAAGTTTGGCTGAAGACTCCTTATGTGTCAACCGGACGTCAACCCAGTCGAAATGTGATGAAACAGGTACCTGGACCAACCGGATACGCTCGAAGGAATGCAGACACAATGATTTCAACGCTGGAATTACACATAACGGCTTCAGAGGTCATTGTCCCTTTCGACAGTAGGTACATGAAATCAAAACCTGCAAAGTACAGGATTAAATTATGGGCACTTTGCGACTCGAGTACAAGCTTTGCGTTGAACATGCAAGTTTACACTGGTAAACGAGCTGGTGAACCACCGGAAAAGAATCAAGGAGAGCGTGTAGTCCGGGACTTGATTGAAGTCATCAAAGGGTCTGGAAGGAATGTGACAATGGATAATTTCTTCACTTCAGTGCCACTTGCAAGACATCTGCTGTCCAAGAAGCTAAGTCTAGTTGGAACTCTGAGAAAGAATAAGAGTGACATTCCAGTGGAGTTTTTACCAAATCGCGACAGGGTTGTCAATGACACTCTATTTGGCCATCAGGAAAATCTGACTCTAGTTTCGTATGTCCCCAAGAAAGGCAAGAGTGTCATCCTGCTAAGCAGCATGCATACAGATGCTCAGATATCCAACCGTGAAGATAAGAAGCCGGAGATCATACTCGATTACAATCGTTCAAAGGGGTGTGTGGACACATTGGATCAAATGGTTGAAACTTACTCCACTAAGCGAAAGTCTCGCAGGTGGCCAATGGTGTTGTTTTACAATATCCTGGATGTCTCTGCAGTCAACGCCTTCATTATCTGGAGTCATGTGAATCCCCAGTGGAATGCAAAGAAAACACATCGTCGAAGACTTTTCCTGAAACAGCTTGGAAAAGATTTGGTCTATAAACATCTAACATCCAGACTGAGTATTCCTGGATTGTCACTCATGCTCAAAACCACAATTCATGAATGCATTGAACAACAGCATGAATCACAAGGCGATGCTCGAGATGATGCGACACAAAACAATTATGAAGAGCAGAACAATGGCCATGGCGGTGCAGACAATGCTGTGAGGAAGAGAAAGCAGGGTCGTTGCATTCTGTGTGACCGCAGTAAAGACAAGAAATCGCGTACTACGTGTCATAGGTGTGGTTCATTTGCTTGCGCATACCATTTAGTCGCACTTTGCACAGGCTGTGCATGAGTGTGCAAAGTAGATAAGGAAAACTTATTGGATATTTTGCAATATTGCTTTTTCATCTGTAGGCCTTATACTAATCAGTGCTACAATAATTGTGTTGTACAGAAAACTTTCAAATAGTTGTGCTGTAAAAGTGTACATTTTTCGACATGTTGCTTTGACGCCATGTCATGACGTCATATGACGTAATAAATTGTCTTAGAATTTACTTGAATAAAACTACTTTGTCTGTGCTCCAATTATTTATAGTATTATATGATTCGATTGATTCAAATACATCGAGAATACATTGGGGTGCATTTGCACCCCCGAGACCTTGAGTGTAGGCCAAGGTAGCGAAACCTTCTGAGGGTTAAAAATGTCCCACACAGTGCTTTTTCCGCGGCCAGCTAAGGATGATACTGTGTCACATCCGCTAAATGCGTGTAGGAAGGGCAAGGCTACAAACTTCTCTGGGCAGAGAGCATGTGTCATCTCGTGGGTTGGTAGGTATGTGAAGCTTTTGCCTGAGTCAAAACGAACCCACAGTTCGTCAAGGCTGAGTGTCTGAACTGCTGCTATGGCTAACACCTAGCCCTCCCGTCGGGCTCTGCGTACCTCAGCCAAGGGAGAGCTCCTTGTCCCCCGGGCCCGTTTATGTCTCAAGCAGCGCCGAGCCTTTTCGGTTGTTGGACCCTCATACCTGGAATGGGCTCCCACTTGAGCTGCGCTTGATGCCTCGCAGCAATTTGCCTGCTTACTGCCGCCTTCTCAAGTCTTCTCTGTTTAGCCGTGGCTGGGCAGGGAGCGCCTCTGAGTAGGTTCCTTGGCAGGGGCGCTATATAAATGCTCGGAATGAATGAACTCCAACACGTCAGAGTCAACTGTGCGTATCATCACTTTACGATAGCCTTGTTTGGCAGCATTGGAGACATGCAGGAGAATCCTTGTATCAGCTTCCTTCTGAGTACATGGAGCAAGTCCAGTTGTTTTCCCTTGGCTGATCGAGTACAGAGCACGTCCTTGTGATGTGTGGTCATGATCTGTCTTTCTGTTCCTATTTCAAGTTTCCCTATTGGCAGAAAGGAAAGAACTGTGATTTGTTTTCTCATTCCTCAGAAATTCCTGCCAGTTTCTAGGTAGAGCATTAGAAGAATCAACGCGCCGTTGGGCTTCCCTTACCCCTCACACTGCGGTGTTGTGCCTTCAAGCTATCCATCCCATACTAGATCTACCGAATGCAGATGCTCTAGCTGTCTTGAGATGCAGGGCAAGAAAATATGGGAGGCATAATCTGAGAAGGTGGATGCAGTGCCAGGCTTGAACATGTTGACTATGACTGCTCCATCCAATTTAACAGCATCAACAGCAGGTACACCCAGTGGAAGGGCCTGGGTGGATATCTGCGAATTCATCATCTTTTTGGGTCACAATCAGCTCTTCTAGACAGTTCACAATGTCTGACTTTATTCCTAGCCGCAACTTGCCCTTATTCGACAGTGATGATGGGTAATTGGGTATGCCTGATTTTCACGTGCAAAGAATTCGCCCAGGTCTCCTTCACGAGTCTGACAGGAGATGTACATGTACACCCTGGAGTATAGTGAACAGTCACTCTTCACAGATGACAACATTTGCTGTGCTTGTGACTTGTCCCGTACAGGTGTACGACTGAAGAGAAGGAAGTGGGTTGATTGATTGGGTCACTGGCAGGTCGCGATAAGGTAACCAGACGTTCGTTGACAAATGTTTCATACTGCTTTTCTCCACTTTCCTCGAGGTTCCGCATTGTGTTTATCACTGCTGTATCCGCCAGTGTTTGCAATTAGTTCCATTGGAATCCTTGTCCATAAATATGTATGTTTACACACCAAGATCACGATTATGAGTGAACTAGAAGCTAAGATATGGACAAAAGTTTTATTTCGGTCGGCCATTTTTTGAAAATGGCTGCCACTTTCGTGCACATAAGTGTTTGCAATTAGTTCCATTGGAATCCTTGTCCATAAATATGTATGTCTAGACACCAAGATCATGATTATAAGTGAAGTAGAAGCTGAGATATTGACAAAGTTCTATTCCCGTCGGCCATCTTGGAAAATGGCTGCCAATTTCGTGTAGATAAGTGTTTGCAATTAGTGCCATTGGAATCCTTGCCCCTAAATATGTATGTTTAGACACCAAAATCACGATTCTAAGTGAAGGATAAGCTGAGATATTGAATAATATGTATTTCGGTCGGCCATTTTGTAAAATGGCTGCCAAAGCCGCTAGAGGGCCGTGAAAATTTGTGTCCCGGGCTTTTTGGACTCGTCTACCCATGTACTATCTGGAACCAAAGGGGCGCATTGGTTGCCAGATGTGAAATATTTTTCAGCTCTGGGACCCCACTATAAGCACTTCCTGATATTGTCTATGTTTTAAGATAACATACATAGGAGATAGGACACTTTAAAAACTTTGCTCAGGTTTTCTCAAGCGCAAATATTGAGCACTTTTATTGTAAGCCAACACATATATAGGACACCCGACTCGGCGTATTGTAAATGTGTAATTTATTATTTCTCGACATATATCAAGCGCAAATGTATAAATGTACACGTAAACTTTCCACCGACTAACAAGTTTGTTGAATTCCCAACCTTCTTAGGGCGGGGACTTTGGACAATACATTGAAGACGGAGTGGGATAGTCTTTTACCACAAAGAAATTTTAATTATATCGTCTCATAGGTAGCCTAAGGTACAATAGAAAATTAAGTTTCGATTTTTATAGTTCCAAGTTCAGGAAATCGTTTTATCCGAGTCGCAATAGCTTTGGAATACAACTACCGCTATCCAAGATTGGACCAATTTGGCCGTCAAAACAGAAAAAAATGTAAATCTCAGGTCATTGGTGAGCAACGATAACAACTAAAGTATTGAATTTAATATTTTCAAGGAGGTCAAGAAAAACATTTCCTTTAGTGAAAATAGTGTGGAAAAGTTAATGACCAAGATTGCGACAAATATGGCCGCCAAAAACAAATATTTATTTATCAGGTTATAGGCAAGCTTTAGTAACAAATATAGTGTCGAATTCAATATCTTCAAGGTCTAGAAATTGATTTCTCGTAGTGCGCAACTGTTGCTTTTCAAGATGGCGGCAAATATGGCCGTCAAGAGAAAATCCGTATAATTGAGCTCGTAGATGAGCAGCGTTGACAAATGAAGTGCTGAATTCAATATCTGTATGGTTAAGCAGTGGATTTATGGTAGTGGCAATAGTGTGCGAGTGTTAGCTTCAAGGATAGATAATAATAATAAAAATAATCCTCGTTTAATATTTTAAAACCGACAAGTACGCAGAATGATTACAATTCAGTATGAACGGATGATCACAAGTTACTGCAGGAGTCGAATTTAACTGTATACGGCAGCCATGCAAGGCGCCCATCACGTCCTACATCTTATTTGACCAATGCGCCATCTCGCTGAGTGGACCTTTGGGAGAGTTGTGGGAAGCATTCCCGCTTACTACTGCTCTTTACCCCAGTGATGTTACACTACACTATATAAGTCCCCCTCCCGTACAGGATGGCGGCCAACATTTTTATGCTTCTACATTTCGCAATTATTATTCATGATCAAAATGGAATGTTCGTAGCATTAAATTCATCGGACAAAATGCGCATTCTGCTGAAATGAAAACAGATTCAATGAAAGATTGCAAAGAAAACTAGACTAAAACTCTAAAATAATTAAAATAAAAGTGTTCTCTTAAACAATCCCGCTTCACAATTTTCCGCTAGAAAGCCACTCCAGAGCTGAAGCGAATGAGAAACTATGAGTTGAAATATCTCGAAGGATAAACAATGTACAAGAGTTCAACCGTTTGCAAGCTTAGCGACATGTCGCGATTCGCGATGGTAAAAAGTTAATAACTTCTACAAATATGGGCACATTCAGAAAATCAATATATAATTTTATTCACTTTTAAGACCTTTCCAGCGGTGTATAATAATTCGTAATCGTAATTGTAAACTCGGTATTTCTACAGCGCCCACAAAAGCGAAGTCGCGGGAACCAGCTTATTCACAGGCGCTTAATCAAAACAGAATCGATAGGCAGGGGGTCAAAATCCAGAGAGTCAGCCAGGCAGACAGTCAGACGGCTAAGGTGGATGATGCTTAGAGTTGAAATGGCGAGGGAGGTGAGAGGAAGAGAAGGAATCGGGATAGGATTTGTGAAAAGGCAGTGTTTACAGTTTTGAGTGGAAGACCTGTGGAGAGATAACAAGAGGTGAGGTTTTGGTGAGTTCGTAGGATGGATCGGATATTTGTGGTAGCTCAGGCGGTAGTTTGTTTCAAAGAGGCGGTACAGCTATTGCTATGGCACGATTTGCAAATTTAAGCGACGAGGTGACGGAAGGGCGGAGCAGTGTGAGGGTGGAAGATGAACGGGTTGAACGAAGATGTTGGACCGAGAACAACTGACGGAGATACGAGGGCTGAGAGGATTGAAGTGTGTTGTAGGTGAGGGATAGGACTTTATATTCTATTCGTTCAGGAATTTTGAGCCATTGTATTGTTTTCAAGACAGGGGTAATATGGTGGTGTTTGGGGTTTTGGTGACAGCACGGACGAGGGCATTCTGAATGGCTTGGTGGCGGTTAATTTGAGTGGTAGGCCTATCTATGTTGAGGAAGAGAGCATTGCAGTAATCTAATTTGGCGTGAACTATTGATGTGGCGATTGTTGATGAGGTTTTGAAGTCGAGTATAGGGCGGATTCTACGGAGGTCACGGATGTGCATGAAGCAAGAACGGGAAAGATGGGTGATGTGATCGGAAAAGCTAAGATTCTGGTCAAAAGTCACACCTAGGTTGCGGACAGGAGAATTTGGTATGAATGTGTGAGTGGATACAGAGTCAAGGTTGAGGGAAATAGAGGGATCTGGGATGTTCTTGAGTTGCTCACGGAGGCCTATAAGAATGAATTCAGTTTTAGAGGGGTTGAGGCACAACATGTTTGAAGTCATCCAGGAGGAGATTTGTTTACCACACGGAGGAGATGATCTATGGAGTCAGAGAAGCTGCTTGGAGAGAATGAGATGAATAATTAAGTGTCGTCAGCGTATAGGTGATGGTCAACCGAGGATGCTTTGATGAGTAAGCTGAGTGGAGTAGTGTAAAGGATGAACAATAGGGGTCCAAGAACAGAACCTTGCGGAACACCACAGGTGAGAGGGCTTGATTGCGAAGAGGTTTCTGGTTTTTTTAACGGAGAAAAAGCGGGAAGAGAGATAGGTCTGAATCCAGAGGAGAGCAGTGTCGGTGAAACCGAACCAGGTAGACAGTCTTTGGAGTAATATGTTGTGGTCAATGGTGTCGAAGGCTGCAGAAATATCAAGGAGGCACAGACAGGAGACTTGTTGATGAGAAATGGCAGAAACAAGTTTATTGTAGAGGGAAGTGAGAAGGGTTTCGGTTGAGTGCCGCTTGGTAAAACCAGACTGGTGTGGGTTAAGGAGTGAGTTTGAAGTCAGGTAGCAGTGATGTTCAGTAATTGAAATACATGTAATTGAATTACGTAATTGAATTACAAGTTCTGTAATTGTAATTGTAATTGAATTACATTTTAAGTCCAGTAATTGTAATTGTATTTCAATTACAATATTGCATGTAATTTGTAATTGAATGAAGTGTAAATTACAAATTACTTTCATAAAGTCAGCAAAGATGCCAGCTTGCCGGGTTGACCCGGGCCACCCGTTTAATTGAATAAACTGCTCTTCATTATGTTTGCATGGCAACATAATTGTCAACATTATTCTTTTCTTACACCCCTCTTACAATCTTACCGGACACTTTGATAGATCTCAATTGGCTGACCTTCGTTATCAGATTATCCATGCAGTCATGCACTCATTCTTAGCTAGCTTATACTGCGACTGCCTACAGAAAACAGAGCTTCCATCTTCAGCTCCAGTTGAGCGTCTCTGTAGCACTGCTAGACGAATTCACTCACTCACCCAGGCGCAATCAACTAAGTTCTCTAACACTTCTACTAAAAATCAAATAAACTCTAACTTGTCTTAAAGGATCATAATTGCAAATCGTATTTTGGATACCTGACAAACATAATACAATTGAATGTATATATTATTACAATTTACAGGTCTTTGGTCCATTGGATGTTTTAGTTTAAAAATAGAGTAAATAAAAAATTATCAAAAAAATTCTAAATCATTTGCCAATTTTAAAGGAATAATTGAAAAGTAGCCTAATTGGTAATTGAATTACAATCAAAATGTAATTGTAATTCAATTACTTTCACAATCAAGTAATTGTAATTGTAATTCAATTACATTTACAAGCCTGTAATTGCAATTATAATTGAATTACATTTGCAATGTAATTGATACAACACTGTCAGGTAGTCATTTATCCGAGACAGGACTATGCGTTCGGTTAGTTTAGATATGAGTGACAGGTTGGAGACAGGTCGGTAATTTGAGAGGATTTCTTTATCAAGTGATGGTTTCTTGAGAAGTGGAGTGACTAACGAATGTTTAAAGAGGAGGGGGAAATTGCCAGTAGACAAGGAGAGGTTGATTATTTTGGTTATGATGGGAACAAGAATAGATGCACAGTCTTTCAGTAAAGAGGTAGGTATAGGGTCAAGTTCGCACTGCTTATTTGGAAGAGAGTGTAACAGATGGGATATTTCAGTCTCTGACGTTAGTTGGAAAACAGATAATGATGATCGAGGTGGGGAGGGTGGACGGTCGTGAGTAGTGGAAGGAGTATCTGGAGGTGAATCGATGGTGGTTTTGAGAGTAGTGATTGAAGAGTGATACGGAGGGTAGTAATTTTGCCAGATAAGAAGGAACAAAACGACTCAGCTATTAAGGAAGGTGGAAGAGAGTTTGGAAGTGGGCTTGAGGAGTTCCGATGGAGGAGTTGGTTAATAGTTTTCCAGAGAAGGCGAGGATTAGAGGAGCGGGATTGAACTAGTGAAAAGTAAAACCTCTTTTTAGCCGTAGCCAGAAGGTGATGGTATTTATTTGTGGCTGATTTTAGGGTAGATAGAAGTTGAGGATCACGGGTTCGTTTGTAAGTGCGCTCAAGGCGTCGACGGAAAGCTTTGAAGGCCTGGAGGTAGGAATTATACCAAGGGTTCTTGGAGTGGGAGCCGGATTTGGTTATAATAGGAGCGTGCTTGTCAAGGAGCATGGAGACAGTGGTGTTGTAGGAAGACAGTAGGTCATCGAGAGAGGATGGAGGATTTAGGACAAGGTCTGAAGAGGAAAGATCTTGTGTGAAGGCTTCAATGTTTATAGAGCTGATGCGACGGAATGAATGAGAGACGGGGTCAGGAAGTGGAACAGGAAGTATATTGAGGCGTGTGAAGATAGGGTAATGATCGGAAGGTGTGTCAAAAGAGAAAGAGATATCGGGTGATAACTTTGAGACAGATGAAGATGAGGTCAAGTGTATGGTTGTGACAATGGGTGGGGAAATTGACATGTTGAACCAGGTTAGTAGATGACAAGAGCGTGAGAAATTCTGAGGCAAATGCATTGAATGGCAGTTAATTAGTTTTCAACTAAACTATTGCACAAGAAAACTCACAATTTTATTATTATTATATTATTCATTTATTCTTCTCATTCTGCTCATTCATTCATTCATTCATTCATTTATTCATTCAGAGCATTTATATAGGCCCCCCTAAGGAAACTACTCGGGAGCGCTTCCGGCCAGCCACGACTAAAGAGAAAGGACTTAAGGGACTTTAGAACTCTGCTGGATGGCTAACAAGTAAAAAGCGGAGCTTAAGTGGGAGGTCATTCCAGATGGAAGGCCCCACAACCGAAAAGCACGGCGCTGCTTAATAGCCAAGCGAGCCCGTGGAACTAGGAGCTCACCCCTCGTCGTAGAGCGAAGCGCCCGACGCGCTGCAACGTCGGACACTGGGCGGCAAAGATTACGCAAGTAATAACAGCCAAGAACGCAGCGAGAAACCACAGCAGCAAAGCGATACGAGATCCGCTGAGACATAGGCAGCCATTGCAACACATCACGTATTTATGCATAAGCCGTCCCATAAGACGAGCAGCCGAGCGTAGAACTCGATCTAGTCGCCCCAGAACCCCAAGGGGAAGGCCAGGAAGTAGGGAGCAGCAGTTGTCAATTCGACTAGTAACAAATCCGTCAACAAAAACCACGACCGAATCGGGAGAGAGAGAGCGAGAGACCACTCGAAGCTGACGAAGCTGATAATAACAACTCCGTGCAACCAAGGTTCACATGCTGAGACAAAGTAAGCTCAGAGTTAAGAGTAAGTCCCAGATCACGAACTGTGAGGGAAAAGGTAATGTGAGGAAAGAGCAGGGTAAGTTGGGGAAAGTCGATACCCTGAAGTTGCCTACGGCCACCCAGCCAAATAAGCTGTGTTTTAGAGGGATTTAGGAGTAGCCGATTGGAGGCCATCCCAGAAGAAAGGGCATCCATAGTCAGACACATCTGGCTTACAGTAGCCACCGCATCCGCCGAATGGGTGTGGAATCTGTGGATGTAGGCTTGCACATCATCGGTAAATAGTTGGTGAAAAAACCCCTAAGACGCCAGCAAGGGGCAAACATCAGCAGTATAAAGAAAATATAGCAGCGGGCCCAGGACAGAACCCTGGGGCATCAAAAGGGGCATGGACCCAAAGATACCTGGACGAACCAAGGACTACACAGTTTGAGCGGTCAGTTTAGATAGATGTAAGCCAATCAAGAGGCTGGTCCACCAAGCCAAAGGAAGTAGAGAGGCGCTGCAAGAGAATGGAGTGGTCCACAGAGTCAAAGGCAGAGCTTACGTCAAAGAGAGCAAGGAGAGTAACCTGACAACGGTCAATTGTGCAATAGAAGCCTTAAAAAAGTCGAGGCAGGAGAGTCTCCGTGGAATGATTCTGACGGAAACCCAACTGCTGCGACGGAATCAATTCATTCACATCCAGATAGGCAATCAGCTGGTTAGCGTTCCAGTATTTTAGATAGAAAAGTAACGTTAGATGGTTGTTGTCTAATGGTTAGGTATGTTGTTGTTAGTTAAGAATAGTTAAGAATAACAACTGTTGTAGAACTTAGCTCTACTATCTCACAGATTAGAAATACGTATCATGGTGTCTGACTCCTCGTACCACTATAATAATTAGTTAAAATTTTTGTAACTTTAGGTTGTCAGCACTTGAAATTGTCATGTACAACTGATCTTGGGGGTTCCTGCCTAGCGGGACACAGGTCCCTTTCGGATCTCCCAATTGTTTCCGTTCAGTATGTACCCAGCCAATTTGTACCAACCAGTACTCTTTAATAAAATGTTTTCGGAAATGCTGTACTCATAGACTGTAACCACACTAGTGAAACAATATAGAGCGACTTGATTTGATGTGATTTTATTTGAATTTTCGTGGGAAAATGCTGTTTTTCGTAATTTTGGCCCTCCGGTGGGAGCGGAAGACATTAACATTTCAAAACATTTTGAACAGTTTTTGACCCATGCATTAACACGAAACTATTAGCTGTTCTTACTTTTCTAATTTCTAATTTTCGTTTTTTACACTGCACCCATATAAGAATAATTATCGGCCTATACAAATGTTAGTAATAGAAAAATGTAAGAATGTAAACCAAGAATTTTTAAGACGTGTGTTTCCTTGAATTAGTCATGTCGGCGTTTTCATCGGGTCTCGATATGGAGAAGGAACTGGGCAAATATGGTTGGATGACGTTGTGTGCACTGGAAATGAGACAAGACTCGAACAGTGTTCTGCACGGCCCTGGGGAGTTCATGACTGCGGTCATAGCGAAGACGTCTCCATCAGTTGTGGTTGGTGTTCATTCATAAACTCTTAAATCAAAGACGTGTCCATCAGTTGTGGTTGGTGTTCATTCATGAACTCTTAAATCAGTCTCTGATTCTCCTAACATTGTCGTTAACTAGCTGACATAGACTGGCTGGGCGAGTCAAAGCATGATCGAGCGCATGAACAATCCAATGATAGAACGCAGCGTACATACTACTACAAGTTCTTCCTTTTATGAGAACCCAACTTTTGTTACAACCAGAGATCGCACTTCCATATAAAATTGCCTCACGGTTCATTGTCTCATTATATTCCCTACAACATGAAGTCGTGCTATTGTTTCCAGAACAAAAGATTCAATCTATCAGGGAATTTAACGAACAGTTTTAAAGAATTTGCATGACTAATGCGCTTCTGAAAGGCTTATACTATGAGAAGCGCTTTATAAATGATCAAATACAAAGCAATGCAAAAGAATACAATTCAATGAGGTAATATTTGCTTCAGTAACCATGAGACTTGCGAATTCCACCGGAAATCCGAATGAAGGGCGATTGGAGATTCACCACGCAGGTGTCTGGGGAACAGTTTGCAATGACGGTTTCAACAATGTCAGTGCACGAGTTGCGTGTGCCAGTCTTGGTTTCGGGTAAATCAACATTCTCTATGATCATTGAGTGGCTCTTACCCAAGCGCAATTCCTCCAGCATTCAACTGTTGCCAACGTTTACACTCAGAAAAGCCACAGTCCAATTTATTCGAGATTGGTTGCATGGCGACCCCAACCCTAGCCAAACTTTGCTGCAAGCAATTTTTGCGGGTGTGCAGAATTCTCCGCTGAAATACTATGACCTGTTAACAGAGATTTTGATATGCAGTGACATTTAATACCCAAGCAATTTGACACTAATAAAAGTACCAGTGTTTTCTATGAGCGCTCTGGGGTGATTTAAAACTGTCAACATTTTAATACATCTGACTCGAGGTTAAAGTTTGAATAGTGCCCAAAGTTTGTCAAGGGCAAAATAGCAAACCATAATTATGCGTAATAATAAGAACAATATTATAATATTGGTATGATAGGACGATCTCAGAATGTGAAATACGAATTTTGCTAGCTATCATTCTTGTGTGTATTAGTCATGTTGGAGCTTTCATCGGATCTCGTTATGGAAGTGGTACTGGTCAAATCTGGTTGGATGAAGTCGTATGCAATGGCACTGAGACCAGACTTGAACAGTGCTCTGCACAGCCGTGGGGAATTCATAACTGCAGTCACGACAAGGACGTTTCAATCAGTTGTGGTTGGTGTTGATTCTCAAACTCCCAAATGAGTCTTTCATCCTCAGAACATCTTTGAGAAAACTTGTCAAATTCTGAGAATAGTAGAGACATATACTTTGACAGGATGTAATTATATATAATTATGACGTGAAAGAACGAAAGATCGAAAAAAGTGAATCATGCATGTTCAATTTGTTCATCAAGTTGTCGAGTATTATGAACTTGAAGTTTGCTATAACCTGCTCAGAGAGCATATTATCATATAAAATACTCACACGTCCCATAGCCATTTTCATCACTGCATGAAATAGGGCCCTATTGCCAATGTTTTGTATAACAAAATACTCAACCTTGCAAAGTATTTAATAACCATTTTAAAGAATGTGAAAACCAGGGGAGTAATATTTACTTTAGGAACCGTTGCAAGACTTGTGAATTCCACTGAAAATCCGAATGAAGGCCGATTGGAGATTTACCACGCAGGTGTTTGGGGAACGGTTTGCGATGACAGTTTCAACGACATCAGTGCACGAGTTGCGTGTGCAAGTCTTGGTTTTGGGTAAATCCACATTCTCTTAGATCTTTGTGAGGCTCATATCGATATACAGAATTTTTCAGCTGATTTTAACGATTCCAATCAAAGCGATGACAACTCATTCATCTGATAATGTTCGTTTGGCAAATTCTGACGGTAGCTAAACCTTCCTTCAAGCAGTTCGAATCACATCCTCAGTTGCCGAGTATTGAAACTTGCAAAACGTGTTTTAATTTGGCCCACACAGAGAACACTGAGATGAAGTTGACAATAGTTAGACTGAGCAGTTTCTCGCGATGTCAATTTTAAAAGTAAACACCGAGGACCTAGCTGCCGAATTATAAATGTATAATTTATTTAGAGTCCCAAAATGTTTTTCAAATGCCAAATATTTAACTGTAGACATCTACTCGAAAAATATTTCACATTGTAACAATATGCTTGAATATGCATAATATTTAACTCTGTAAATGAATCAAATCTTTTATGTGCTGAAAATAAGAATAATATTTAAGCTGTGGTGATGTTTGTATGAATTAGTCATGTCGGCACCTTCATCGGGACTCGTTATGGAAGTGGAACTGGTCAAATCTGGTTGGATGACGTTGTGTGCAGTGGCACTGAGATAAGGCTCGACCAATGCTCCGGACGGCCCTGGGGAGTTCATAACTGTAGTCACAACAAAGACGTGTCAATCAGTTGTGGTTGGTTTGGATTCTCAAATTTTCAAATAGGCCCCTGATTTCCGACCATCGTTCAGATGTCTGGAAAATTCTAAGAATTGGCATATTTGTATAGTCTCGGTCACTAGTCTTGGTGAAGAGACGATGCGAGACAGGGTTTTGATGTCTCAGTTTCCGGACCCCACTGCCTTGATCTCGGTCTTATTCTCACTGTGACTTAGAGACTTTGGAAACTGTCGTAAAGCTAAAGTCTTGTTCTCTTCAAGAAACGTCCTCCATAGGTCTCGTGCAAGCTCTCTTTAGCTCTTGTGTTTATTGTTCTGTAATGGTCTGATAACTGGTATGTCGTCGGATGTGATAAACATACCGGAAGTTTTGAAAAGCTGTTTCTGGTTAAACAAATGCATTTGCAGTTCTACTTTGATAAAAGTCATTGATTCTTACTGTTCCGTAAATAATCGAGAAATCGACACGTAACAGATATTGAAAAGAACCTTTTGATCGATTTTCTATCAGTAAAAAATCACAAAATGTTTTATAAAAAACCTGAAAGAGTCAAATTTGAATTCACGCAATTTGAAGTCATGAACAAACAAAATGAATGGCGTGCCGTTTGCCACTGGTGTAGAGCCACCATAAGCGAAACGTTTGAGACAACATCTAGACCTGATTTCTCAAGGTGAGTTTTCGTAACTTTAAAATTTATTTTATTGGTATGGAATATTGTTGGTTTAAATTTTATAATCCGATTAAATCTTTAGAAGATTTCAGACATCCTGAAATATTAAATTCCCTATATTATTCAGGAGATCGGTTGACTTGGCCATCCTAGTGTTCACAATTTGTGAGAAAAATTGTTTTCGGGATTTGGGTCCATTTTACATTTTCATCACTTTTGAAAATGTGCAGTTAACACTGTCTGCAACTGTCTTGGACATTATGTTTGTATCGATCTTGGTACCACACTGTTTTGCTCTCAGTCTTAGTAACCAGCTGTTTTGGTCTCCTCTTGGTATGGAACTTTGATGTCTTGCATACAAGCCTTTAGAATAGCATATCCAGGCTGGGTGTCTTTATGCATGGAATGAGTGAACGAACGAATGAACAATCAAACGAAAAGACGATGTTTGCATTACCATAAAGATTGTCGATTTTTTCAACAACAAATATCAAGACATGCAGGGTGTTCAATAATCGGTGTCAGAAAGTCTGAATGACATGCGGAGTAATATTGTTTTAGGAACAATTGCGAGACTTATGAATCCCACTGAAAATCCGAATGAAGGCCGACTGGAGATTAACTACGCGGGTGTTTGGGGAACGGTTTGCGACAACGGTTTCAACGATGTCAGTGCACGAGTTGCGTGTTCCAGTCTTGGTTTTGGGTAAATCCACATTCTCTTAGAGCTTTGATTGGCTCTTATCGTCATGTATTTTCAAATGTTTTCAATCATTTTATTCTACACGGCGCCAATTCATACATTCTAGAATCTTCATTTTGTAAACAGCTTGTAAAAAACGGTCAGCTGCGACCGCTCTTACAAGCTGTTCGGTCAGACTCCTCGGCTGCAATATTGGTACATATTATACAACTTGTTTGAATTGGAACGCAATTGAATGTCCTATTACATATCGCATTCACAGAACAATTAGACAAAGATGCCAATATTTAGATTATAAACGCGTTGTGGTTACATTTAGGACAGCTATAATATACTAGAGGTCTGCGGGTAGAGCATTTTTGCTACCCGACTCGTACCCGTAAGAGAGAACCGTTACCCGTTCCCGTACCCGACCCGTATTCAAAATTACTACCCGACCCTACCCGTACCCGCGGGTATACCCGTACCCGTGAAGTACCCGTCACGTCATTAGCACGCCTTCCTAAAGTTCCTGCCCCTACCAGGCCAACAGGCTTTGCAACTCAGCATGTAGCAATAATAATAAATAGGCTGATCATGATGATGATGATGATGATGATAGTAGTAGTAGTAGTAGTAGTAGTAGTAGTAATAGTAGTAGTAGTAGTAGTAGTAGTAGTAGTAGTAGTAGTAGTAGTAGTAGTAGTAGTAGTAGTAGTAGTAGTAGTAGTAGTAGTAGTAGTAGTAGTGTAGTAGTAGTAGTAGTAGTAGTAGTAGTAGTGGTGGTAGTAGTAGTAGTAGTGGTAGTAGTAGTAGTAGTAGTGAGTAGTAGTAGTAGTAGTAGTAGTAGTAGTAGTAGTAGTAGTAGTAGTAGTAGTAGTAGTAGTAGAAGCAGCAGTAGTTGTAGTAATAGTTGCTGTAGTTGTAGTTGTTGTAACAGCAGCAGCAGTTATTGTAGTAAAAATAATAATAGGCAGTCAAGTTATGGAACTTACTTACTTGCAACTGTTGCGCTTTCTCAATAGCATTGTGCATTTTATCTCCGTGGTCTATACCGTCACCTAGTACACTAAGTAACTATTAATAGTACGTTGCAGACCCGGTCAGGCCCATTGTGCGCCTACATTCTCTATTACATGTGACAGTGACATTGTAATCCCAAATAACTGAGCTGTAATATGCCAAAAAAATAATATTTGTCGGCGCCAACGGCCTATGTTGTCAAACGCTGCCGTTAAACTGTGGATCCAAAAATGTAATCCGAAAACGTCACATCGGAACGGGTAAAATCGGATATACCCGTACCCGTGATGACCCTACCCGTACCCCCGACCCGTGATATGCGTAACAGACCCGTACCCGATCCGCGGGTACGGGTCGGGTACGGTTAACCCCGCGGGTACGGGTATACCCGCAGCTCCCCTACTAAATACACCTAACTTGCGTAATGTAAAACCATAATTCCTAAGTTTTGTTAAGCGCAATATTGCTTATTTCACACATAATAGCCTAAACTTCACATAATTTTTAAAAATGTCCTTGATTGTGAGTAGTATTCTAATGTTTAAAAACTCTCATTTAGTGACTGTTGAAATTGAGAATAATATTATACCTATGCGAATATTTGAAATATTTAGGTATAAAAAATAATTTGTTTTATTAAAAATGGTTGTGTGACTTAGTCATGCCGGCACCTTCATCGGGTCTCGGTATGGAAGTGGAACTGGGCAAATCTGGTTGGATGACGTTGTGTGCAGTGGCACTGAGACAAGACTCGACCAATGCTCCGGACGGCCCTGGGGAGTTCATAACTGTAGTCACAACAAAGACGTGTCAATCAGTTGTGGTTGGTTTCGACTATTACACTCTCAAATCAGATTTGTTTTATTTTTTCTGAATTGTCAGCGCATCGTTCAGAAAAATGGCCACATTCTGATATTATAAGAGGCGGAAACCTTGAAGGGTTGTTTTTAAAATAATACGCCTTGATAAATGTATGATTTAGCATTCGAACGAAAGAACGTAGCGTGCATTTTCCCTACAAGTTGTCGAGTTTATAAGAACCTCACTTTCTTTAGAACCAGATCAAAGATCACATTTTCTATAAAAACAATTGCCTCTCGGAGTCTCGGTCCATTCTCTCATTATTTCCGCATTAAACGAAATATTCAAAACATCAGAGTATTTTATATACAGTTTGAAAGAATGTTAATGACTCATGAAGTTATATTTGCTTCAGTAACTGCGAGACTTGTGAATCCTACTGGAAATCCGAATGAAGGCCGATTTGAGATTAACTACAAAGGTGTTTGGGGTACGGTTTGCAATGACGGTTTCAACAATGTCAGTGCACGAGTTGCGTGTGTCAGTCTCGGTTTCGGGTAAATCAGCATTCTCTATAATCTTCAATTATCTTCTATCATCGCGTACAATATTTCTGATGTAGTTAACCTGTCTACTCAAAACGACATCATCTCCTTCATTCATTAGTGTTCGTTTGGCGGACCCTGTCCCTAGCAAACCTTTCCTACAAAACAGACCATGTAGCCTCTTATCCTGTTAAATTGTTACATCTACACCGGTTAGAATTTGATGCCAATGAATTGTCTTGTTTCTTTACAAAAAACCAATATAAAATGTTACTTTTGGACTTTCTTTTAAGATAACATACACAAGACGCCTTAATAACCTGACAAATAAGTCCCAAGACTGTCTATGTATGAATATTAATAGACCTATGCGAATGTTACTAATAGAAAGATGCAAGAATGTAAAACAAGAATTTTTAATACGTGTGTTTCCTTGAATTAGTCATGTCGGCGTTTTCATCGGGTCTCGATATGGAGAAGGAACTGGGCAAATATGGTTGGATGACGTTGTGTGCACTGGAAATGAGACAAGACTCGACCAGTGCTCTGCACGGCCCTGGGGAGTTCATGACTGCAGTCATAGTGAAGACGTGTCAATCAGTTGCGGTTGGTGTGCATTCATAAACTCTTATCAGTCTCTGATTCTCCTAATTCTGTTCATAACATTTTAACTGGACAACATTCGAGCATAGTAGATATGGATACCATGCCTGGATGCGTTTATGCATGCCGTGAATGATCGAGCGAGTGAACAATATAACGAAAGAACGCTGCGTGCATATTCCTACAAGTTATTCAGTTTATGAGAACCCAACTTTTGTTACAACCAGATCAGAGATCACACTTCCATGTAAAATTGCCTCACGGTTCGTTGTTTCATTATATTCCCGACAACATGAAGTCAGAAGTCGTGCTATTGTTTCCAGAACAAAAGATTCAATCTATCAGGGAATTTAATCAACTGTTTTAAAGAATGTGAATGACTAATGAAGTAATATTTGATTCAGTAACCGCGAGACTTGCGAATTCCACTGGAAATCCAAATGAAGGGCGATTGGAGATTTACCACGAAGGTCTCTGGGGAACGGTTTGCGATGACGGTTTCAACAATGTCAGTGCACGAGTTGCGTGTGCCAGTCTTGGTTTCGGGTAAATCCATATTATCTGTGATCTTTGAGTGGTTTAAACTCATGCACAATGCATCAGCATTCAAGTGTTGTTAACACGTGCATTGAAAATTGCTACAAACCCATTTATTCGAGAATGTTTGCGAGGTGATCGTAACCATAACCAGACTTTGCTGCAAACAATTCTTCATGTCTTCAAAATTCTCCTCTGGAATATTATGAAGCTATTTAATCCCCAAGTTATAAAACATTTATAAAAGTACCAGTGTTTTCGATGAGATTTATAACTTTCGAGAGTACTTACTCATGACATTTGAATACATCTAACTCGCCATGTCGTAGATGTAAAAGTTTATAGTGTCCTAAGTTTTGTCAAAGGCAAAATAGTGAACTATATGCTAAAATATTTCATATGGGCCCAGTAGCAATCGGTTCGAATGTTTACAGTAATAAATTTATAATTTTAATTACAATCAAATTTTAAGACTGTCTCTAAGAACAATGTTATAATAATGATATGATAGGACGATCTCAGAATGTTAGATGCGAATTTTTTTAACTCTTATTCTTGTGTGTATTAGTCATGTTGGAGCTTTCATCGGATCTCGTTATGGAAGTGGTACTGGTCAAATCTGGCTGGATGAAGTCGTATGCCATGGCACTGAGACAAGACTCGAACAGTGCTCTGCACAGCCGTGGGGAAATCATAACTGCAGTCACGACAAGGGCGTTTCAATCAGTTGTGGTTGGTTTGGATTCTCAAACTCTCAAATAGGCCTCTGATTCTCCGAACATCGTTCAGATATCTGACCACCTTCTAAGAATGGCAGATTTGTATAGTCTCGATCTCGAGTCTTGATCTCGAGACGATTCGAGACAGGTTTTTGATGTCTCAGTTTCCGGACCCCACTGCCTTGATCTCAATCTTGGTCTCGCTGTCATTTCTTGACTTTTTGAAAACTGTCTTAAAGCGAAAGTCTTGTTCTCTTCATGCAGCATAGGTCTCGTGCAAGCTGTCAAGCTCCTGTGCTTATTGTCCTGTAGCGATCTGATAACTGTTTAGTCCGAAATGATTAACATACCGGAAGTTTTGAAAAACAGTCTATCTGTTTAAGCAAATGCATTTGCAGTTCTACTTTGATAAAAGTCATCGGGTGACTTTTAGTTTTCCGTAAATAATCGTGAAATCCAAACGTTGCAGATATTGAAACAAGCATTTTTTCGATTTCTGTCAGTACTAAAATCACAAAATGTTTAATTAAAAACCTGAAAGAGTCAAATTTGAATTCACGCAATTTGAAGTCATGAACAAACAAAATAAATGGCTTGCCGTTTGCCGCTGGTGTAGTGCCACCATAAACGAAACGATTGAGACAACATCTAATTTCTCAAGGTGAGTTGTCGTAAATTTAAAACTTATTTTATTGCTATGGAATATTGTTGGTTTAAATTTTATAATCCAATAAAATCTATAGAAGATTTCAGACATCCCGAAATATTAAATTCCCTATATTATTCAGGAGATTGGTTGACTTGTCCCGCCTAGTGTTGACGATTTTTTAGAAAAATTTGTTTTCGGAATTTGGATCCATTTTACATTTCCATCACTTTTGAAAATGTGCAGTTAACACTGTCTGCAACTGTCTTGGACATTATGTTTGTATCGATCTTGGTACCACACTGTTTCGCTCTCAGTCTTAGTAACCAGCTGTTTTGGTCTCCTCTTGGTCTGGAAGTTTGATGTCTTGCAAACAAGTCTGGAGAATAGCATATCCAGGCTGGGTGTCTTTATGCATGGAATGAGTGAACGAACGAATGAACAATCAAACGAAAAGACGATATTTGCATTTTCCTACAAGTTGTCGAATTTATATCAGCTCGTTTCTCATCTAAACAATTTCAATGCGTGTATTTCCATTTATGATTGTCTCCTTTTCCCCTCATTACCATAAAGATTGTCGATTTTTTCAACAACAAATATCAAGACATGCAGGGTTTTCAATAATCGGTGTCAGAAAGACTGAATGACATGTGGAGTAATGTTGTCTTAGGAACAATTGCGAGACTTGTGAATCCCACTGGAAATCCCAATGAAGGCCGATTGGAGATTTACTACGCGGGTGTTTGGGGAACTGTTTGCGATGACGGTTTCAACGATGTCAGTGCACGAGTTGCGTGTGCCAGTCTTGGTTTTGGGTAAATCCACATTCTCTTAGAGCTTTGTGTGGCCCTTATCGTCATGTACAATATTTTCAAATGTTTTCAACCATTTTATTCTACATGATGCCAATTCATACATTCTATAATCTTCATTTTATGAACAACTTGTAAAAAATGGTCAGCTGCGACCGCTCATACAAGCTATTCGTGCATATTTTTCCGCGGCAATATTGGTAGCCTACATATACAACTTGTTTGAAATGGAACGCAATTGAATGTCCTATTACCTATCGCACTCACAGAATAATTAGACGAAGATGCCAATATTTAGATTATAAGCGCTTTCTGGTTACATTTAGCTAAATACACCTAACTTGCGTAAAGTAACCATAATCCTAAGTTTTGTTAAGCGCAATATTGCTTACTTCCCACATAATAGCCTATATTTCACATAATTATTAAAAATGTCCTTGATTGCGAGTAGTATTCTAATGTTGAAAAACCTCACATTTAGTGACTCATGAAATTGAGAATAATATTACAACTATGCGAATATTTTAAATATTTAGGAATAAAAAATAAAGATTTTTAATCAAAATGTTTGTGTGAATTAGTCATGTCGGCACCTTCATCGGGACTCGGTATGGAAGTGGAACTGGGCAAATATGGTTGGATGACGTCGTATGCAGTGGCACTGAGACAAGACTCGACCTATGCTCCGGACGACCCTGGGGAGTTCATAACTGCAGTCACAACAAAGTCGTGTCAATCAGTTGTGGTTGGTTTCGACTCTTACATTCTCTAATCAGTCTTATTTGTTTCATTTTTGTCTGATTTGTCAACGCATCGTTCAGAAAACTGGCCACATTCTGATATTATAAGAGGCGGAAACCTTGAAGGGTTGTTTTTAAATATGCCATGATAAACGTGTGACTGAGCATTCGAACGAAAATATGCAGCGTGAATTGTTCCAACAAGTTATCGAGTTTATAAGAACCCCACTTTTGTTAGAACCAGATCAAAGATCACATTTCGATAAAAACAATTGCCCCACGGTCCATTCTCTCACTATTTCCTCATTACACGAAGTCCTGTCGATGTTTTCAAAACAAAATATTAAACCCCATAAGAGATTTTAATATGCAGTTCGAATGAATGTGAATGACTCATGAAGTAATATTTTCTTCAGCAACCGCGAGACTAGTGAACTCCACTGAAAATACGAATGAAGGCCGATTGGAGATTTATTACAGAGGTGTTTGGGGAACGGTTTGCAATGACAATTTCAACAATGTCAGTGCACATGTTGCGTGTGCCAGTCTCGGTTTCGGGTAAATCAGCATTCTATGAACTTCAATTATCTTCTATCATCGCGTAGCCAACAATATTTCTGATGAAGTTAACCTGTCTACCCAAAACGACATTATCTCATTCATTGATTAGTGTTCGTTTGGCGGACCCTGTCCCTAGCTAACCTTTCCTACAAAACAGACAAAGCAGCCTCTTATCCTGTAAAATTGTTGCATCTACAACGGGTTTCAATTTGAATGCAATTAATTGGCTTGTGTCCTGTAGTATTTACGAAACGCCAATATAAAAATTTCTTATTGAATTCTCTTTCAATATAACTTAGGCGACACAGAACACGTTAATAACTCTGACTGAAAGTATTGTAAATGTATAATTTATTATTTCTCTAGTTTTTATCAACTGCAAATGTAAAACTATACACGATAACTTTTCCACATACTAACAAGTTGGTTGAATTTTAATATTATTTAATCGAATCAATTCCAAGACTGTCTATGTACGAATATTAATAGACCTATGCAGTGTGTGATTTGTCAAAAAAGAAGTGTGGGGGTCGGCTTAATTTCCTTGTTTGGGGGGGGGCCAAAATACGCCGCGGCATATCCGACTAGGGGGTCTGGGGGAGCGTCGTAAGCTATTGATTTGGTGCAATCCAAAGCAAAATCTTCTATTGAAAGTGAATTGAATGAATTGAATAATATCACCTTTTTAAAGATCAGTGAACATGTTATTTATGTTAAATGGTTTGAAGTTTATAATAGTGGCATAGTGCAACATAAGAACATAAAAGTCTAACTTCAACATAAAAGTTGGCTGTACAAATGCAGTAAAATGCACAGGTGCAGGATATATTGAGGTCACAATTTAAAGCGAATGAAATCAGAAAATGTAGTAACCAAAAAACTTGAAACTTCTACCGGCAGTCCAGCACACGATCAATACTTCGCAGTTAGCACCAAAATCAATGATCATACTTAGTATATGTACCCTTGGAAAGCCGAGCATACTTGGAAGTTGGCACCAAAATACTTGTTACTTAGTACAACGCAAAGTGAGAATAATACTCAGCAGTCAGCACTCAGAATAATGAAACAATAGTAAGGTCCTAGGATGAACGAAGTGCTCGGAACTTCACAAGTCACAAGCTGTAACGCATAAACTAAATACTGTTCTTATAACAACTCACAAGAAATAACTTCAAATAAGAAGATATTTGTGTTCCTATTGAGGACTAAAAACAGAAATAATTTCAAATGACAACAGAAACAAGAATCATCAATAACGAAGTGCAAATTATTTATGATGAACTAGTCATCATGCGAAAATTATTGAAATGAAATTGTCATGTATGATGTAGCCTAATTTGTGATGAACTCTAGCTAAGTGGTAGTGACTAGTCTTTAATCATGGCAAAAAGTTTATATCTTGGTCTAAGCTCATCAACATTCCTTTTCTTCCCTGTTGGTTTGTCGTTGGCACCATGCCTGCCTTTTTTGAACCAAGATAAGACATAGGCCTACTCGTGACACTTGAAAAATTGCACAGCAGGGCCATTAACAGCTATCATCAATAGAGCACTGACAGTTTCAGTTTTTAGTCGGTTTCTTGTGTCTGTGTGCTGGAGATTCATGGAACTAAAACCACGCTCGCAATCTGCACTGGAGATAGGATAAATGGACAGTTTTGTCAGCAATTGTTTTAGATGCATTCCTACTTTCAGATTATCTTTAAAAGTAGCAAAATCTGATAGGATTTCAACACTCGCAATAGAACTGAAACAAAGTTGCTTGCAGAGAGCAGCAACCTCTCTGCAACCATACAGCGTTTTTCTAAGTCATCTGTTGGCCAGCTTGTTGGATTCAAGACATTTGCAAGCTTCAATGTCTCTGTGCAAGGGAATCGTTCAGCTATATTGTCTAACAGACACTGGTAGAATTGACTTCTGAGACTGGTAAAATTTGCAAAGTCAGTATCGGTCCGCTTAAGCAGAACACCCTTGAAAGATCCTGTACTATCACACATGTCCCACATGTTTTTTAGACTCTTACCGGGGAATTCTTTCATGGCTAATAACGAGGCTTTCGCTTGGGCAATCTTCATAGTTGCACTGACAAGATTGGCATCATTACTTTGAAAAAACAATGACAATTGCTTCAATGTGCGCAGTGAATCTTTTAGCATGCACAATTGGCTGACAAAGATCCAACTAGACATTTTGTTGGCTAAACCTTTGCACTTGCTTGCTTCCTTAGTCGATCTATCACCATTTTCAGACAACCGCAAAAGATGAGCATGTAATGCACAGTAATCGCGTAGTAGCGCTTTCATGGAAAGAAACGATGAAAAGGCCCATCTCACTTCAAAAATTTTGTTAATTTTGAGCAACACAGTATTGGTGTCTGCAGCTATTGAAGCGAGTTCCCTCTGGTTTTTGGGTGACAGACTGTAGAATTTGTACAAACTGTCTATGAAAATTTTGAAATGAGACACACCATTCATAGAATCGACTGCATTTTTGATAGCTAATTCCAAACGGTGTGCCATGCAATGGAAGCTCTGAACACGTGGAAATTTTGTTGTTTTTGTTGTTTGTTTCTTCTTCTTTAGAGCCTCACAACTGTCAACTGTTGAAAGAATGAGGAGATGAAACGAATAAGTCATACTAACTGCTTGCAGTGGTCCAATTTCGACCCCCTCTTGTGGCACTGGCCGCACTGCCAAAAGAGGGGGTCGAAATTGGACCCCCACACCTTTTTTGGAGGTCGAAGTGTGGGGGTCGGGCCTTAGCAAAGAGGGGGTCCGACCCCCCAACCCCCCCGGCAAATCACACCCTGGACCTATGCGAATGTTACTAATAGAAAGATGCAAGAATGTAAACTTAGAATTTTTAAGACGCATGTTTGCTTGAATTAGTCATGTCGGCGTTTTCATCGGTTCTCGATATGGAGCAGGAACTGGGCAAATATGGTTGGATGACGTTGTGTGCACTGGAAAAGAGACAAGACTCGACCAGTGCTCTGCACGGCCCTGGGGAGTTCATGACTGTAGTCATAGCGAAGACGTGTCAATCAGTTGTGGTTGGTGTGCATTCTTAACTCTTAAATCAGTCTGTGATCATCCTAACATTGTTCATGTAACTGGCAGGGATGGGCAAATTGCTCGGAAAAATCTAATTGAATTAAAAATTGCAAATAACTTTGGGACTTGGAATGTAATTTCAAATTACAAAATACTTGGGAAATGTAATTGAATTACAAATTAATAAAAAAACAAATTGCGCAATTTCAAGTAATTTCAATTACGTAATTTCAATAACTGCCATTCCCTGATAACTGACGAACATTCGAGCATAGTAGATATGGATTCCAAGGCAGGATGTGTGTATGCATGCCGTGAATGATCGAGCGAGTGAACAATCTAACGAAAGGACGCTGGGTGCATATTCCTACAAGTTATTCAGTTTATGAGAACCAAACTTTTGTTACATCCAGATCAGAGATCACACTTCCATGTGAAATTGCCTCACGGTTCGTTGCTTCATTATATTCCCTACAACATGAAGTCAGAAGTCGTGCTGTTGTTTCCAGAAGAAAAGATTAAATTTACTGGGGAATTTAATAATCAGTTTTAAAGAAAGTGAATGACTAATGAGGTAATATTTGCTTCAGTCACCGCGAGACTTGCGAATTCCACTGGAAATCCAAATGAAGGCCGATTGGAGATTCACCACGCAGGTGTCTGGGGAACAGTTTGCAATGACGGTTTCAACAATGTCAGTGCACGAGTTGCGTGTGCCAGTCTTGGTTTCGGGTAAATCAACATTCTCTATGATCATTGAGTAGCTCTTCCCGAAGCGCAATTCCTTTAGCATTCACATGTTGCTAACGTTTGCACTCAGAAAAGTCGCAGTCCAATTTATTCGAGAATGGTTGCATGGCGACCCCAATTATAGCCAAACTTTGCTGCAAACAATTTTTTGAGGTGTGCAGAATTCTCCGCTGAAATACTATGACCTGTTATCAGATAATTTTATATGCAGTGCAATTTAATACCAAAGTAATTAGACACTAATAAAAGTACCAGTGTTTTCTATGAGCGCTCTGGGGTGATTTAAACTGTCAACATTTTAATATATCTGACTCGATGAGAAAGTTTATATAGTGTCCAAAGTTTGTCAAGGGCGAAATAGCAAACCATAATTATGCATAATAATAAGAACAATATTATAATATTGGTATGATAGGACGATCTCAGAATGTGAAATACGAATTTTGTTAGCTCTTATTCTTGTGTGTATTAGTCATATTGGAGCTTTCATTGGATCTCGTTATGGAAGTGGTACTGGTCAAATCTGGTTGGATGAAGTCGTATGCAATGGCACTGAGACAAGACTTGAACAGTGTTCTGCGCAGCCGTGGGGAATTCATAACTGCAGTCACGAGAAGGACGTGTCAATAAGTTGTGGTTTGTGTGGATTCTCAAACTCTCAAATCAGTGTTTCATCCTCAGAACATATTTGAGAAAACTGGCCAAATTCTGAGATTAGTAGATACGTATAGGCCGACATTGACAGGATGTAATTATATATATGACGTGAAAGAACGAAAGATCTAAAAATGCGAACCTTGCGTGTTCATACAAGTTGTCGAGTATAAAAGAACTCGAAGTTTGCTATAACCAGCTCAGAGAGCATATTATCATATAAAATACTCACACGGTCCAATTGCCATTTTCGTCACTTCATGAAATAGGGTGCTATTGCCAATGATTTTAGAGCAAAATATTCATCCTTGCAAGGAATTTAATAACCAATTTTAAAGAATGTGAAAACCAGGGGAATAATATTTGCTTCAGTCACCGCGAGACTTGCGAATTCCACTGAAAATCCGAATGAAGGCCGATTGGAGATTTACCACGCAGGTGTTTGGGGGACGGTTTGTGATGACGGTTTCAACAATGTCAGTGCTCGAGTTGCATGTGCCAGTCTTGGTTTCGGGTAAATTCACATTCTCTTGGATCGTTTTGAGGCTCATATCGATATATAGAATTTTTCAGCTGATTTTAACGATTGCAATCAAAGGAACGACGACACATTCATGTGATTATGTTCCTTTTGGCATATTCTTCCGGTAGCTAAACTTTCCTACAAGCAGTTCGAGTAACATCCTCAGGTGCTGAGTATTGAAACTTACATTACGACTTTTAATTCGGCACACACAGAACACTGATTTGAAGATGACAATAGTTAGACTGTGCACTTTCTGGCAATTCAATTTTAATAGTACACACCGCTTATAAACTTAATATGCCTAGCTTGTCCAATTATAAATGCATAATTTATTTATAATCTCCTAAATGTTTTCTAAGTGGCCAAATTCTTAACTGAACACGTAAAATATTTCGCATCGTAACAATATGCGTGAATGTCCATAATAATCTACTGTTCAAATATTAAATTTTATATCTGATGAAAATAAGAATAATAATAAGACTATGGTGATGGTAGAAATATATAGGAATAAGTAACAAGAATTTTTATTAACAATGTTTGTTTGAATTAGTCATGTCGGCACCTTCATCGGGACTCAGTATGGGAGTGGAACTGGGCAAATCTGGTTGGATGACGTCGTATGCAGTGGCACTGAGACAAGACTCGACCTGTGCCCCGGGCTGCCCTGGGGAGTTCATAACTGCGATCACAACAAAGACGTGTCAATCAGTTGTGGTTGGTTTGGATTCTCAAACTCTCAAATAGGCCTCTGATTTTCCGAACATCGTTCAGATATCTGGCCAACTTCAAAGAATGGCAGATTTGTATAGTCTCGGTCTCGAGTCCTTGGTCTCGAGACGTCTCTAGACAGGATTTTTGAAATCTCAGTTCCGGACCCCACTGTCTTGGTCTAGGTCTTGGTCTCGCTGTCATTTTTTGACTTTTAGAAACTGTCTTAAGGCGAAAGTCTTGTCCTCTTCAAGAAACGGCTTCGTGAAAGCTGTCTTTAGCTCCTTCGCTTATTGTTCTGTAATGGTCTGATAACTGGTAAGTCGAAAGTGATAAACATACTGGAAGCTTTGAAAAACAGTTTCTGGGTAAACAATAACATTTGCATTTCTACTTTGCTAAAAGTCATCGGTTGATCCTTTACTGTTCCGTAAATAATCGAGAGATCGACACGTAACGAATATTGAGACGAGCATTTTTTCCATTTTCTATCAGTATAAAAACACAAAATGTTTCATTAAAAACCTTAAAGAGTCACATTTGAATTCGCGCAATTTGAAGTCACAAGACAAACAAAATGAATGGCGTGCCGTGTGCCGCTGGTATAAAGCCAACATAAGCGAAACGATTGAGACAGCATCTGATTTCTCAAGGTGAGTTGTTGTAAATTTAAAATTTATTTGTTTGGTGTGGAATATTTTTGGTTTAAATTTTAGAATCCGATCAAATCTTTAGAAGATTTCAGAAATCCCTGAAATATTAAATTCTCTCTATTATTCAGGAGATCGGTTGACTTGTCCCTCCTGGTGTTGACGATTTTTGAGAAAAATTGTGTTCGGGATTTGGATCCATTTTACATTTCCATCACTTTTGAAAATGTGCAGTTAACACTGTCTGCAACTGTCTTGGACCTTGTGTCTTGGTCTCGATCTTGGTACCACACTGTTTCGCTCTCAGTCTTAGTAACCAACTGTTTTGGTCTCCGCTTGATATGGAAGTTTGATGTCTTGCATACAAGTCTGGAGAATAGCATATGCAGGCTGGGTGTCTTTATGCATGACATGAGTGAACGAACGAATGAACAATCAAACGAAAAGACGATGTTTGCATATTCCTACAAGTTGTCGAATTTATATCAGCTCGTTTCTCATCTAAACAATTTCAATGCGCGTATTTAGAATTGTCTCATTCACCCCTCATAACCACATAGATTATCGATGTTTTAAAGCAAAATATCAAGCCGTGCAGCTATATAATAATCAGTTTTAGAAAGTCCGAATGATTCGTGGAGTAATATTTGTTTTAGGAACAATTGCGAGACTTGTGAATCCCACTGGAAATCCGAATGAAGGTCGATTGGAGATTTACTACGCGGGTGTTTGGGGAACGGTTTGCAATGACGGTTTCAACGATGTCAGTGCACGAGTTGCGTGTGCCAGTATCGGTTTAGGGTAAATCCACATTCTCTTAGATCTTTGTGTGGCTGTTATCCTCATGCACAACATTTTCAAATTCTTTTAACGTTTCTATATAACTACGAGGCCGCAATTTCTAAATGCTATAATCTTCGTTTTACGAACAGCTTGTTAAAACGGTCAGCTACGATCGTTCTTACAAGCTGTTCGTGCAGCCTCCTCCGGTGCAATACTGGTACATCAACAACTTGTTTGATTTGGAACGCAATTTAACTTCTTATTACCTATCGCTATCGCGGAGCACTTAGACAAAATGCCAATATTATTGGTTACTTCTGATCACACATAATTTATTTCACATAATTAACAATGTCCTTGATTGTGAATAGTATTCTAATGTTTTAAAACTCAAATTTAGAAGCTGATGAAAAAAGTATAATATTAGGCCTATAACTATGTGTGCAATAGAAATATTTAAAAATAAAATATAAGAATTCTTATTATTAATGTTTGCGTGAATTAGTCGTGTCGGCACCTTCATCGGGACTCGGTATGGGAGTGGAACTGGGCAAATCTGGTTGGATGACGTTGTGTGCAGTGGCACTGAGACAAGGCTCGACCTATGCACCGGACAGCCCTGGGGAGTTCATAACTGCAGTCACAACAAAGACGTGTCAATCAATTGTGGTTGGCTTCGACTCTTATACTATTAAATCAGTCTGATTTGTTTTATTTTTATCTGATTTGTCAGCGCTTCGTTCTGAGAGACTTGGTACATTCTGATATTGTAAGAGGCGGAAACCTTGAAGGGTTGTTTTAAATATGCCATGATAAACGTGTGAATGAGCATTCGAACGAAATAACGCAGCATGCGTTGTTCCTACAAGTTATCGAGTTTATAAGAACCCACTTTTGTTAGAACGATTTCAAAGATCACATTTCTATAAAAAACAATTGCCTCACTATTTCCTCATTACACGAAGTCCTGTCGATGTTTTCAAAACAAAATATTAAACCCATCAGAGAATTTAATATACAGTTCGAAAGAATGTGAGTGACTCATGAAGTAATATTTGCTTCAGCAACCGTGAGACTAGTGAACTCCACTGGAAATCCGAATGAAGGCCGATTGGAGATCTATTACAGAGGTGTTTGGGGAACGGTTTGCAATGACAATTTCAACAATGTCAGTGCACAAGTTGCGTGTGCCAGTCTCGGTTTCCGGTAAATCAACCTTCTCTACGATCTTCATTTATCTTTTCTCCTCGCGTACAGTATTTCTGATGAAGTTAACCTGTCCATTCAAAACGACATTATTTCATTCATTCATTAATGTTTGTTTGGCGGACCCTGTCCCTAGCTAACCTTTCTACAAAACAGACCAAGCAGCGTCTAATCCTGTAAAATTGTTACATCTACAACGGGTTTCAATTTGAATGCAATTAATTGTCTTGTGTCCAGACCTGTAGTATTTACAGAACACCAATATAAAAATGTCACTTTTGGACTTCTCTTTCAATATAACATACACAGAACATGTTAATAATCTGACTTAGCGTATTGTAAATGTATAATTTTTTATTTATCGAGTTTTATCAAGTGCAAATGTATAATTTTAGACGTTAACTTTTCCACTTATTAACAAGTTGGTTGAATGCTTAATATTATTTTATCAGATCAGGTCCAAGACAGAGAATATTAATAGACTTATGCTAATGTTACTAATAGAAAGATGAAAGAATGCAAACTAAGATTTTTTAAGACGCATGTTTGTTTGAATTAGTCAGGTCGGCACTTTCATCGGGTCTCGATATGGAGCAGGAACTGGGCAAATATGGTTGGATGACGTTGTGTGCATTGGAAATGAGACAAGACTCGAACAGTGCTCTGCAAAGCCCTGGGGAATTCATGACTGCAGTCATAGAGAAGACGTGTCAATCAGTTGTGGTTGGTGTGCATTCATAAACTCTTATGTCAGTCTCTGATTCTTCTAACATTGTTCATAATATTACAACAAGCCAACATTCGAGCATAGTAGATATGGATACCAAGGCAGGATGTGTTTATGCATGCCGTGAATGATCGAGAGAGTGAACAATCTAACGAAAGAACGCTGCGTGCATATTCCTACAAGTTGTTGAGTTTATGAGAACCAAACTTTTGTAACAACCAGATCAGAGATCACACTTCCACATAAAATTGCATCACGGTTCATGGTCTTATTATTTTCCGTACTACATGAAGTCGTGCTAATGTTTTCAGAACAAAAGATTCAGTGTGTTAAAAAATTTAATAAACAGTTTCAAAGAATGTGAATGACTCACGAAGTAATATTTGCTTTAGTAACCATGAGACTAGCGAATTCCACTGGAAATCCGAATGAAGGCCGATTGGAGATTTACCACGCAGGTGTTTGGGGAACGGTTTGCGATGACGGTTTCAACAATGTCAGTGCACGAGTTGCGTGTGCCAGTCTTGGTTTTGGGTAAATCCATAATTATTATCTGGGTTGTTTGAGTGGTTTAAACCCATGCACAATTCCATCAGCATTCAGGTGTTGTTAATATGTGCATTCAAAAATGTCACAATTTCATTTATTCGAGTATGTTCGCGAGGCGACCCCAACCATAGCCAAACTTTGCTGCATACAATTTTTGGAAGTGTGCAGAATTCTCCGCTGAAATGTTATGATCTATCAACAGAGATTTTGATAATTATGCAGTGCTTTTAATACCCAAGTTATAAAACACTGAAAAAACTAGCGGAGTACAATGCTGATGCAGAGCTTCTCATTTGAGGCGACCGATCGATCGATATCCTTGGTCGATCGCCTAGCAAAGTTCTGGTCGATCAAAAAATCGATCGCGCTCGATGAGTTAGACTCCAATAGGAACCTGGATCCAGACCATTATTTCATTTATCTGATTTACATTATTTGTGAAAGTTCAGCCTAGGATCTATACAGCAATTACAGCATTGTATCGACATGCAGAGGAGTCTTAACTACAGTTCATAAGTGTTGCGTGTATTCTAGCAGTTAATGGACAGCCATATAATATGCAGCTATACGAATACGATACACAAAATATGCTGTATACAAAAGTTCCCGAGGTCGACCGCGCCTCGATCGCCTACTCAATCCAGCGGGATTGATTTTCAAATCGCGTTCTGTTTTCAAATGAGAAGCTATGTGCTGATGACATTTTAATACATATAGCTCGCCACGTCGTCGATATAAAAGTATATTGTGTCGTAAGGTTTTTAAACGCTAATAGTTAACTAAATGCGTAAAATATTTCAAATGGGCCTATTATCAATCTGTTTGAATGTTTACAATAATATAATTTTTATAACAATCACATTTGAAGACTGTCTTAATATATTATTATTATAATAATGGTATGACAGAAAGATCTCAGAATGTGAAATACGAATTTCTAGCACTTAGGCCTATTCTTGTGTGTATTGGTCATGTTGGAGCTTTCATCGGATCTCGTTATGGGAGTGGAACTGGCCAAATCTGGTTGGATGACGTCGTATGCAGTGGCACTGAGACAAGACTCGACCAATGCTCCGGACGGCCCTGGGGAGTTCATAACTGCAGTCACAACAAAGACGTGTCAATCAGTTGTGGTTGTTTTGGATTCTCAAACTCTCAAATAGGCCTCTGATTCTCCGAACATCGTTCAGATATCTGACCACCTTCTAAGAGTGGCAGATTTGTATTGTCTCGGTTTCGAGTCCTTGGTCTCGAGACGTCTCTAGACAGGATTTTTGAAATCTCAGTTTCCGGACCCCACTGTCTTGGTCTAGGTCTTGGTCTCGCTGTCATTTTTTGACTTTTAGAAACTGTCTTAAGGCGAAAGTCTTGTCCTCTTCAAGAAGCGGTCTCCATATTTGTCGAGCAAGCTGTCTTTAGCTCCTGTGCTCATTTTTCTGTAATGGTCTGATAAATAGTGGAAGTTTTGAAAAACTGTCTTTCTGGTCAAACAAATGCATTTGCATTTCAACTTTGATAAAAGTCATCAGTTGATCCCTGCTTTTCCGTAAATAATAGAAACATCTTCACGTAACAGATATTGGAATGAGCATTTTGTTCGATTTTCTATCACGTCAATCAACTGCAAAACATTGTCTTTACCTCTTTGAGAAGATGGGAGACATAGAAACAAATGAACTTCTAATGGAGATTTCACGTTTTGTTGCAGTCTTTCGTCGAGACAATCAGCCTGATTGTCTCGACGAAAGACTGCAACAAAACAGCTAACAACAGCACGAGACTTTCTACAGTACATTTATGTGAATGAACTTCATGACTTTTATCCCAATCTGTCAATTGCACTGAGAATTCTCCTGACCACCCCAGTAACAGTGGCCAGTGCTGAGAGCAGTTTCAGCACACTGAAGCTAATTAAAACAGTTAATCGTTCCACCATGCTCAGCAGCAGGTTATCATCCCTGGCAATGATCTCAATTGAAAGTGAAACTACCCGAAAGCTGACTATGACGAGCTATTGGAACGATTCTCAGAAAAGAAGGCGAGACGAAAACAGTTTTCCTGAGACATGAGCTCCAGTATCGATGCCAAGTAGGCCTATTGATGCCTACATGTACTTTGTTGATTTAGCTGTTTCTGTTGTTGGTGAGCAGGGGAAGGCAACGGAAGACCTGGATGGACAACATCCAAGAAGACCTACAGAAGAGGGGTACAGATATAACGAAGATCGGCAGGATAGTAGGGAATAGAGAACACTGGAGAGGCTTCATAAGGGCCTCATCGTCGGGAAACTGATGAAAGAGAAATAAGAAGAAGAAGTTGTTGGTGAAAGAGCTGGGTTTAAAGAGACAAAGAGACGACATCTTGTCAATCCCGTTTGCAGTGTATTTTTCGTACTTATTGGGACGGGGGGCCTCAAGTAAGGGTTTGCAATGGGGGCATCCAGTACCCTAGCGCCGGCACTGTGAACTGTCGTGAGTTTATGTTATCTAATTTGTTTGGAATATTGTTAGTGTAACTTTTAGAATCCGATCGAATCTTTTGAAGATTTAAGACATCCCTGAAATACTATTTTTATGTGATTCTGGAGATCGGTTGACTTGTCCCTGCTAGTGTCAAAAGAGTTGAGAGAAAAAGTTTTTGGAATTTTAGTCCATTTTTCATTTGCATCACTTTCGAAAATGCTCGGGTAACACTGTTTGAAACCGGCTTGGGCCTTGTGCCTCACTGTCTTGGTCTCGTCTTGGTCTCGAGGTCTTAAGTCCTACATGCAAGTCTGTAGTATAGTAGATACAGATACGTTAGCGGGGTGTGTTTGCATGAGGTAAGTGAACGAACGAATAAACAATCAAACGAGACACGAAGCCTGCATAATGTACATATTCCTACAGGTTGTCGACTTTATATAGCCACGTTTTTGTTCTTAAACAATACCAGGTTTCGTATTTATATATTATTTTAGCTTCAAGGCAATTGTCTCATTTTTTCAACATTACACCTTCGAGCACCTCATCGCCAGGGTTACGGTCGCTGAAAGCTCGTTCGTCTTCGCGGTTGTCTACCGCCCAGGCTCTGCGGCGGTGACTGCAGCCTTCTTCGACGAGCTTCGCGTACTGCTCGAATACTTGTCATCGTTCGCCATGCCCTACGTCATCACAGGCGATATCAACATTCGCTTTGACCGTCTTGATGACCCGACAGCTTTGCGTGCTACTGAGTTGCTTGACATATTCGGTGCGGTACAGTGCGTGGCTGGTGCGACTCATGATCGCGGAGGCACCCTTGATGTCGTCATCACCAGAAAGGACGAGAGACCACCAGCGGTTGATGTCATCAATGTTCCTGGAGGTGCGTCTGACCATCGGATGGTGGCCTGGTCCTTCCACGCCGCCCCACCCGAGACGCCCGTCTACAGAACACAGCGTCGCAGATCCTGGAGGCACTTCGATGTAGATCGGTCCAGGGCCGATCTCAAAGCCTCTTGCCTCTGTGACGGCTCCGCTGGCTCCTCGTCGGGCGATGGCGTCGATGCGATGGCTATGCGCTTCGATGAAGTGGTTTCGGCCTTGCTCGACGTCCACGCGCCGATGGCTGAAATCACCTGTCGGGTTCGACGCTCGTCCGACAAGTGGTACGACTCGGATTGTCGTTCTGCGAAGCGTCGCACAAGGCGGCTTGAGCGTCAATTCAAGAGGTCGCGCACGTGTGCTGATCGTGACAGTTGGATGGGCTCGCTGAAATCCATGCATCGCCAGGTTCGATCAAGGCGGGATCGATTCTGGAAGTCAAAAGTCGATGCACGGCGTGACCCGGCGTCGCTATGGCGAGCGATAAATGACGGACTGGGCAGGGGTGAGGACGCGGCACCTAGTGCTGTACCGGGACTTTCTGCTGAGGCTTTCGCCGACTACTTCGACCAAAGAGTCTCCGACATCAGGTCGGCTACTGATGGCGCGCCTCCACCGGTGATTCGTGACATCTCGACGTCGGATCGGTTTTCCGGTTTCGTACCTGTTACGACCGACGTTGTCTGCCGGTTGGTTAAGGACGCTGCCGACAAGTACTCGATGAAAGACCCGATGCCTACGTGGCTGCTTAAGACCATCATCGACCTGCTCGCCCCGTAACATCGCCTTACTGTTCAATTCATCGCTGTCCTCCGCACCGTCCCGACGTGTTACAAGGACGCTTATGTTACACCTCGCCTTAAGAAGTCTATGCTTCCTCGTGAAGAGCTCTCAAGCTACCGACCGATTTCGAACCTGTCGTTCCTCTCCAAGCTGCTCGAGCGGGTCGTCAGTCTCCAGCTGACCGATCATCTGGCGTCGGCAGGACTTCTTCCCGTTCATCAGTCGGCCTACCGGAAATTCCATTCAACCGAGTCCGCGCTTCTCAAGGTGGTTACCGACCTTATCGAGGCGATTGATGCGGGAAACCACGCGCTGCTCGGCCTGCTCGATCTATCGGCGGCGTTCGATACCGTCGACCATGATGCGCTGATCGAACGCTTGGAGAGGACCTACGGAATCGGTTCGGTGGCACTAGACTGGCTCCGTTCCTACCTGAGCGGTCGTAGACAGACAGTGCTCTACGATGGAGTCTTGTCATCTGTTCGCTCTCTCGTCTGCGGTGTCCCTCAAGGCTCTGTACTCGGACCGCTGCTGTTCCTGCTCTACACGGCCGACGTCGGTGAGCTTGCCGCCAGTCTCGGCTTGTCATCTCATTTCTACGCCGATGACTCGCAGCTCTACAAGTGGGGCCGACCGTCAACTGATCAGCAGCAGCGGCGAAGGATGGAGTTGGGAGTTGAGCGGATCGTGGAGTGGATGCGATCTAACAGACTCCGTCTCAACCCCGAGAAGACGGATTTCTTATGGTGAGCGACCAGCAGACGGTGCCCTCATCTTGGCACTGTCGAACTGAGTGTCTGCGGGTCTGCGATCCGACCTGTGACCGTCGTCCGCGATCTCGGCGTCACGCTAGAATCAGGCCTGTCCATGAGAAGTCATGTGGCGCGAATCGTTGGCTGCTGCTTTCGTCAGCTCCGTCTCCTGAGAGGCTGCATCAGGTCATTGCCTTTCGAGGCTGCGATAGAGGCCGTTGCCGCCTTCGTCACCTCTCAGGTTGACCGCTGCAATAGCCTACTGGTCGGTGCGCCCAAGTGCCTCTTGGATTGCCTGCAGTCCGTTCTCAACGCTGCTGCGAAGCTGCTATGCAACCGGAGGAAATATGATCATGTCACGCCGCTCCTCCGTGATGTTCTGCACTGGCTGCCAGTCTCTCTGCGTATTGAGTTCAAAATCTGTTTGTTGGTCTACAAGTCACTTCATGGGGCCGCGCCTGAGTATTTGCGCGATTACTGCATCGGGACGCATTCTTCCGCCTCCGGTTGCGACTCCGATCGCTCGAGAAAAGCGATCTTCGCGCAAAACGGATGAAAACCCGTTTTGGCGATCGCGCTTTCTCGGCGACCGGCCCCAGATGCTGGAACGGTCTTCCTCCTGCCCTGCGAGCGGCTAACACAGTTGACTCCTTCAAATCTGGACTCAAGACTTATTTGTTCTGTAAGGCCTACCCTGCTGTTAGTTGACTGTGAGGCGCCCTTGTAACGGCATGGCTGTGTTACGGCGCCATATAAATTGTCACTGTTATTATTATTATTATTATTATTATTATTATTATTATTATTATTATTATTATTATTATTATTATTATTATTATTATTATTATTATTATTGTCGATGTTAAAGCAAATATTAAGTCATGCATGATATGAACGTTTAAGAACGTTCGAATAACTCATCAAGTAGTAGGTCTAATTATTTTAGGAACAATTGCAAGACTTGTGAATCCCAGTGGAAATCCGAATGAAGGCCGATTGGAGATTAACTACGCGGGTGTTTGGGGAACGGTTTGCAATGACGGTTTCAACGATGTCAGTGCACGAGTTGCGTGTGCCAGTATCGGTTTTGGGTAACTCCACATTCCCCTAGATATTTGTAAAGCTATTATCCACATATTCAATCCTTTCAAATGTTTAACGATTCTATTCTACATGGCGCCAACTAATCCATACGATAGTGTTAATTTTACGAACAATGCCCATTACTGACCGTTCTTACAAGCTTACAAGCTGTTCGTGTAGCCTTCCCCAATGTATTATTGGTAGGCCTACACCTACAACGGTTTTGAATTTGAACGCAATTTAATGGCCTACTGCCTATCGCACTGGCAGAACAATAATATTAGTGAAAAAATACCTGTATTTAGACTTCTGGTGACACTGAGGACATCTAATTACACCTAAGTTACCATTTTCTAAATATATAATTTATTTTATTCTAGGTTTTGTTAAGCGCAATATAGCTTTCTTTACACGTTAAATATTTAACACATCAACAATGTAGCTGATTATGACTAACTAAGTAAGTAAGTATATTTTTAATATAACCAGCTGCCAAGCAGCACTCTTGTGAACACGCATAAGCAATATACACCGTGTCTCAAAATAAACTGTGCAAAATTGTTTCTGTCAGAACTTCGTCAAATTTCCACCAATTTTAATAATTTTTGGTAGGTAGATGGTAAAATGGCTGAAATTTTATGCTATATATAAATTTTCCACCTCACCTGACTCAAATCACCGCACTACCTTGTTAAACACAGATGTACAAATTTTCATATAACGCTTAAATTTTAACAATTAGAGTGCTCAGATTTTGTTCATCAATTCGTTAGAGGGCATCAAAGTGAATGGGGCATACTATCGCGACAACCTTCTTGCCCAGAAGCCACTGCCAGACATACGCCGGATATCTCAGGGCGACTTTTTTGGCTTTCAACAGGATGGGGCGCCCCGGCGCATCGAGCACGCGACACTGTCTTTTCCTGGAGCGAGAAACGCCCGACTTCATACCTCCAACACTGTTGCCACCGAATTCACCGGATCTTAACCCAGTCGTCTATAGCAAATGGAGTGTGCTGCAGGAGAAGGTTTACTGATCCAGAATAGTCAACGTCGACGAACTCAAAACGAGCCTGATCGACGAGTGGGCGCGCTTTGACCAGTCGATCGTTGATGCTGCTATCGGCCAGTGGCGTCGCCGTCTAAGCGCTTGTGTCCGTGTAAGCGGGGCACATTTCGAGAACCAATTCTAACACTTTTAAGCAGATCTGTCATAACAATTAAAACCTCTGCTAAGTAAACCATATTTTACTTTACTGCGTGCTAATTCAGTCGTCAGATAGTTTGTTGCATGTAATACAATTTGAGCGTTATATGAAAAATTGGTACATCTGTGTTTAACAAGGTAGTGCGGTGATATGAGTCAGGTGAGGTGGAAAATTTATGTATAGCATAAAATTTCAGCCATTTTGCCATCTACCTACCAAAAATTATTAAACTTGGTGGAAATTTGACGAAGTTCTGACAGAAACAATTTTGCACAGTTTATTTTGAGACACGGTGTAGATTCACGTAAACTTCAAAATCTATGACCAGTGAGACTGAGAGACAACACTAATCACTGTAATCAGTATGCGAACAACATTCTGACTATAAAATGTTGTCCTCATTCCTTCGTCAGCTTTTAGCAGCACAGTGCACCGGGTCATGGCATCTGGGACGTTGGCTGTAATAATAATCTAATGTTTAAAAAAACAAATTTAGTGACTGATGAAAATAAGAATAATATTATAACTATATAAACAATAGAAATATAATATTTGGAAAAAATAAGAAATTTTTATTAAAATTGTTTGTGTGAATTAGTCATGTCGGCACTTTCATCGGAACTCGGTATGGGAGTGGAACTGGGCAAATCTGGTTGGATGACGTCGTATGCAGTGGCACTGAGACAAGACTCGACCTATGCTCCGGACGGCCCTGGGGAGTTCATAACTGTAGTCACAACAAAGACGTGTCAATCAGTTGTGGTTGGTGTTGATTCTCAAACTCTCAAATCAGATTGATTTGTTTTAATTTTTGTCTGAAAACTGGCCAATATTCTGGTATTGTTAGATGCGGAAACCTTGAAGGTGTGTTTTTAAATATGCCGCTAATAAACGAATTAATGAACATTCCTTCGAATGAGCGCAACGTGCATATTCCTACAAGTTATCGAGTTTATTAGAGCCCCAATCCTTGTTAGAATCAGATCGAAGATCACACTTCCATAGAAATTTGCCTCACGATCCATTCTCTCACATATCCTCACTACACAAAGTCCTGTCGTTGGTTTTAAAACAAAATATTCAACCACTCACGGATTTAATAAACAGTTTGAAGGAATGTGAATGACTCATAAAGTAATATTTGCTTCAGTGACTGCAAGACTTGTGAATCCAACTGGAAATCCGAAGGAAGGCCGACTGGAGATTTACTACAGAGGTGTTTGGGGAACGGTTTGCGATGATAATTTCAACGATATCAGTGCACGAGTTGCGTGTGCCAGTCTTGGTTTCGGGTAAATTCCCATTCGCATAGATCTTCGATTGGCTCGTACTCTGGCATACAGTATGTCTGATGTAGGTAACGTGTCTACTCTGAAAGACGCCATCTCATTCATCCTGTAATGTTCGTTTATCCAACCATGTCTCTAGCTAACCCTTTCTAGCAACGCTGCACACACCATTATACGGTACGACACTGCTACATCTAGAACGGGTTTGAATGTGTGTTCAATTAATTGTCCTGGTGCAATAAGCGTGGTCCCGGCTCGACCTGGACTCGGTGGGTCCCCGCCTTGTGTGGCCTGCCGCAGGTCTCTGTCCTTGGTCCCCTCTCTTATTCATTATTTGTATCTCCGGTCTTGCCCTGCTTCTTGCGGAACATGGTGCCTTGGCCCAACTCTATGCAGATGATACACATCCACTGCCTGTCATCTAACTGTGCATCTACTGCCAAGGCTATGGGTCAGACACAGACTGCGTTAGAGACATAGATGGCATCCACCCGTGTCTGCCTAAACCCTGCCAAGACTAAATTCATGTGGCTGGGCTCCCGGCAGTAGCAGGTTAAGTTTAACATGATTGACCTCTCTACTGAATTTTCTAGCTACACTTTCTCCACCTGGGTCAGAGACCTTGGTGTTCTACTGTATCAGGAACTTACGTTTGCGCTTCACCTCCATCTCCTCAGTCGCGACTGCGAATATCAACTGCGCCAGCTTCGCATTGTTGCTCACTCTCTCTCAACTGGCGCTGCAACTACACTTGTGCATGCTTTCGTCACAGCTTGCCTCGACTTTTGCCTATCCCCTTATTCAGAATTACCAGCTGGACGGCTGTCCTGCCTTGACCGTATTCTACGCTCTGCAGCACGACTTATCTGCCACATACCCAAATTCAGCCACGTGTCAAATTACATGCTGGAGGTCCAGCACTGGCTCCTTTTCCGTCAGCGTATGGGGTGCAGGGTCGCCTCCTTGTTATGGCAATGCCAGCTAAGCCTCGTTCCAGCTTACCTACTTGACCTTTGTCGACTGGTGTCGGGTACTCGGAGTAGTTGCTCCCTACGCTCAGCGGGGGTGCTCTCAGTCCCGCTTGCCCGTGATTCTCTATCATGCAAAGTCGCACTTTTTCTGTGGTGGGCCTGCTTGAGCTGCGCTTGTTCCCTAGGTCACTCGATGACACATTCTATAAGCGCTTGAAATAGGTTCTGTTTGACCGTGCTGGACCCGGAAGCACCTCTGAGTTGTGACCATGAAGAGGCGCTATATTAATTCTCGACTGAATTTACAGAAATCTGTGATAACTTTTTCACTTTCTGGACTAAGCTCTTTCTGGGTTATTTCTCTCTTTTAAGTTTACATACCGAGTCTCAATACACCTAACTCGGAGTATTGTAAATGTATAATTTATTATGTTCGAAGTTTTATCAAGCGCAAATATTTAACCTTACAGGTAATATTTTCTGCATTCTAACACTGTGCGCCTCTGAGTAGGTCTCTTGAAGAGGCGCTATATAAATTCTCGGAATGATGAATGAATGTGGTTACATTTTTATAATAATATTACTTTATCAAATCAGTTTTAAGATTGTGTGTAGTATAATAATTTTATCTTAATAATGTTACTAATAGAAAGATGCAAAAATGTAAACTAAGAACATTTAATGCGCATGTATGTTTGCAATTAGTCATGTTGGCACCTTCATCGGATCTCGTTATGGATCAGGAACTGGGGAAATCTGGGTGGATGACGTTGCATGCACTGGCACTGAGACAAGACTCGAACAGTGCCCCGGGCTGCCCTGGGGAAATCATAACTGCGGACACAGCGAAGACGTGTCAATCAGTTGCGGTTGGTGGGCATTCACGAAGTCTTAAATCAGAGTTTGAATCTCAGAACTTCGTTCAGAGAAATGGCGAAATTCTGATAAATCAATTCTGGGAGAGCAAAATTGCATATTATGATAATTCAAGATCTTGCCTTATTGTTTCCTTCATTGGATCAAAGATTGACGATGTTGTAAAACAAAACGTTTGGCCCATCACGGAATTGAATAATGAAGCCCCACTTTGTTAAGCACAGATTAGAGATTACACTTCAAGATAAAATTGCCTTACGGTCCACTGTCTCAATATTTTCTTCACTATATGAAATCCTGCTGATGTTTTAAAACAGATGTTAAACTCATCGAGAACTTTAATTAGCATCTGTCAGAAGGCGATGGACTTGTCTTTTAACCTAGGATATATCTTTTATTGTTATTAATTCAAGGACAGTATGCTTTCAACGCCACTTGCTGATAGGTGCGTGTTCCCATTTAAATGCTTGCATGTTTTTAAATATTGATCTTGTACAGTTTCTTTTACGCCTACTGATTCAATGGATCATACGGGGATATTATGTTGTCAATGCCATTTCAACGTAGAATTTGTAATTGTAATTGTTATTACGACAATTTCTAGAGCATCGTCAGTAGCAAGCTACTTCAAGGATGCTTTACACACATGACATACATACACAATGTCAACTTTCCACGCAGATGATAAGAGCAAGTACAGTTTTAATTGGAGCATCTGCATACTTTTTTGCAGTAACAGACCAGATGAGTACAAATTTGTCAACAGCATCGACAGGAGCTCATATGAAATACACCACTGCTTCATCTTTGCCAACAGCTTCGACTGAAACACATACACCATCAACGACTGCTTCAGCGTTCTCAGAAGCATCAACTGAAACCCATGCGGAATCGATTACTACATCAACTTTATCTACATTGTCTTCAAGCAGTTTGATGTCGTCAGATAGCCAGACGTATGACTTTACCAGATCTTCACAGATATCCACAGGAACCTTAACAACGTCACCGTCAAGAATGACAAGTAAGCCAACAAAAACACGTAGCATGTTTCTATTGTTAACTAATAAATTTATATCGACAAAATCAAAACTATTGACGAGATAAAGACCTCGGTATTTGTTTAATAACAAGTTCGTTTTTCCTCAACGACACCCAGGGCATCCCTTATGTCATCAGGCTTGCCAGCCGTGTCGACTACTACTTCGAAGTATTCAGAAATTAAACCCAACTCCGAAATTGCTTTCTCAATGATGCAAGCTGTAAGAAGCAATCGGCTGCATTAACTCTGTCACCATCAGATCCGTTGAGAAATTCATCGAATTTATCAACTGATACAGAACGCAGCTTCAGCCTGTCCAAGTAGTAATATTAAAAAATACGAATGTAGCCTTTCACTTGTGCTTCAACAGTATGAATCAGTTTGATCAGAGCAGCTGTGTGTGCGATCCAATATAAAGAATGAATTCAGTGGTTAAATTGCTTATCTAGAGGTGGCGGATCTCACAATAGTGTTACAAATCTAAAACCTAAACCTATATGGAATCTATAAACGATAATCGCTAGTCGTTCTTCGGAATAAACATAAAATGTTTGTAGCTGAATGCACATGTTTGATTGTTGTAACAAACATCACATTTAGGTGACGGAGCTCATAGTTTTGGTGGAGGATCTCATATCCGATGTGTCGTCTCTTATATCCCGCGGTATTCAGCTGAATTTAACCACTGATTATAGTACAATCTAAGATAAAATTAATGTTTCATTGATTGTAATCTGTGAGCTTAACTGAAGCATTCCGTTTTATGGTTCTTATTGTTTGCCCGTCTTAAATATGCACGTCTGAACTTTGTTAGGAGGTTCATGTCAATTGCAGTTTTACTGTATTGCATTGGTTTTTGATGAATCTAGTTTTCCTGGCTAAATGACTCCGGCTAAGCTTAAGTGTAATCTTACCTGAAACTGATTAAATGCTTGATGTTCAAATTGCCAATATTTTTATTGATGTGGGTTACTGAAATATTACCATCTGATTTGTAACTTCTAGCTTTCTATGTAGGCCTAAACCTTGTAGGTGCAGTGAGATGTTTGTGCAGCGCAGGTACGGTTATTAAATATTAGTTGCAAACACAGTTCTTTATTGATTTCTAGGACATGGAGCAATTCTGGTAATTGGCATTGTTGGTGCGATTGTGGTGGGAATAATCATCCTGGTTATTGCAGTCTTTTTAAGACGACGTTACAAGCGCACAACAATCTTCCATACAGGTTAGACTGCATATTGTAATTTGTAGTCTATATTTAAATGTTATTACTATATAAGTTTGTCGCGTTTCAAGTTTCGAAATATAGTGCGACGAAGTTGGACGGTATTAAACAATGTTGAGTGAACAGATGTAATCGAATAATTACAGATCAAAAGAAACCTACAGCTAAGTTTATTTACTGTGTGTAATAAATTAATGAACGGTGAATAAAGGCATCAAAAGTAAAAAAAATTAAATAGATATTTTTTAACTCTAGAACTATAACAAAATTGCAGCCACTGACTGCAAGTGGGGTCAAAATGACCCCATCACCATTTATCATTTAAATGCATGAATAAAAGATTTGTAAAAAATGTTCCCTTTCAAGGGGAAAAGCTTCTTTTTCGCACTTTTTCAAAACCTGTACGCTTACTGTCCTATTACTATGTGTCCTGGAATAATGCTATACAACGCATATTGTCATGTCGCATGTAACCTAACTGAGCAATGTTTAGAAATTTTTTACACTATCAGTGTCATGGCTTGCAGTTTCTCCCGTTTCTTTCGAATGGTTTATAACAGTCATCTGTTCTTGAGCTAACTTCTGCACCAGACCAAGTCTGGCTAAAATTGTCAAAGGTAACGTTTCTACCTGAGCCCTGCAAGTCTCGTACAAGGTCAACAGCTACCCATTCTCATTGGTTTTGCTCTTTTCCTAAGTTTTTTGTCTCCCATTGTAAATTTACAGATGATAAACATATGACGTCTCGCTGTGAGTTGATTAATGTTTCTCAAACAGCATTTAATGCTGATATTATTATATTTTAAGACTTTTTTTATGTAACTTTAGTTCCTATTTAGTTCCTATTTTAATTTTGGGGTCACTGGTAGTCAGTGTTTCTAAGCGTTATGAACGCAGCTGGTGAGTTAAGATGGTACTAATGTTATAAAATTTACAAAGAATGTTTGCCTTTACAGAGTTTAAACAAAATTCTTCATGCTATGTGGCAGTGGTGAAGAATGCAAAATCGTTTGGGATAATTTTGACCCCAATGGTAGTTTCAAGATTGGGCCACTGACTCAAATTTTTAAGAATTAGAGATTTAAAATCATTATAAAATTATGAAAAGACTCAAATGCTAGAGCGAGGAGAATCCTCACCTAATTGAAAATGGCATTTTACAACGCAAGTGGTTAAGATATTAAACATTTCAAACCCTGATCGACAATGTTGTAATTATTCCAAGACAGAACAGAGGCGATATAAGTCTATGTACAAAATATGTTGCAGTTTTGTTGTTGTTTGTTGCAGACTCTTCAGAACACCTAGATCTAGTTGCATTTAAAGAATCGACTTCTGAACAAAACAACGATTAGTTTCCGGACTTTTCACGATGACAGTATGACCAATTTTTCTCAGAAGCATTGGAACATTAATGCAGACTCATAGTTTAATTTTAAGATATGATGGATATACAATTATACATATTATGTAGCAAAGGTTTTACGCAAGCTATGTCGCAATGCGTAGCCAATAACATAATATATGGAGTATGGAAAATGAAGCAGATTATGGGTGCTAAAAGAACATAAAATCCAAAAAAGATACAAGCAGAACTATCAACCGCCATGGATATTCTACTGAATTCTATTGATTATTACTTGTCACACTAATTGTTTTTAATATAACCACATGCCAGATTCACTTACTAAGCACCATTAACTGATATAATATGCCCTATTGCAGCTGAGCTAGGATATAGAAGCAATTTCTTTTCACTAGATATTTACAATGTGGACAAATATTATGTAATAATTTAAGACTGAACACTGAATTATGTCGTGCAACTAATGTAAAGTTTCTGGGTGTTATTATTAACGAAAATCTTTCCTGGAACATGCACATTGAGCTTGTTACCAATAAGGTATCCAAAGTTATCGGTATAATATCTAAATTAAGATGGTTATTACCAGCCTCATCCCTCAAACTGTTATATACTGCACTTGTTTTACCATACTTAAATTACTGTAATGTCGTTTGGGCAGGTGGATATAGGACAAAACTTAAACCTCTGTTATTGCTTCAAAAAAAATGATCTGTGGAGTTCATTATCTTACGAAGAGCGCGAGCTTATTTAAGTCATTAAAACTGTTGACTATATATGACATTTATAAGCTCCAGCTTGGACTTCTTATGTTCCAACATCATGTTGGGACGCTTCCAGCTTTATTTGCTGATTATTTTACTGAGAATGCTACTGTGCATGACTATAATACTAGACATAAACATAATTACCGGTCTGAGATCTGTAGGACTAATATAAGACAACCCACTGTTAGAATTAAAGGCCCTCAATTATGGAACTCCATTGATGCTAGAATTCGTGATTTGCGTATTTATAATGTGTTTGAGTCTGCATTTAAATCATGTTTGCTTCATCAATATTGCTAATTTGTTTCTCATGAGGTTTGATGCTATCTGAGTGTCCTAACAGCACTTTGATTAACTGTCACTACAGTTATCTCATTGAGCTTGATATCCTAACGGGGATGACTAGATAAGCTGTTGCAGCTTCTTCTCCTCGTATTTCGTTTGATTTTTCAATTTTCAGGCTTACACTAGAAACTTAAAGTGCATTACATGCTTGTATTTAGGACATGAGTTCTGTTATTTTTCTGTGTTTCTGTGTATTATTTGATCATTGTTACTGTACGTCTTACGAAAAATTAAACATTTCCAAAGATGCATTAGACAAATGTGTGCTAATATGGAACCTCTAATAGAAGAATTATAATTATGAACCTTCCACGCAAGGTTTCAACATCGCTTTAAGAATCGTTTTGTGAAAAAATTACAGCAACGCTTAAATGAATAACCAAGTTTTCAAGCTAATGAAATCATATACTGTTTATCATGCGCTATTCAAGATCCAATATTCTGCTTATATTTTATATATAGGTTTAATGCGTGTATAGAAAGTTTTACTACGTCGGTGACATTTCCATTTCTGTTGGAGCATCACCATGACTAGCGCTTGCTTACTTTTGCAGTCAATGCATGTTTGATTCTGTCACAAGTCTTCCAATTCAGTTTGCGTTTAAGCTTGTATCTCAGGTTTTAAGTATTTCAAGCGAAAATGTAAACTTTGCTGCAAGAGGAATTTTTGTTGTTGTTGGTTCAAATGTTGAGACACCGATTACTGTTATCATTTCTATTGCATACTCAACATGACTAGCTCTTGTGTACTTTTTTCACCAATAGGCCTATAGCCTATACTTGTAGTCAATGCATGCTTGAATTTGTCAGAGGTCTTGCTATTCAGTCCATGTTTACACTTGTATCGTAGATTTTAAATATATTATGCTAAATAAGAACTTTTCCTGCAAGAGTAATCTATTGTTCAACGTTACTCTGTTTTACTTCGTTACAATTACGCAATAATTATTTCAAACATCACTGCGGTTACTTTTAAAAGCCTATCAGTGGCTCAAGCATGGAGAAACTGATTACTGCGATCATTATTGTATTACTTGATAATAGTATAGTCACGTTCTTTTTGCTTGACTGTCAGTTGGTAGTTGAAGTTATTCTACTGCGTTGTATTATGATCAACAAAAGAGTACTAGACTGAAAGTAAATGAAGAATTGGCACGTGAGGGAGAAGAGATCTGCTAACTTGGGAAGTTGTTTATGTGACAACTATAAATAGCAAGAGCTGTTATATTAACTCGTGGAACAGCTTACTCGATTCTGATCCATTGATTAGTGTTTGAGAAATTGCTAGAGAAACAGTCTAAGGTGATTTTAGGATCGACTTTAGCGTATGCAAACCCACTGTAAGAAGTGACTGCATTCAATGGTGCCGAAGAGAAGTTTTAGGTAGAGAAAGGATGTAGGCCTAGCAGGACCACCGGATAGTATGGTGGTGCGATCTAAGGGGAAGTTGATTCCATAGCAAAGGGCCAATGCAGACAAAGGCACGGGACTGGGCTATGGGCGTTCTCACACGATAAAAAAGGTCAAGATGGTCTGAAGAGCGGGGCGGGCGAAGGGAAGTAGCCGACGTAGGCCAACCTATGGAGTCACAATGGTATTTAGGGCATGGAAAATGAGGACAAGCACCTTTAAATGGATGCGTGCAGTAATAGGAAGCTAACGTAGCTGTTCAAACATGAATTACTAATTGTTAATCGAAATAAAGTAGCAGTCTACTTGCACCTAATATTTTAAAATGTTAGACATTTATATAGGTCCGCTTCAAGATAACCTTATCGGCCGTGAAACTAAGTTGCGCTTAGAGTCTTATCGGAACCAAACAAGGAAGCTGGCAATTTAGCCTATAACAAACCCCAGACAAAGTTCAATGGCTGTTGTGACGCATGCTAAATTCAACATCAGATATGGCTCGCCGAAATCATACGCTGATACTTGGTAATTTTACCGTGAAACTTGACAACCAATTTCAGTTCCTTATCCCGTATCTTTGACTGTTTATAAAATAATGTCTGTCCGCTGCTTCCCGTGTTCCAGTGTATCTGTCTACTACATGCTGACTGTATTTGTACATCAACTATTAGACTTATTAGCATTATCGTCACTAGACATAATGCCGTTATAAGTAAGTAAGCAAGTAAGTAAGAATGTAAGTATATTCTTTATTGAACCAGTTGCAATCCGCATCCCGGTGTAGGCTAAATGCATTATATATACTAAACAATCAATAGTCAATATGAATAAAGCATTCTAACTATAAAAGGTTTTTTCATATTATGGTTAGGCAGGTTAGCTAAAGGTAAAACACGGTCATGTGACCGGGGTCGAAGGGACTAGGCCAACGGCTATTTTGGAGGTAGAAACCTATGGAGAACATGGCCCGGGTTTCCCAGGACCGCCGAAAACAAGCTTGTGTCGGCTTTAAGGCTTAGTTGTTCCAAGGTTATTTTGAACTCGTTGCAACACTAGCCTTTCATAATATATTGGCTGATCAAAAGCAGCCATAATTATTGCTTGGTTGTGAGACTTTTGTGATAGCAACGACTTGAAAAGTGTCAAATCTGTGAAGCTGAGATGTTCTCTATTCGTAACAACAGTATGTGAGCCTAAACGACCAAATGGTTAGGTCACGACTTTGGCTGAGGTATAATTTGCTTTCTAGATTTTCTTCCTGATGGCCAGATGGCGTAGCGCATCACATAAACTATCTAGCTATTCTTTCAGACGTACTAAGACCCTTTTGTCATACATCATTAACACTGTCATTCTAATATCTGTCGAAAATTAGACCTTTTACTACAGCAGGCTTCAGTTTTCAATGCATTCTATCTGCTTTTTCTGCACACAATTGGATCGGGAGTAGACCTACTCTCTTTTAAGGTATCTGGTATTGTTGCTGGTAGTGCAATGTGCATATTTTAAGCTAATGGCTCAAATTTGTCTATAAAGGGTGAAGTAGAATTTCTCTCTCTTGGTAAAGTTAAAACCTATGTCACAACTTTATATAATATCATTGTAAGCTCTAAATGAAAGACAAAACACCACAAAACGTTCAACCAGATGTAGGCTAAGTCATAAACCCAAATTGTAATAAATGCCTGCAAATCAATATCACCTAAGAAATAGTATTTCCAACCTAAGCCAATAGTATGACTGACTGACTGAACGAACTAATGAATGTATTCGACTTCTATAGCGCCATTGTTAATCGAAATAAAGTAATTTAAATCATCTATTGTCACAGTAAGTAACGTATTTATTTGCCGTTGCATCGTCTTCTATAACTTGTACATAGGTATCCCATTGTATATGCACACATACACACAAGGGAGTATTCACATACAAACTACACTGACGCACGCACACACGCACACATATATATAATAATTAAATAATTAAATATATATATATATATTATGTATATACAAAGAACAAATTTTCTCAGTTTATTCCTGCATACCAGCTGAGCGTGTTTCATACGTACCAACTTCTGACTTTGTGTGGTCTGTTCGGGCGCAGCTATATATTTTAATGCTAATGAATGTATCTATCTGAATGTGTGGCATTTAGATAGGTGGCACGGAGTCACGTATTCTGGCCAAGTCTAATCTGACTGAATAGCATCATATAATATTTCATCTGAATTAATAACGAAGTCGCTAACTAGTTTAGGCACATGTGTTTGCCTGATAGCATAATTAGCGAACGACTTCCTGAAATGCTTTTCACAGCGAGTGCTATACTTTCAGGATGCCAGTCATGTGACGACTGATACCGTCTCAGTGTTAAGACAACTGCGAAGCCTTGTTGCATTGTTTAACTAAATGTGAAAGCGTTGCCTGTCTAGACATATTCGTGCTTTACTGTGCTTTACAGTGGTGACACAGACTTTCATGACTGGAGGCATTGAGTGTGTGGAAATAAACTGGCAGGTATTAGAATTGTCACTCGGGCTCCTTTTGTTTGTTCCCTATAGCCTACACAATTTGTGCTCAGCAACAACAGAGTCGATTTTTCTATACGTTTCGCGAATAGATTTGTAAACATAAAATTTAGAGCTGATTTAGATTTGTAAACATAAAATTTAGAGCTGATTTAGATTTGTAAACATAAAATTTAGAGCTGATTTAGATTTGTAAACATAAAATTTAGAGCTGATTTAGATTTGTAAACCATAAAATTTAGAGCTGATTTAGATTTGTAAACATAAAATTTAGAGCTGATTTAGATTTGCAAACATAAAATTTAGAGCTAATTTAGATTTGCAAACATAAAATTTAGAGCTGATTTAGATTTGCAAACATAAAATTTAGAGCTGATTTACATTTGTAAACATAAAATTTAGAGCTGATTTAGATTTGTAAACATAAAATTTAGAGCTGATTTAGATTTGCAAACATAAAATTTAGAGCTAATTTAGATTTGCAAACATAAAATTTAGAGCTGATTTACATTTGTAAACATAAAATTTAGAGCTGATTTACATTTGCAAACATAAAATTTAGAGCTGATTTACATTTGTAAACATAAAATTTAGAGCTGATTTATATTTGTACACATAAAATTTAGAGCTGATTTACATTTGTAAACATAAAATTTAGAGCTGATTTAGATTTGTAAACCTAAAATTTAGAGCTGATTTACATTTGTAAACATAAAATTTAGGGCTGGTTTAGATTTGCAAACTTAAAATTTAGAGCTGATTTAGATTTGTAAACATACAATTTAGAGCTGATTTAGATTTGTAA
>JACEVL010001028.1:510000-552500 GCA_020284085.1 Aporrectodea caliginosa
ATGGCATTATCATTTCAATTTATAAACATTATTTAATAATAGACTATTGCATGAAATTAGCGACAACTTTCTTTTATCCAATTAGATACGTTGGTGCAGTCATTGGCAATCGTCATGGTAACGGAACTGGGCAGATCTGGTTAGATGATGTTGCCTGCAGTGGAACTGAACCAAGCATCGACAAATGTGAACATGGTTCGTGGGGTTTGCATAACTGCGATCATCAGAGAGATGTCTCTATTAGTTGCGGTAAGTGTAGGCCTACAAAATGTTTCACAGTAATTTGCTCCCATATAAATATGATAATCTATAGAGTAAGTACACGAGAGTTGCTAAGTTAACTTTGCGGGATAGCCAAGCTAGTGGAATCCACATTTTGGAACTTTGGAACAGGGTGTGGTTAGAATCATGTACTTGGAACGGGTTTTGTTTAACAGTGACAAGAGAAAGATGCCTTGCGCATTATGTTAGCGGCTTGTTAGAACTTCAATATAAGATTAGATTAAAATCGATCTCTGAGTTGATTTCTTTATTTCGGATGAGATTCCATCCGTGTAACGCTTCAACAACATTTTAGACGTTGTCAATGTAGATGTTCGATTGCATTGTATTAATAGTGATCTACACATCATCTATACTCTTATAGGCAATTGTTAGTTGAGTTCGGTTACAGTTTGCCATCTATATGTTAATTCGTTGGCATTATGCGAGTCAGACATTTAATTGCGAACACGATGTCCTGTAGGAACAACGCCGAGACTGAGCAATGCTCTGTCGAACGATGGCAATCCAGACGAAGGTCGACTGGAGATTTACTATGCTGGAGTGTGGAGCACGGTTTGTTCCGAAGGCTTTGAGAATGTGAGCGCCGGAGTTGCATGCGCCAGTCTAGGATACGGGTAAATCTGCAGTTTCTCTTTGCTGCAGTAAATAAATTGTAGTGGGCAAATTCCCCATGAGTTTTGGTTAATCTTTTGCATCCCTTGATTATGTTTTAATATGAGGACATAATGGCATGTCCTTATGAAATGTGTTTAAAGTTGTCAGGTAGACTACGGTAACCTAGTAAAGTTGAAATGTTGGCCCTTTTGTGTGAAGTCTTGAGCGTCAACATCTACTATTAAATTTACAATGTGGCTGAGACGTTTATTGTTCTCGGTGACCAAGTAAGTGGTTTGTACTAATCTACAGAAATTAGTGCTTTTTGTCGTGTTAATCAGTATTGTTCACACAGCATAATATCGACAGATCTCAAAAACTTTTGAATAGGACTGGTTGTCCTAATAGTGCTCGCGTATCTTTCACATTTGATCTATGCTTGTGAAAACTATTCATTAGACTTTCTATTAAAACAAGATATGTCGGCACATTCATTGGTATTCGTCATGGCGCTGGAACTGGTCCAGTTGTGATGAAAGACGTCAGATGCAACGGAACTGAAACGAGTCTCGGTAGATGTTCACACCAATCTCATCCCGTCTGCAGTCATGAAAAAGATGTTTCGATTCGTTGCGGTAAGTACCGCATATTTGTCTTGATTATTATTTATGGCTATACTAATACAGATTAATAATTAACTGATTAAAAAGAGATGGGCTATTCAAGACTGGTTGCTTTTCATTTTATAATTTATCAGTGTTCCGTCTGTAGTCAGTTCTACAATTATCAGCTTTGTTAGGTCTACAAAATGATCCGTGTGGCACAATGACATTACTTTTGCTCTCACTTCTAAGTTTGGGCCTGACTACTTGGGAGGGGCAAACATTTTACAACAGTTTTCAATTATGAATGAGAAGCTGGTGTCTCCATTTCTCCACCCATCGTATCCTCACGTTTGGGTTCCTTGACATATTAGATTTGGACAGGGATTCTCAAACAGCTTGTTTAAACCAAGGTTTCACTTGAAATGATTAAGAATAAGAGGCTGGTGGATTGTGTCCATTTTCTCTACCCGTCGTATCCTCACGTTTGAGTTACTTGACATATTAGATTTGGACAGAGATTCTCAAACAGCTTGAGTTTAAACCAAGGTTTCACTTGAAATGATTACCAATTGATGCCGCGAAGGTCATTAGAATAGAACAGAATAGAAGAGAATGGAATACAATAGATTTGATTACAATGCATGACGTTTAAAAGTATTATGGTGCATTGAGTAAGATTATATTACATTAGATTACATTATATTAACGTTTTATCATATTACGTTGTATATCATCTATTATTACATTAGAATATATTTGATTTCATTGTATTAAATTTTAACTATATTATGATACATTGGATTATATTATATATTTGATTACAATGTATTACATATAATTTATATCAGACTACACTCTATTACATTAGACAACATTAGATTACATAGTTTTACTTTAAAAGTGTATTAGTTTGCATCGGAGTAATAAGATTACAATAGCTTACATTGGATTACAGTGTGTTACATTAAATTTATTTTCGAATACATTGGACTACATCATACCATTATATTACTTTAGATTCCATTCGATTTTCAATTATGCCGCTCATGCGCACCCTGGTTTTACGTTATCAATTGACGACACGTTTTTCATGACTGCATTGTATTTTCAGGCCAAACTCGAGACTTCGCCGTCCGACTTTTCAATCCGCAGTCTTATGAATATGCACCAATAGAAGGTCGTTTGGAGATCTACTACGCCGGTGTATGGGGCGCCGTCTGCGCCGCTGGCTTTACAAACGCCAGCGCAAGAGTCGCCTGCGCCAGCCTCGGCTTTGGGTAAGTTATCCGGAGTTAATTAAGTAGTCTAGTCATACATGACACTGGAAAGGTGTGACTTTTCCAATGGCTTTACTCTTCTAGTCCTCCATCTAATATTTATAATAATTGTCATCATCATCATCATCATCATCATCATCATCATCATCATCATCATCATCATCATCATCATCATCGTCAGCGCATCATCATCATCATCATCATCATCATCTTGTACCATCATCAGAATCATTATTATTATCATCGTCATTATCATCTTCACCCTCATAATTATAATCATCAGCATCATCAGCCAAACACATTCATCATAATTTTCTTTTCTTTATTATTATTATAATAGTTGCCATCGTTCTTGTCGTCATAATAATCATGCACCTACTCATCATTACCATCTGAACCGAATTCTTCCATGGCATCATCCTCATGCACAGAATAACCATTCTTATGCGCTGGTTCAATCTATTTCATAATTAATATCCAACAGTTCTTCTTCAACATGCATCATATCAAACAAATAACAATGAAAACTAATCATCGGGAGGACGAGTTTCCTGTGGTTGGCATATGACTGAATAGAGCAGAAATTTTCTCAGTCTAAATATTCAAGATCATTTTCTTACTAATTTTTAGCAGTTGAAGATCGTTGTCAGTTCTTGAAGTGAGACTTGAGCATCTGAGAGCCTAATGTGTTTATGTGGAAATGTATCTATACGATAACATTTACAGTAAAAATTATGGTGGCCCTTTGCTTGAGATATCCTTCACGGGCATTTGTTTATATTCCATTCATTGTAATACATGGCAAAACAGAATTTTATTTGACCCAAGAGCTTTGATTCTGTTTCTGATTTGTGCTCTTCTGTTAAATCAGGTATACTGGCTCAGTTGTTGGCAGTCGTCATAGGAACGGAACCGGTCAAATCTGGTTGGATGACGTCAACTGCAGCGGAAATGAAGAGACGATCGACAGATGCATCCATTCGTCATGGGGTTCACATAAGTGCACCAAAGAAACAATCGTCTCAATCAGCTGCGGTAAATTATTCCGTATAGCCTACAGATAGCATATGCTTCAGTCATGAACTCTAAAATCTACTATTAGCCAGGATGTTTGTTTTTTCAGCCGGGAAATACGATACAATATACAGGGTCTAATTACTTGGAATAATTAATGCCAAGTCTACTCAGGTACCACGTATCCCGCGAATAACAAAGGTAGTCGACCAACTACTACTTTAACGCTATTTACATAACCAGGACATTAAGTGAGCCCGATGCAATATAATGATAATTTTATTTAGCCGTTATACCGTCTTCACATTGATAATTGACGTTATATGGCACCCTAGAGGTAACTCATCACTTACGACGGTGTAGGCCTATTAATTGTCATTTTTAAATTAATTATAAATAAATATAATAGCCAGGCAAGAATGAGAGCACTGTCTGCCCCGCACGCTGGAGACTGGCTGGGGACTGTTCCTTTGGTCTTCTGCGGCCTGGGATTAAGCAATGAGGCTGTGAGGGTTGCTGCAGGACTCCGCCTCGGACTAACGCTCTGTGCACCGCATCCGTGCCAGTGCGGGGAAATCACCGACTCGGGTGGACATCATGGGCTGGTATGCAGACGGTCGATGGGAAGGGCAGCCCGACATGCCGCGATCAATGAAACAATTTGAAGAGCCTTCTCAAAAGCGGACATACCGAGTTCAAGGGAACCACCTGGATTAATCCGCACCGATGGCAAGAGACCAGATGGCGCCACATTGGTTCCATGGAAGCGAGGCAGATACTTAGCATGGGACGCAACAGCCATCCACACATGCGCATCATCAATATTAACCTGACGGCGTCAACCACCGCAGGAGCAGCAGAACAAGCAGCAGAACGCAAGATTGCCAAATACTCAACCCTCCCTGCCACGCATGAATTCTTGGCCATCATCATTGGGCCCCATGACTAGTTACAGGAGCTGGGCCGCCATCACTGAGGCAACGGGAGTGAGACAAGTCACCTTTTTCAGCGTCTGTCCGTTTGCACACAGCGCTTTAACGCAGTGGCATTCAGAGGCACTTTTGATCAGCACGATGGGGACAAGAACCTTTGACACAGTAGTTTAGTTTCTTAGAGCCTGAGGGATCTTTTCTACCTCGGGCAAAAAAATATAATAAATATATTAATTATAAATAGTAAGTAACTGTGCTCAGTTGTGGTTGAACAAAAGGTTCCAGTTTCATTCAGGAAGTTTGTTACAGTAAATTCAATTTGTCAGCGATGCCACCTCTCTGATTGCAAAGGGATTGCTATTGCTGCAGTTAAATAGTTGATGCATTCTGTATTTAGTTCCTGCCTTTCAAAGACGCTTTCTTTTAAAGCAGTGAAAGTTTTATTCAAGTGGTTGCAAGTACAGGTGCTTTACAAAATTGTGGTGCAGAAAACAGATTCTTTTCTAAGATAGTAAATACTCCTAAAGAAATGGGATGCTAGGGCCTAATTATTATAAAATTTTTAGTACCTAAACTGCATTCCTTGTACACTAGATAGCCTAGTACTTGTTCGTCTGAAATATTTGTACAGGAGCGAAGCCAAGATTGGTCAATGAACTATCATTCACCAATAATCCGAAAGAGGGACGATTGGAGATGTATTACGCCGGAGCCTGGGGTTCGGTTTGCGACAATGGCTTCTCCCATATGAGCGCAAGGGTAGCCTGTGCAAGTCTTGGCCACGGGTAAGATGACCGTTTTTACTTTTTCCAAATAAAATCATAGGCCCTAAATTGTAATGGCAGTAATATTAACAGTAGCCTAATATTAATAATAATAGTGTTGGATCACACTGGTTGATGAGAATACACAACTTGACTGAGAAGGCAAGGGAGCAAGGAACGCGGAATTTCCCACTGGGAATACCACGCAGTGATAGGCTAGTCTATGCTGCTGGTTTAAGACAAAACCCAGGTCTCCTAATGTGCGCTAAAAGAATGAATGAATAATATGAGATTTGCGTTCCAGAAGTCAATAGCAGTATCTTGAATCTTGAATCAGAGGCACAGTCAGTTGCTAAGGAAAGTGAAGATGAACATCCGAGGGTGGAAGCTAAATGGCCATTGGATTCACGAAATAAACAGTTATAAGTTGCCGCTTGAAGGATTAGATATCGGAGTGCTTCCACTATATTGCGATATGTTATAGTGCATATAGTCTACATAATAAAGAACGCTAAAACGATAAATTACCATATGAACTAATTTAAACTATTATGATTCAATCTAATTAGCTATGATATTGCCTATTATAATTTTTTGACTACGTATTAGTTTCCATTTGTTAAATCAGGTTTATCGGAGCTTTCATTGGTAATCGTCATAGCAACAGAACTGATCAGATCTGGTTGGATAATGTCGTCTGCAATGGAACGGAGAAGAGCATCGACAAATGCGAGCATTCGCCTTGGGGTTCCCATAACTGCAGTCGCGCAAAAACTGTAGCCATTAGTTGCGGTATGTATGCTACCGCGTTCAGAAATGTACACTGTGTCCCGATGAAAAGTGGACCCCTAGAAAAAGTGTCATAACTCGGTCAAAACTTTTAGCATTTGACTGAAATTTTTAAAACTGCAACAGTAGCCATATCACCACCAAATGCTAACGCCGTTTGGAAATGTTGGTGAATTTAGCACTTTTATGAACGTTTGAGATGCAGCACTGTAAAAAGGAAGTTTCCAACATACAGGGTGGGCCATAAAAAGGAACCCCCTACGCATTTTTGCTAATATTTCGGCCAAAGTAAGAATTTTTAAATCATGTTTACAGGCTTAAAGGTAATTCATATCTACGTATAATGGCCAAATTTCATAGAAAAGTTTCAAACAGAACAAAAGTTTTATCACTTTTAGTGATACCCACTGTTTTTTGATGGTTCAAAAACGTAACGCACCAAAAAGCAACAAAAACGATTTTACTAAGTAACTTCTCAAATAATTGTTATCAAACAAACTTGATATTGCCAGATACATATTAGGAAAGAAACGGGGTACCAGCGTAACAGCACGTCACTGTGACGTCACTTAGCAAGAAGACGATCAAGTTGGTAAATAAAGAATTTTTCGGGTTGGGGTTTTTATTGAAACAATGCAATTGAAATTTCTAAAATATCAAGATGGGCAAGGTGTCAGTGATTGACAAATTGCGTATGCAGACACTTCATGAGCAAGGTCTTTGAGCAAAAGCTCTAATCGCCGCATGCCCTGATAAACAGTGGAAGTTGAGTAGGCCTACCGTTAAAAAATATGCCTCCGCATTAATGAAAGGAACGTCGTAAAGGCAGCGGAAGGCCAAAATCTTCCGCACTCCAACAAATGGATAATCACGTAAGGGGAGCTATGCTGGAGAAATACCACAATCTGCGACCAAAGCCAAAACGATAAGAGAATTGAAGGTCGCATTGAAGTTGATATGGGAAGATTTACCTCTGGAACCCATCAACGAAGACATCAACACTTTACAAAAAGACTCAGAACATGTATGGGCACTGGTGCTGGACACATTGAACTCAAGTTGTGAAACAATAATCAAGTTTGTTTGATTACAATTATTTGAGAAGTGACTTAGTAAAATCTTTTTTTGTTGCTTTTTGTTGCGTTACGTTTTTGAACCATCAAAAAACAGTGGGTGGACTCACTAAAAGTGATATAACTTTTGTTCTGTTTGAAAGTTTTCGATGAAATTTGGCCATTATAGGCCTACATAGATATGAATTACCTTTAAGTCTGTACAAGATGATTTAAAAATTCTTACTTTTGGCCGAAATATTAGCATAAATGCGTAGGGGTTCCTTTTTTGGCCCACCCTGTACAAGCGCCACAAGAAGGTGAAGTTCAGCTACATCTGGTGTTCAAATGTCCTTCTTGTTCACGGCCACACGACCCTAAACGTGGACGCCACTGTTTGATGGCCCGGTCGATGATCAGTGCTGCATCTCAAACGTTCATAAAAGTGACAAATTCACAAACATTTCCAAACAGCGTTTGGATTTGGTGGAGATATGGCTACTGTTGTTGTATTTAAAATTTCAGGCAAATTTTACAAGTTTTGACCGAGTTATGACATTTTTTCTAGGGGTCCACTATTCATCGGGACACAGTGTATATCCAATTCAGATTGACCATTTGTATCTCCAGAAGATCGAATGCATTCTTGTAATCATCTATCTTGAAGCTTTTTGGTCGATTATTGTGTGGAAGTTATAATAGCAGTGTCCTTAGGCTAGAGTTAGTGATAAACACTTTTTTGCAATCATTTGAACATTTATCACTTTCTTATTATCAAGGTATTGATATGTTACAATGTGTTACATCATAGAAGTGATAACGTCATGTTTGCCAGTTTGCACATGCATGTGCTTAGTCCTTCGTTTCTGTTGTGCTAAAATAAACGTAAATATAAGGGACTTTTCTTGACACGATACGTCAAATTCGGCATAATATTGTTGATTTACTTTGTAGGAGTAACTCCCAGACTTGTTAATTCGCTGTCGTCTGTTTTTCATCCAAGAGAAGGAAGACTGGAAGTTTACTACGCTGGAAGATGGGGACCTGTCTGTGACACCGGGTTTACAGATTTTAGCGCGCGAGTGGCTTGCTACAGTCTTGGTTTCGGGTAATATTATAATACAGTCGGTTTGATTTTCTGAATCACAGAGTGTATAAATCCCATTTTCTAGACATATCGCAATTATTACATTCCTACCCTAAAATCGCAGCCTGTGAAATTTAAAGCATAAAAAAACCGGTCACACTTTCGCCTCTGAGTAGGCTTCTTGAAGAGGCGCTATATAAATTTCCGGAATGAATTCCAGAATTCACCTAATTGTGGAATAGCAGTTTCAATCAGTGATTGCGCCACCTGTCGATAACTTGCGCATTAGAAAATGGCGTGATAGAAGTTACTAATTACAACTGCAATAATCATTTAGGGTATATTGTTATATTTTACTATTATTTGTATTATGACTAGCATTTGGAATAAATAACATTGGTGCATAATATTATGTATTTCTTGTACGTAGTAGGACGGTCGGTTCATCGTTCATAGACAATCGCCATGGCAGTGGATCTGACCAATTTTGGTTGGACGAAGTGAAATGCAAGGGAATTGAGCAAAGCATTGACAAGTGCGTGCACAGTCAGTGGGGCGTGCATAGCTGCACCAGTGACAAAGCTGTTTCGATCAGATGCGGTGGGTGCCAATGCTGCTTTCAATAAGTTCTTTTATCATTCCGAAAAACACGGGTTTTGCTGAATTTCGACTGGAAATCGGGTTCTAATTACACCGAATGAATGCAATGTGACACAATCACATTGCGATACAAAATGAATGAAGTAGGCCTATCATTATTGTGTTTGGTTACCGTGAACATGCGACGAAAATAGGCAAGCTTAAGGCAAAGTACTTGGCACATTTACTACATTCTGAATTTTTTTAAATTGACCAGACAGAAGTGGTCCGACATCGAAATATCTTGTAGCATTAGCATCGCTTGTACACAAAATTGATGTGTTAGAATGGCTGGCTCGACTTGTGAGTGGCGATTTCGCTTGCATTGAGATCACAACTTAGAGCCCTTTTCTAGTAGCCTAGGAGTGATAGGTATTAGGTTGTCACGCGTGTGTCTGATTTATCCGTTACAAACAGAGCCATCCATGTATGTGGCTCCATTGATCAATCTAAGTGTGAAAGTAACACAACTCTTGTTCATACACCATTACAGACGATGGGTATAACGTTAACTAATCATGGCTATGCATTTCATCTCACGACCTGCTTCGTGTTAGGTTTCGTGGGTTACGCCGTCAAATCTAATGTGGCGTTACATGGGTGAACATAAATTATTCAATAGATGACTTTGATCAACAATCGATGATTGCTATAGGCAGTGAGACCCTACTTCTAACTTTAAACTAAGGAAAGAACTATTGTCTCTATGCTAAGTTGATTTTGTGTCTTAGGAGAAACTAAAGATTTCGAACTTCGACTTGTCAATTCTGTTTCTTATGGTCCAAAACCACGAGAAGGACGTTTGGAAATTTATTATTCTGGAATATGGGGATCCATTTGTGACGATGGTTTCACGAGCATTAGTGCAAGTGTGGCATGTGCTAAACTCGGATATGGGTAAATCTGTATATAGTAATAAGATATATTTCGCGCAATTTACTATTTGAACGAGAGTCTTACATGCTAAAGAGTTTTAAGGTAAAGCTATAATTGGGCTTAGATCATACGCAGGACAATTCGGACACGTATTCATAATTTCAGAAAAGCTGCAATGATCCTGCTAAGCTCGGATATGGGAAATTCTGCATATTACAATAGTATATATTTACTATTTTGCACAATGAACCATAAGTCTTGCAGATTTAGGCTATGCTTGAGGTTTTTTAGGGTAAGATTACAGTTGGGTTTTTACATCATACACAACATAATTCGGACACGTAGGCCATTTAAAATTTCATAAAGCTGTCCAGATCCAGCTAGGCCATTTTTGTCGTTGTTCTTTAAAACCATGTGCGAATTTAATCACAATGTTAATTATCAGTTTCACTCATCACGCATTATCATGTAGGCTAAGTCAATTATAATGAATTCGTAATAATTAGTGTTGAATAAATGGCAAAACAGTCAGTATATTTTAGTAAACCATACTCGATAGCAATCATTGATGACAATATCTTCACATCTCACACGGTGCGAAATGTTTCTTGTGTCTATTCAGGAACAATGGTACGTTTATCGGTAATCGTTTTGCTGGTGGCTATGGTCAGATCTGGCTAGATGATGTCAGCTGCAACGGAACGGGACTGAACGTCAACGAATGCTCACATCGTCCATGGAGTTTGCATAATTGCGAGCACGGCGAAGATGTCTCAATAAGTTGTGTTAATGACACAGGTAAAACTGCTGAAATCTACTTTAGTAAATTGTCCCAAAGGTTCGTCAGTTGACGCGATTCTCAGCTGTTGCGTTTGTTCATTTCGACTTATCTTATTCGTTCTACAGTTTCAGCGGAACACATAAATAGTCATATTAATCGTCTGTGCATTTAAATAGCACCTCTTCTGAAAACTCTTTATAAGTTGCTCCTGATCTGATAACACCTGATCACGATCAATTTTAATGGGGTTCAATCGCTAACAACACAGGGATAGAGAGAAAAAGACGATCATAGGTGATATGAAACAGTATGTAAGATTATATATGCTTCTCGATCGAAATATTATTACTTTTAAACTAGAATCTTGTTCTAATTCACCTTTTGCAGATAGGCTTAAAAGGTTTATGTTTTCTGTAGGCAGGAAAGCTCTCAAGCTGATGGTTTCACAGTTTATATGATATCAAACAACAGAGATATTCGCCCAGAAAATCCAAACGAATGTTCCTTCAGCGTCCTGCCCTTAAACAATAACTAACTATAATTTTATGACGTAAACACTCTACAGAATAAATGGTGACTTTTTCGTTGGATTAAAGAGGAGCTAATTTAATTAAACAAGCTGCGGTCATGCCAACTTGTGTCAGAATAAACGAATATCATTATTATTATTAATTTATAGGCAACTTTGTACACTTTGTTTTTAGTTACTGCAGACGATTTTTCGTTACAATTTCGTCTTGTCAATACATTGTCTTCAAACGAAAATGCAACAGAAGGAAGATTGGAGATCCGTAATGGTAGAGAGTGGGGCACTGTTTGCAGTAACGGCTTCACCAATATCAGCGCCGGCGTAGCATGTGCCAGCCTTGGCTTAGGGTAACTTGTGTTGTCATCTAAGTTCATGTTTCATTTGGCTGTCATTAATACAGATTAGCTTTTAAAAGCGATGAATTTGATGGAATATTTTTGGGCGGTTTGAGGCTACATGTCTGGTAACTGATTTTAGCAAAAGCAGCAATATTCAATGTAACAGGATCAGTGTTAAAACAATAGCAACATCTTATAAACAACACGATTCTTAAAACATTTCACTTGATCTTAAGACTATGGTGGCCGTTAGTTAAAATTGCATTCCAAGTGTGGATCGATTTCTTAATTCAATGAAACCAAACCGCATATATATGTTTTTCCAATGAATTAGCAGAAGTGATTTTTGTTTATCAATTCAGAAACATTGGTACCTTTATTGGCAATCGTCATGGCGCTGGTACTGGTCGTATCTGGTTAGACGGTGTCATCTGCACTGGGACGGAAGAAAGCATTGACAAGTGTGCGCACCGTTCGTGGGGTCTGCACAGCTGCGTTCACACTCAGGATGTCTCAATACGCTGCGGATATGAACCAGGTAATAATTACAAAGCCAACGAGTACTTGTAGAAATTAAACCAACAGAAATTCTGGTGTTTTGCGTCTAAGTCCAACAAATTCTATTGGCGCATAATTATAATTGCCAGCCATAGCTTAGCAATTAAAATCTAATGCAATTTGTAGAGTCGTTTCTGAAAGTAAAGGAGTTGGCTATAATTATACCAGAGGCTTTATGACTAGGCCTACATGTTCATTGGAACCAATGACAATAGCCGAGATGACACGGATGACAATAACAACGACAAATATTATGATCATGAGGGTGACGACGAGGAGGAGAGAGAAGAGGTGGAGAGGATGAAAACGATGAAGACAAAGAGAAGGAGAAAATGAGCACAATGACGATTATGATTATTATAATAATGAAGTGTCTTTAATTACGCGATTATCTTATTTTAGGGGATTTCGATGCTCGCTTCAGGCTTGTAAACACACTGGATTCAAGTGAAAATACAAAGGAAGGAAGGCTGGAGGTCTACTATGCGAGAGTCTGGGGCACTGTTTGTAACGATGGGTTCACCGATGCTAGCGCTGGCGTGACGTGTGCTAGTCTTGGTTTTGGGTACAAAAGTAGTTTCATATTATACTTATATAAAACCAAGGATGTCTGCATGTGTTTCTCTTATACAAAACTTCCAGCAAGTATCAATTTACCAGTACTAATAACAATTTACAATTGCTATAAACACTTCATACCCTTAATGTTTTTACCATTTTATATAAATTCTGTTGTCAACATTTGTCCAAGACCTGCTAAGGGCACTGGGAAATGTTATTTTAAAACTAATATGTAGGCTACCACTAGAATATTACGCCCATCGACAGTGTATTTATATGCAAATCAAGCTGTGCCATTTATGTGTGGAGGAGTCTATAATGCAACCAGCGTCACTATCTTGGTCAGTGGACCTACCCTTAATTGCTTAATGGCTTACTGTAAGACCATTCTTTTTAGTCGATTCATAGAGAGTTGGGCAATCAATCTGAAAGGTTTTCCTTAGCGACGTCTGTCAATTTGGTAGTTTTCTTGACTGAGCATTTTATTATACCTAATTATACCTATCAACTGAGATCGCAGTATTCTGGAGTACAAAAAATTATCTACAGAATTAAACAACAAAAGTGCCACCACATAGCGTTGTTTCCAAAAGGACAGCACTGTCTCGAGAGTTTAACATTTTCTTTTCAATGTTTGATCTGTCAGCAACAAAGGTGTGACAGTTGGCAGTCGTCATGGCAGCGGAACCGGTCAGATCTGGTTGGATGACGTCAGTTGCAACGGAACGGAACAAAACCTCGATGAATGCAGTCACCGTCCATGGGGTTCACACGATTGTAACCATGGCAAAGATGTCTCACTTAGTTGTGGTAAGGCCATAGTTGTGTATATTATGTGTTTGCATGTGTGTATCTGTAGTTGTAGTTTATGTAGGCCCAGTTGGTATGTAGCCTACTACTGTTGGTGTATTTAGTTATATTAACGGCAAACATTTAGTATCGTGGTGCATGTGTTTTCGGGCGTGGGACGGTATTTTTGGCATGCTCCGCGGAAGGTACGATGTTTTCTAAAGACGACAGAAACCCTAATCCTGACCCTAACCGACCCTCACGACGCGTAACCTGACCCTAACCGACTCTCGCGACGCCTAAAATGACGGGAGAAAAATACATGCACCACGATACTAAATGCTTGCCATATTAACTTGCGCTTTGTAATTCATCATAATTATAATGATGATGATGATTATGATTATGATGATGATGACGATGACGATGATGATGACAATGACGATGACAATGATGATGATGATGGCGATGGTGATGTGATGGTAATAGTGATGGTGACGACGACGACGTCGACGAAGTTAGTTAGTTTGGCATGCTAATGACGCTGCAATCATTATCATACTGGAATATAGCATGCCAGGAATTGCTTAAATTTTATGATGCTCCTTTGTGAACTATATCTCATTTATGTGTGCAGGAGATTTCAAACTTGAATATCGGTTGATGAATACATTGCTTTCATCGGATGAAAATGTAACAGCAGAAGGAAGACTGGAAGTCCTCTATGCTGGAGTTTGGGGCACTGTCTGCGATGATGGCTTCACCCATGACAGCGCCAGAGTAGCGTGTGCTAGTCTCGGTTTTGGGTAGGACTGATTTTAAAAATTATGTACAGTTATTCATATAGTTAGACTACGCGTAGGCCTATTATGCATTTAGGCTTCTGTTTTATTTTAACATTGATTAAAATATTATTATGCATATTAGTAACTCTAGCATTAACCAGGATGTCGCAGGCAACGCTTTTGTTAGGTAATGAAAGATGCTATAGTAAATGTATCGATACATAGGATGCATAGGCCTACATTGTGCATAAGTTCAAATAAAATTCGAGCAGCAACGTATAGGCCTACTCCGTGTTTTGGACCATGTTCGTCAGGCTGAATTGAGTACGAAAATCTTTTTGGAAGCGTATTGGGCCTAATTGGAATTGGCCCTTTTTAATGGTTTCTAAAACTAATATTCTAGTTGATTCACATGATTTCTGTTTTAAGTAAACATTACATGCACAGAGGCTATACATAGGCCTAAGATCCACTGCTTTGCCATTATATCAGAATGCTAAGAATGCTGCAAAAGGATGGGTGAAGCTGAATTTTACGAACAGAGGTTTTACGCTTAAGTATCTCACGCATTAACAACAGAAATTATAGCATTTGGTAAAACATGGCAATTTATTTTTTCTTCTCTTAATATGCTAATACTTCAAGAGCTGATGAAAGGCGGTTGAACTACAACTTTATTGTTTCCAACTGTTGCTTTCTTGATCAGTAGCTTTTCTTTCTCCAATCAGTTACATAGGTTCGTTAGTTGCCAATCGTCATAGAAACGGAACTGGTCAAATCTGGTTGGATGACGTCAACTGCGTCGGAACTGAACGGAGCATCGACGAGTGTGCACATAGTTCTTGGGGTTTGCACGATTGCGGCCACGGAGAAGACGTGATGATCAGTTGTGGTAACGCCACAGGTAATAACAAAACCTTTGCCAAGGCTGACGTTTAACTAATTCACAAATAGGTCAATCTTGATAAATGTAGTTAATCATTTTTAAATACTAAAAAAGTAATTTAGCCAGTAGTTGAGAACTACAGTGGTTACTATATCCCATCAGTATGTCTAAGATACATATTCGTCTCAATCGTGAAGAGGTATCTCACTCACCTTGTCCGAATGTCGGATTAGACCTCGGAAACCTCATCTGCATTGTATTGGCACAATAATAATAATGGTGCTAGCAATGACAGTGAAGAATTTTCAATCGTATGATTGTGATAGATACAATAATGGCGATGTTAATGCTGTCACAGACACTGCTAAAGAAGAAAAACCTGAAGAGGAAGACACTTCGGGAGAAGTCTCGCTTGGTGTGTTCATACTAATGTCTGCAACTTTTAGGCGACTTATTATATCACATCATTTTTGTTATTAAACTCACGCGTCTTGTAATTGGTTTTTTTCATTTTGCTATTCCCTCTTATTTTGCATCCTTTTGTGGCTTATCGTAATTATAGCAAAAGTCCAATCCCCACATCATATTACTGATTTATTTAATCATAAAGCGGTTTGCACAATTTCATAAGTGAATAGCCTATAAACTTTTTATTTCTGATATGGATCTATTACGTTGTGCATTGACGCGAGCGTTAGTGCCAAGTCTTTAAAGTGCGCGCACTACCTGTATCGTCATATAAACATGTTAATTTGCTATGTTAAATACAGGTGCAACCGATGAAGCGGATGACTTCTTACTAAGCACATCAACCACCCTGCCTAAGCAGACTAGAGAATCATCTGAGATGTCCACCGTGTCAACACCAGCTACCTCCAGAATGTCAATAACAACGGAAGAAGATTTTACTCTACACCACGACACTACCTCAGTGGACTCGTCAACGGTGTCATCTAGCACAACCACCTTAGCGTCATCTCAGGGACCAACAGTGTCACCAAGTACGTCAGCATCAGAATTGCCAACTCGCACTTCAGAGATATCTAGTAGTGAGTCAGACTTGTCATCGGTAGTGTCAGGTATTGCATCCTCTTCGTTATCTGCAACTTCAACGGAGCCACTTACTATATCAGCAGACGTAACTACTGCTTCAGACCAGTTATTTGATATTGCGACGGAGGAAACCAGTCAGATACACTCAGAAGATGTGTCCACGATGCCAAGAAGTACGGAAATACCATCAACTGAGGAGCCATTGCTTCTGATTAATAGGCAAACATCAGAGATGTCACATTATTTAGCAAATGAAGCATCATATAGACCAGGTAATTCTAATGGAAAATTTCTACGTATTGGCCAAATTGTTTAAACTTCCGTGTTTTCGTAGTTGCCTATTCGGCTTCATGCGCATAGTCAATATTATTGTCATATTTAATTACTCTAGGCGAGATATTCCGTTTGCTCTAAGCTATATGTTAATTAAGTAATGATTGCAGTTATGTTATCTGTCATTATTCTCTTTCTTTATTAGCCCATTGTACGCAAGAGGAAATTATACTGTCATCCAGCATGGTCAATTAGGTAGGCTAGGAATAGCAGTTTCATAGAAAAAGATCATGGATAATGCGACTTTAAAAATAAACGAATAATCGACTAATTATTTTAATATATTACGCATTACTTTTTGAATCATTAATTCATTCTGAGTATTTTTTATAGCGCTTCTTCAAGAATATCTACTCAGAAGCGCAATAAATTGTTGATGTGTGATATATTGTTAAGGTTTGACAAAAAGAACACCGCAAGAAGCGTTATATCAAGTGTCTAGTTATGCATGCATGCATACATATGCACATGAATACAAATGTAGTGCCCTTTCTTACAAGGTCCAAGCAATTGACCATTTTGACCCGGTTACAGTTTCTGTAATGATGACATTTGCTCCTATTTTTCATGTTACGACTCTTAGGCATCACATACATCGTCGTGTTTTCACTACTGGGCTTCTGCTTTTTCGTCCTGGTCGTGGTTTCATTGACTCTATGCATTACCCAACAGCGCAAGCGATCGACAACATCTCCAAGTAAGCTTGCCAACTTAATTTACTAGAAAGTTACCTAATTATGCTATATATAAAATGCGTCATTTAGGACTTTATTATCAAATATAGGTTCTATAAAAGCACTAGGCTACTCGTGGAGCTTGATAGTTTATGTACATTGTACAACATAAAAGGTACAAGCAGTTGCTATAGTCAAATCGTATGCTACTGAGTGCAGTCGCTAGTATAGGCTATACTTTCTCGTCTAGCACTACCGTAAGATTTTTTACTTGTATACTGAACACTCTTCTAAGAAAACGAACAATTTTCCGAAAGACGCAGCTTAAGAACATTTTCAGATCACATTAATCGTGGCTGTTTGATGTTTACTATCTTTTAGATAGACATATTTTTGAGGTTCTTGAGAAGATATATAAATGGCCATAGGCCTATTCACACGGAGCCTACATGTACATAACCTACCTACCCGTTTTCATGATAGGCCTACATTTGTTAAATGTTTAACATAGGCGTCAAAAGTAAAATTGTTACTAGCATTAATATAAATAGCCGTTTTATTTTACTGACTAACTATTCTGACGAAACGGACAGTTGTCGTTACAGGTTCTTTTCAATATGGCGACCCAATAAAAAGAGACGATATCGAAATGGCTACCAATCTCGGTTGTAGCGCACCTCTAGACAATGGCAATGCAGATTCATCACCTCCAGATAACAACATACCCGAACTTCCCGATATTAATGGCTGTAAATCCGATATTCCTGAAGGACACTTCAAACTTACTACCTTCTCTTGATTATACAGTTGTCCTCAAGAACAATTTTGGTTGTATGCCTATATGCATTAATCTCGTTTGCATTGTGAAATGATTATATATTACCATTTACCACATACGCCTCAAATATACAACATTAATCAAGCGTAGAATAAAGAAGCAAAAGATTTGAAACTTAAATGTATCACTTATGATTTGCCGGACTTTTTACTTTATAGTGCAATGTGTATCAAGTTCGAACTATGTGTTATATTTGAAACTGTTTGAATCGCTAATTGGATCGAAACTTAGCCAATTCAAATTACCTATGGAAACTTTAAACATTTATCTGGTTACACAAATTAATGTGTCTTTAGTGAGATGTAAAAGAGATGCTTGAATTCTGCGGCAGCAACTTCTGTGCTTTTTAATTCTCGACAATGACTTTCATGTTTTACTTCAGTCCTTAGCTCATTAGCATAATCAGGAAAATAGTTTCCTGTGCTAAGATCGTTAGCGTTCTTTATATTTAAAGCCACGTAAACTATTTAAATACTTGATAATAGAGACCACTAAGAGTAGCCTAGTATCGTAAAGTGCGTCTATCTCATCTTTGGATTGACCTGCAGATTTGATGTAGGCCTATCCTGTAATAATCCTATAGATAGTCTTGTTCTGCTGCAACAGTTACTTCAGTCATTAGTCAGATAATTTCTTTGTGGAAGTCGATGTGATTGTGTCATATAAAAATCCAAAATATAGACGTTCATATCTAATCGTTCAAACTGGTTGAAGCGACACAGTGACGAAAACGTTTTGATGAGATAGATGCCTCTTGAACTTTAATAGTCATCTGAACGTAATATTTCAAACGAACATCCACATACTACTACATATTCCAAATAACCAGCTTTTGTCCAAATTAAATGAATTCAAGGCTCAGATTCCGAACCCACTGGTTTCATTGTTGGCATATCCAGACAGATGTTTGTTTGGTGCCATTTCCTCCAACGAACATCATGTTCTATATCCGCTGTTCCCACCGATTCGTCCTACTGGATATTTGCTTCACCCCCGTCCCCATGGTTTTTTCTTTCCTAACAAAGATGACTGTAATTTCATATCCAGAGTACAGTAACTATATATAAATATATATTGATTCTCTATCCTCAATTATAACACTAATAGTCCAATATGTATAACATGCCTATAGTTCCATTTTTATCTAAACATTGCCTTATTCTAATCTTCGAACATCTAATAAGACTTTAATTTAAAAGTTGCGTACTTGTCAGATTATTTTTAATAAACGAAAATTGAATGATTGATATCCGACCTCCATCCCATTCATCCTGAAAATCGTCTCTCCAAATATGCTGACGATTCTTACCTCTTCATCGGATCAAACTCCCTTCACACCGCTGAAACAGAAATTCAACATAGAACTATCTACTACTGGTCTAAAGAAAAGAACTTGAAAATAAATTCATCCAAAACCCGTGAAATGGCAGTCATCAAGCATAACCAATCTTAACTCTGTAACAAACCCTCGATCACAGGTCTTCCCCGCTCTACCGTCATAAAAGCTCTAGGCGTCACCATTGATCAAAAACTATCAATCTCAGAACAAATCAACCAAGTCGTCAAAAGTGGCTCTGCTTCTATCTTTGCCCTTAAAACACTCAAAAACCTTCTACAGATTTCCTGCAGCTGATCACTGGTGCAACCATCATAGCACGAACAATGTATGCCTCCCCCGCCTGGTAGGGTCTGGCGAACGCAAGGGTCAAATCCCGCCTAGAACGACTGATGAACAGACTAAATCGCTCTCCATTTACTCACACAGATTTCCATTATACGAAAGTTCTTGGTAATGTAGAAGACACTTTACTATTCAAATCATTCACTCAGATGCCTTTCCCCTAGCCAACATTTCACCCCCTATTTTCTCAAGGCCAGACTACATAACTTTAACCTTCCTGACAAAGACTCACGAAACTTTATATCTCGAATGTTATTGCTTAACTCTTACTAAGCTATTATATTATATTATGTTATCTAGCCTTTCCATGTACACCTACAGCGTTAGGTCTGTTGTTAACAAAATAAACGAATATATATATATGATGATACTACAACATATTCCAAACAACCAGCTTTTGTCCAAATTAAATTAATTCGCCTTTGTAAGGCATCAAAAATCGGTGTATAGAAGGACAATACTTGTCCGAATGCAATATTGGCGTAATGTAACGTTGTCGTCCCAGCGTCAATTTTGAATTTAAAAACTGGTAATGTTTTTTAAAAAGGTGTTTGAGTATTTTAAAATATATGACATTTACTTGAAGTAGCAACTGTCAATAAAATGTCTTATTTGTCAGATTTTATAAGAAATTAATTTCACTAAGTATTCATGCCAAAAATATACGAAACCCTGCTTTATAGGCCTACCTATTGATCATAGCAGATTGATTTAAAGCCCCGAAACTTATGTTATATTCACTTATTCTCTAGATGGCGACACTGTTGCCATTTGCAAAGAACAACTTTTCTTCTTACTTTCAATGCAACACAATAAATTATTACACAAAATTTGTGTAATTGTTTTGCATTGAAAGTAAGAAGAAAAGTTTTAAAAAGATTTTGCACACGAGTTTCTACTACCGATACGAACACAACTGGGGGATGTCCCTGGCATTATAAAAAAATACTTTTTTGACTGCCACCCTACTAGCCTGCAGCCCTGCACCATTAAAATTTAGCGCGAAAATGATAGTAATGTTTCCAAACACGTTGTTTGAGCACGCTCCGACCTCGGCGTCCCAAAGCCGACACTTGTGTGAGCTTCGGTTCAACTAATATTGAATCCGTTGAGAAATGAACTTGTGCTACGAATAATTTATGGTGGTTTGTCTTTTATAGTCAACCAATAAACTTTGTTCTAGCTTTTGTTACCTCCGTGTGTAAATAGCATTCCATATAAGCCGAATAATTCCATGGTTCACCAAATGATTCAGTAGTCTTTATCTCAAGCCTGTACTGGCTTCATGGACTACAATGCTTTATTTTCTTTAATTCATACTTAAAATCGTTTATTTAACGACGCCTACTTTATTTACAATTACTGGCTATGATTCTTTAGTAATAATCTGACACCAGCAAACAATAATAAACAACGAATATATTAAACAGATGAATTCCAAGCCTAGGGAACGAAGTCGCTAAGCCGCCATAGTCATGGGAACAAGAAAGCAGATCTTTGGGCGACCCTGTGAACGTTAATCGTCATCTCCCTGCAATATTTCAGACGAACATCCTCATCCTCAGTGGCGGCGCCAGGATTTCAGGTATGGGGGGCTAAAATCCCAAGCTCTTCCCTTCTCCATTCCTCCCTGGCATTGGCAGTGATTTCCCACTTTTTGTTTGGGGAATGAGCCACAGTTAGGGGGGAGCGTCACGGCTCAACCTACATAATTTATTCGTAGTGGATCCGTTCACGCCCCGGGCGTTACCGGATCCCCAGTACTACAGTCACGTCCGTCGCGTTATTGGCTAAAGCCTGTCACGTGAACTTGTTGTCTTCCCGTGGAATTTTGATATGGCGGACAACTTGAGGGCCGGTTAGGGCCAGGTTAGGATTCGTTGGGTCGTTTAGGGTAAAATTAGGCGTCGTCAGGGTCGTTTAGGGTCAGATTAGGCGTCGTGAGGGTCGGTTAGGGTCAGGGTTAGGGTTAGTATCGTCTTTAGAAAACACGGTGAACAAACTTCCACCGCAAACGGCAATGTTTATCGGTCGGTTCGTTTCAGGTACACACAATCATGTGACATGCAATGACCAATTGCGAGGCGGGCGTGATCCTAGTCCCAGGTATCGGCTCACGTCGGGCGTGACTCTATCCACGACCTAATTTATTTCATATAACCGGCATTTCTCTGTTAAATTTATTCGCCTTTGTAAGGCGTCAAAAAGTTTATATATAATATACCGATTATCGGGTAATTTATACGACAGTAAAAAATTCTAGCGTCAGTTTTAATTTAAATTTTGGGTATTTTATAACAAAAGGTGTAGCCTATGTGTCTTTAAAAATTGGCTTAGGCCTATGAAATTTCTCAGCGTAGCATTTTTCAATTATGTCTCATTTAGCAAATTCCAAAAGCAATATAATTCAATTAGCAAAATTACCAAATAATAAAAGAAAAGCTTGTTTCATAAACTATTAATCGAAACATTGGTTTTAATACAAAGAAAACTTACGTTGCATTACTTATTCCCTAGATGGCGATACTGCTGCAATTTGAAAATAACTTTTCTTCTAAAGTCCTAAATTTCACGACCTAATGTATCGAATTAGGCTTACTTTTAGTTTTGAGGCAACTGCATGTCGCTTTCAAAACCGGTGAACAGTTTTATTTATTTAAAACTTAGATTGTATAATTAGCCTATAAGGAAACTTTCTTACGGGATCTTGCGGAATATTCGATCAACACCAACATTTCTATCGACAAGAATGTTTGCTTTTCATGGATTTTAAGCCGCGTGCTTTGCAATTCTCGCGTGTAGGCCTATTCATTAGCATATTGCGTCCGAGTTCGCTTCTGTCATAGGCTACTTGACGAGTCAACGGCCGCGTGGAATTTTGTCGTTTGGGGGTGATTTTAATAATTTAATATCACCTACAATCATCACCAAATGGCCTACGTATATGGTTGGTTTTTCTGTTTAACGACTAGCTGTGTGGTAACAAAGACCATTAGCGTCGTCCTCCTCCTTTATCCAGGCTTGGGACTGGCACTGTCAGAAAGCTAACAGTGGCGGAGTTACCTACGTATATGCAGTGGCGTAGCAAGGATTTTGGGGGCCCTTGTTCAGAGCTTCAGTGGTGGGCCCGGGGCCCTTCCCTCTTGAACTCCCTTCGATTTCAAACAAAAGACGCTGTGCAAAAAGCGCTGTAGCATACAACATAAATTAGGTCAGATTATCAAATTGGACAAGTCACAAGTGTCAAGTCTACGTACGGCACGGACCGTTCTAGCCCGAGATTTTGAGATATTTGAAATAAGCCACCTCCGGGAGGCGAACCACAATCCGCACGCTCTCTTGCATAGAGGAGCATGAGACGCAGCCTACGCTCTTACCGATGTAGCTAACTAAGCTTGGTTAAGTTGATTTTATTACATTCTGAAAGGAAAGCCCCTCTGACGGTCTGACCGCTGGGGGCCCTTGTGACGCCGGGGGCCCTTGTGCTTTGAACAACCTGCACAACCCATTGCTACGCCATTTGCATATGTATGCATGTAATACGTACGTATGTATGTATGCAATGTATGTATGTATGTATGTATGTATGTATGTATGTATGTATGTATGTATGTATGTATGTATGTATGTATGTATGTAAGCATGTATGTTTGTATGTATGTTTGCATGTAGCCTATGTGAACAATTTATGCTATATATAGAGCGTTTTAAGAATGTCGCATAATGCGCTGTAACACCGCTCTCAATATACGAGATTTCAAAAGGTGAATCTTAAGATGAACTGAATATGTTTCCTGAGCTCATTGCCGTGGTAGGCTAAAGTTCTAATCTAAAGTGAAAGACAATTTCGTGATAAGAAATGAGAAAGATCGATGTGAGCAAATCGCCTTTCAGGAGCGAGGTATAGGGCCATACCAACGAGTCCGCGAGTGCTGACGTAGACCTTGCTGGCTTCATAGCCTATAATATGGGCGCACAGAGTTCCCTGCTATAGAACCGAACCAACCATCGATGAGCGGTAGAAGTGGAGGATCTTGATTGTATTTCGATCCATACTCAGCCGGTGAAATGTCATTAAATGGTTGCATAACTTTGTTTCTATCTATCCTCGTCAACATTTCACGCAAACGGTAAGATAGTAGCCTAGCCTATAGGCCTATCTTCAAAAACACAATAATATTGTAGGTAATTTTGCAGTTTAGCGTTCTTAGTTATTCGCCATCGCATGGGTTTTGGCCTTGGTCAAATACAAGCTGGATTGACGAAACAATTCTTGCTAAATTGAAGTCGGATTGATGAAAATAATGTTTTCTTAATAGAAGTGCGATTGACGAAAAGAATCTTGCTGAAATGGAAGCTGGCTTGATTAAAAATAATTCTTAATTTAATAGAAGCTGTTTGATGAAAAATTAATTGCTGCTTTAAATGGAAGTTGGAATGATGAAAGGAATTCTAGCCTAAATCTTAGCTGGATTGATGAAAAGGAGTCCTGCCAAAGGAGAAGTTAGATTAGGCTAATGAAAAATAATAGTGCTACAATAGGCGAATAATTAAGAATGCTAAGCTGCGAAATTGTACACTCAATTGTTTAAGTTTCTGTGATTCTGCCGAAAAATAAAAAAATTTACGGGGCCAAAATTTACTGATAAATATTTTAGTTCGTAAGGCAAGCTTATAGAATCGGGGTAATGTTATTTGACCGTTTTCGTGCTCCTAAAAAATGTCGTAGGGGCCTACTTTTTGAAAAACGGTGTCAACTGTTGGAATACGTAATCGGACATAATTAGGAACGCTGACGATTTTCCTTGATGTTTAGGTTATAAGTTTATAAACGACTTTTAGATAGATTCAAAACGTTTATTCTGAAGAAAAAGAATGTCCACGCTTCTAAAAATTTTACGATGAAGCTCTTCTGAAAGCTTAGGTCCTAAATAGGTCATCTAATGTAGTTTCATCTGTGAATCCCTAGGTGGCACCAATTCAAAGTCATACATGTATTGTGCTGATAAAACGTTGATTTCAATTATTTGTTTACGACGTTACGTCATCGCAGACTGTGTGTTACTTAGTCAGTCAGTAAAAATTAACGATGATACGGCTCTTAGTCAAAATACACTGGTTTAATTTAATCAAATGCCTTCGTTCTTGGTCAATGTAGCCTATAGAAGGTCAATATACTGGGACGCGGTGGTATAGAGGTATGTTCGGTGCCTTAATTTGAGGGTTCGACTCAAATGCCTTCGTTCTTGGTGGGCAATGGTAGGCCCAAGTGTTCCTAGCCAATACAATAGTTCATGACCATGGCAGCCGTTTTAGGCCCAATTTGTATTATGTTTAACATAAGAAATTTATGAATTTGGACACAAAAAGTGCAGCATATGTTAAAAATCACGGCAAATCACGGCAGACAAGCCTACTAAACTTAACGGCAAACGACAAAATTCAGGTAAGTGTGAATTCCGTGAATGCTTGATTTTCGTCTATCCCTATATAGTTATGATCAATACTAAGTAGAATATCTTCACATATAGGCCTCTGTTATATAGATTTGCCAACACTCACAAAAAGGCTACTCCTAGCATGTGATGTTTTCATGAATTCTACTCAGAGCCAACGCAGTAAAGACTGTAAATTTGAATACTTCTTTAAGAACTGGAACACATCACTACATTTATCTTTTAAATTTATTTTTAAATGTCTCAGTTGCTACAATGATTCTAGGTCACTTCATTTGCCAAGGCGACTTTCCCACCGCGCAAAATGTGTAGGCCTATACTGTGACCCCCTGATGAAATTGGTACTGTTTAGTACGGTCGGTCGTGTTTGCGGTCCATTTAGTGCAAAGTTAGTCTCTCCCCCTCTCTCTTTCCTTCGCCATCTCTCTCCCTCTCTCTTCTCTCTCCAATTTTCTCTTCTCTTACCGTCCTATTTTATCTCCTGCGCCTCCTTCCTACCAACAAGCCAGTGGCGTACGGAGCTTAAATGCCGCCCGGGGCGACGGCCCAAAATACCGCCCTTGGCACTTAATTTTTGAAATTTCCCGAAAATTTTCTTTATTACTTCCGCCAAAATTTCTGATGACCTTTTTTTTGCTTTCCCCTCTTTTTTTCAGATTCCTCTCCTCATGCTCATCTACTTTCTACTATACTATAATTGAATTGTCAGAAGCCGCCCTGTTATGCGCCCGGGGGCCGCCCCGCCCCTCATTACACCACTGTATGCTATTTATTGGATTATTTTTCTTCCTTTCCTTCCTTCTTTGTCTACTTTTATTACTTTCTCTTATACTTTTTCAATTTTTGTCTGCATTCACTCCTTTTATTTTTCTTCAACCCTATTTTGCCGCCCCTGCTCAAGTGCCGCCCGGGGCGACTCGCCCCCCTGCCCCCCGTACGGTACGCCACTGCAACAAGCTTCCTGTACCCAATCTGGCTTTTTCGTCTTCTACCTTTGTCCGTCTTTACTGGCCAAGTACATAAACGAAGAGAGAGAGAGAAGGAGATAGAGGGGGAGAGAGGGAGATAGAGAGAGAGAGAGAGAGAGAGAGAGAGAGAGAGAGAGAGAGAGAGAGAGAGAGAGAGAGAGAGAGAGAGAGAGAGAGAGAGAGAGAGAGCGAGGGGGAGGAGGAGACAGATGGAAGGAGGGAGGAAGAAAGAGGGATGGAGGAAGTGAGAGATGAACGGAGGGAGAGGGATGGAGGGTGGTTGGGAGAAAGGAAGAAAGATGGAGACAGGAAGAGAGAGGGAGGGAGAGAAAGAGATGGAGGAGGGGGAAAGCGAGCACCAGGAGACTTTTCTCTGAAGGAACATCACTCTATGCCGAACTAATACACAGAGACCCCGCGTAATTGACGAGCATTTAAATTAACACCCACAGCCACAGAATATGCTGAACGTAGATTTTATTTGCAGTTGTAATCGGTAATCAATATTCCACCAAAAATTCGTTTTTCCTTTACAGGAATTGACTTCCTGTTCTCCGCTTTTATTCTGTGGCTTCGTGTTGGTTGAGCCATCTGGCTACATCTGGAAGGCTGCGTTCCATCCAGCGGATGTTAGCATCAATTTTCTGCATGACTGCTGCCTTGCAATCATCTGCAACTCCTGAGCGATACTCAAACCAATCCAGAACCTAAACATACATATAGTCAAAAAACGTATTTGCATGTACACATAATATACATAAGCGACAACTCTTGAATTGAGAGAAGGCGCTTACAAAAGCTCAGGACAAATGCATTCTGTTAAGACACAGCTTTCGGGTAGTGACAATCAGCCGACAGTAAAGCAACTCTAATCATCTTTGTTATGAAGATTTGGTAGAGGTTGTCTGTCGTGAGTTGCGTTGAAAGTTCTGAGCCAAAAATCATTGAAAAATGTCGTTAATAGATACGTGCGGTTAGACTGTTGCAATTGAAATACTGCGATGTCTGAACGTTTCGTTTAAACTACTATAAAATCGAATATCATTGACTGTTTGTCTTTACTCGAGTTACCGTTATGCCACAAATCGGGCGAGTTGACGGTTCGAAGCTTAATCGACTGACAATTTCGGAGGTTTTCGACAGGTATACATACATACATCCAAACATACATAGACTAACATATTGCATACATGCATGTACACATACATACATACATAGTTACATACATACATACCTACATACATATATACATGCATACATACATGCATACATAAGCACATACATATATACATACATACATGCATACATATTTTCATACATACATACATACATACATACATACATACATACATACATACATACATACATACATACATACAAACATACATTAATAGATATATACATGCATGCATACATACAATAGACAAATTCATCTAATGCAACCATAGTCATGACAGACGAACATGTTCAAAGAGTGAATGTGAGAGCATAATATACCAACTTCTTGTTGTTGCTGCCTCGTGTTAAAGCTGGAGGCTATTTTAGGCAGGACGAATTCGATCATGAATGGACCGAACCTAAGCAGAACAACATTTTCAGAAGAGACAAAATCTAAAGAAATTCCCTCCCCTTGTCCCTGTGCCTGTGCCTCTTCCCCCCTCTTCCTTTTCCTTTTCCACGTCCTCTCCCCCTCTGCTTCTTTGCCTCTCTGCCTGTCTCTTTCTTTCGTTCTATCCTCTTCTTATTCTCTCGTTATCTCCTCTTTGTCTTTTTCTCTCCTAACATCTTAAATATATTATAATATATATATATAGGCCCTATATATATCTGTATGCATATATTTATAGTAGTGAGTTAAGCCTATATAAGGCTATATGTACATAGAATGCAAAAACCCATGTATGGCAAAGTTAATGTTTGCATAATAAACTTAATGCAACAATCGGAATAAGGAGCACATTATGGTGTAATAGTCGAACCGTTACCTTGATGTGTTGCATATATAACCAAAACGGTTAAGTAATGCAGGTCTTACTTGTCGATGATGAGGTCGTAGTTGCGCTTAAACCATTGCCAAACGCAATCGTTAACGTCGAAATTTGAGACAACGTATTCCATAAGCCATACGAAATCTTTAGGCGGGATAAAATTTTCATTGAACGCATGTTCCAGCAATCTATACACACGTAAGAATATGCTCTAAGTCTAATAGATAAATATCGCGAGGATATCATATAACAAACGCAATCAACCACTCTGCCTCAAATTGCCTTGAACAAGGCCATGTATGCATATACAGGGTGGCCCAAAATAAAATCTCCCACCGGATAAAATGCAATTTCTCCGCAACCAATAGAGATATTTCCACCACAATTTCAGCATTTACAGAGAAATGATTTTTCAACAATCCACGGAAATTTCACCTAACAATTTGGATAGCTTCAAAAGTTACAGCTGTTTAAATTTTTAATTCAATTTTTTCAAATTTCCGAAGAAAAATGGACAGTCACTTGCAATTTTCAATGTCAAATAAAATCATCTTTCATTGCGAAATCAGAAATCTGTTGAGCAGTTTTTCTCAAGGCATGTTCGAAGTGTCCACCCCTACCTTTCACGCCAGCTCGAAGTCTTTGTGAAGCTCAGTATGGCCTTGTTGATTGAGTCCTGCGGTAGCTGGTCTCATATTCGCTGGAAGACTTTTTACAGCTCGTCAATGTTCTTCGGCATGGGATTAAATGTCTTGTAGCGTTCAAGCATAGCTACCCAGACGTGATAATCAAGAGGGTTTAGGTCTGGAGAGCTTGGTGGCCATTCATCATTGCCAATGAATTCACTGCAGTTGGTGGCAATAAAGCCTTGAGCCAACCGTGCCGTGTGAGCAGGCGCACCGTGCTGCTGGAAAATGAAACCAGACGGTAGAACAGACTTGCAGTCTTCAATGAGTCTGGGTAACAGAGTTTCAACATATAGTTGAGCGTTTACTTTAGCCTTGTCTGGGATGAAGTGCAGTCTTCCCTTATCGCCGTAACACACGCCAGCAGAACCTTGATGTGCTTCGCAAACTTGGATCTCTCGACCCCCAGGCGACTTTTCGTGAAAATCGCGCTTTTTGCCGACAGACCAAATTAACGCACTTAATATATTTTAAAATATCTGCAATTATTAACAGCTTGCTTCATAAACACTTTCTTTACAACTTGTAATGAGGTCATATGACGGCATCATTATTTGGGTGTTACAAAACAATTTCTTTGTGAAAAAATCTTAAAGAAATAACTATTATTGGACCGCTCATCTGCGGATATTCGAAAAAATGGAATTGAATATTTAAACAGCTGTAACTTCTGAAGCTATGCAAATTTTTAGGTGAAATTTTCTTGGATTGTTGACAAATCATTCCTCTGTAAATGCTGAAATTTTGGTAGAAACATCTCTATTGGTTGCGGAGAAATTGCATTTTATCCGGTGGGACATTTTATATTGGGCCACCCTGTACAATTGACCTGCACAAAGCTTAAAGGCAAACTTCTACCGAAATTTCTTATTGAATTTCAATGCAGGAGCGACACTCAGCCACCACTTACTCGTCCTCTGAACTAATGGAAATAATTATACTAATTAGCTCCGCCATTCCCCATACTCTAGTGGTGCCAGGTTCAAGCGTTAATAAAGGAGGGCGCCGCCGTCAACGGCCTTGGCAGTCACAAAAAGATGTCGTTAAACAGTGTAAACTATTAGTAAAGTTGATTAATTATGAAACATAATCTTCAACACAGTGATAAACCATTATCGGAGAATTCTTGCTTTACTTTACATTACATGGCAGTTGCAATTGCAATCTGAAATTTCTATAGCGCCTCTCTCTTAAATGATACTAATCAGAGGCATTCCAGAACTGACGACACAAAAATTATTAGTGCTGTTAACGATCAAAATTATTTCAATATTTAACTTTTTCATAATTAACGATTAATTAATCGTCAACTTCCGCAACCCTAGATTAAATGTGTTCCTAGCCCTAAATAAAATGGTTTTCAGGCGCGTATACAGAATAGAGGTAAAAAAATGACATTACGTTACATTCATTTGCATTGCGTTACAAAAGACAGGAGTGTAGTTGGAATACGACAGCGTAAACAATCATTTACTGTTTTAGACCAGTTAACTATACTTTAATTCCTAATATGAAGATCTATATAAATAATTGCATAGTATTTTTTATCAGAGTTTTGTATAGACGCGTTTAGGTCTAAGAGTGTAAAAAAGACAGTCCTGCGTTATCTCAATTCATTGAAAAACTGAGCACGCTCGAGTCCATGAGCTCGCCATGGAAAAACGAGTGCATTTACATTTTACCTTTCCATTAGTTCAATGTTCTTTGTACCACTCAGGGCGTATAGAAGGTTGTCTTTTTCCTGGTCAGATGTCGCCACAGTGTATCTAATCCGGACGGTCAGCCAATCAGACTCGAGCGAAGAATTTGAAAGTCCTTCGCGGTAAACGTCGCGTCTCAGTTGCACGGGAACAGCATTCGTCCTACAATATTCACATCATCAAACTCAGACAAGAAGGTGATTATTATTTTTGCTTCAACTGGCAAGGACTGTGACGTGTGAACGCTCGTTGTATAGCCTATATAATTTTATAATAAAAGGGAGGCAAAATAAGTTATATATATATATATATATATATATATATTATATATATCAAAATTGAATTAAAGTTCTCAGAACCTAATACCTATCATGGCTCTGAGCAGGTCCTCGGTATTTTTTATCTGAGATCCCAGCTGCGGTCCTATAGTTATACGGCACTTATGCCACTGATTGATACCTAATAATTTTTACCTATTCATTGGTAGTAGTTGAACGTTGATGAGGCTTTGGCACATCGCTATTGAACAGTAGTTGTGAGTTTGTAGTTTTTCTTGAGACGGTTCGAAACAGTATATATCGAGCGCCTCTGATTGGTGTGCACTGCGAGAGGTGCTATATAAATTGATAGATACAATACAATATAATATATTGTATTGTATATTATACAGAACAAGGATCAATCAAACTCACATGTTATCTTCTATCCATGCTCTGAACAGGCGAGTCGTATTGCTCTGACAGGCTTCATGACCGCTGTAGCACGCCAGTCCAATGATCCTTGAACGCAGGAGTCTAATAATTAGTAAAGGAGTGGCGTAATTGTAATTACAATATTAGGAACTGGTTTCGTAATGATTAATAGGGAGTGCTCATGGTTTATCAAGGTGTGGTTTAATTATAATTATTAGGAAGTGATAATATCATAATTAATGGGGACTGGCTTCTATGTAATTAGGCTAATAGAGAGTAGTTTCATAATCATAAATGACGTAGCTACAGTTATTTTTATTAACTTGAGACAGTGCATCATACAGATCCATGGCTAAGTAAGTTCTACAAATATATGGACGATAAAATATCAATGAAGCTATGAGAGAAAATACATGATCTTCAAAATGCGAAGACTGAAATGGATGGAACAAGAAATTCGTATGGACTAATTTAAAGGAGCCTGTCGAGCGACGAACTGGATTCCTGAAAAGAATATATAGGAGGAAGACCAAGAAAGAACTGGAAGGAGATCAACAAAGACGTCTGGCAATATCGTTTGATGAGAAGAAGAAGTAGAAGTTTTGCGATAAACAGAAATAGGCCTAAGTGAAGATGCTGCGTTGCCCCAGACTTGCGCAGAAAAACTAAAGTCAGTAAGTACATGCTCAATTAAACTTCCCACGAGCGTCCTTCAAACAAAGCTAGTCTTCAACTCTAGAAGTAAATTAATTCCCTTTACAATTAAGCTGCCAGTATATCAAACTCACCTGATTTATTGAGTTAAATTATAATATAATTATACTGGAGGTGTCTCGACCCAAGGTAAAACAGGTAGTTAATTGATTGGAATAAGAGCTCGAGACTAAGTCGATTTTTTTACGGTAAGAATTTTCAGCCTTGCCAGTTGCCATCTATTTCATGAGTAACCGCATACAGAAAATTAGGCCTATTTATTGCCGGTTTTCTACCTTGGTTTTCATGACATTTTAATTTTTCTGTGAGGTGCTCATTTCTCTTCGTCTGCATGATAGATGCACCGTTTTAGTACCGAAGCGATCGTGATTAGGTTAATGCTCTGCGCTTAGCTTCAAAGTAGCGCTTTCTGGATCCTATTGGCATCTGAATCTTTGGATTTGCTCATTATTCAAAGCAGACAAATGAGTGTTGCTAAGTAATATGGAAAATCTTTTTATGTGATGTCTTCGAATTTACGTGTCTTACTTTTCAACGTGGTCTCCTTTGTCCTCAACTCCGAGTTTGTTCATGATATCTGTGGTCAGGTCCCGCAAATAGCTCTAAAATAAAAAGCGGATGAATTTAGAATCCAATATATTGTAGGATATTCGACGCTTTTAATCACACAAACATTTGCGAACTAAAAAGATACCCAGGACACAGTAAAGAAAGCTTGAGGGCCTAATAATAAATTAAAATAATATTCATACTAATAGATTGAGGTGCAGGATTTTCATGAGGCAAAACGCAGCCCGCTTAAGCTGAGAACGATATTAGAAATTTAATGAGGTCGCAACAACTTAATGTCATTAGGGTTTTACAAATTCATATCAGAGTAAAATGACAGTGTGCAAATATCACAGTAATTTATTAAAAGTCGAAAGGAACTGTATCTTTCCGCAGAGGCGCTTTTACAGAAAACGGGGCCCCAGGCGTAAGCATTTTTGGGACCCTTCTGAACTTGTAGACTGAGATTCTGCATGGTGGTGTTTAGCCTATCATGTGCAAAAACCCACGAAGCCGTTGCTGTGCGTGTTATTGACACTGCAGTTATGATTAGTTATAGACAATAAATAAATCAAAATTTAAAAATGTTATTCTTTATAATTGAAAAAATATTTTCTTTCGTTTAGGGGCCCTTCTAGATTTGAGGCCCTAGGCGCGCGCCTAGTGCACCTACTGGTAAACGCGCCTCTGACTTTTCGTATTCTTCGCCTGACTGTAAAGAAAACTTATTAATACAGCCACAAATGCAAACGTACCAGAAGAACGCCACGCTCGCTTCTGTGAATAATCATGGAGTGTATATACTGAAAGCTGGCGGCGATTGTATCCCAAGGCAATAGTCCGGTCTCTTTGCGAACATATTCTGTCAGATCAAGAGCCATGCTGTAGTTGAGTTGCTCAGCTCTGGCTAGAATCAATGCATCGTTCAGTAGCTTTGATCGCTCCACTTCAGTTAAGTTCTGTTTTTAAGAACAATCGTCTTTAACAGATCGTGAATCTAGATCACCGTTAAATACATCCGTAACTGCTTTTTCTTCGCCCATAAATATGATGAAGACTGAGAGAGACGTGCATCCGAATCCACGACATCACAGTAGATAACATTTTATGGCATCATAATAAATCACTTTAGATCCCCAAACCTGATTCCTTCTCTTACCTTTCGCGTACCTTACTTCTTACGCCTCTTCAACGAAATGAGATTTTAATTACTGTTCAGTGTTCACTTATAGCAAACATCGCCTAATGCTGTGTTCATTGTGACAACGGGCCATATATGGCCTAGATATCAGCAGTTAGAAAAGACAACACAGGCCATTGAGTGTTAATGCGACTTCTTCACGTCTGAATAGAAGGAATACTGTGTCTGAACTTCTACAAACTGAAACTAACTATGAATAATTTATTTTAAACACTGAAATAATCCGAAGTCAGTGTTCGTAGAACGCTAAGAACAGCCCCAGTTTGTAGACCTACTGTTGACATCAAATTTTACTTCTCAACACAACTTGCGCGTTTGCGTATTTGCATAGATCGCCATTGAAACCTCTGGCATTTTCTCAGAACCTGTGAAGACTGCTATTGCAAGTACGATGCTTAGTTCATAAAACGATTGATTTTAAACGCAATTATATTTGCGCAATAAAAGTTCCAACATTATAATTGACTTATGTATACCATGTGATCATCGTTGAGCTGTTGCTTCAGTCGATTCCACAATTCTAAGTTGTAGTTGACTATGTAATATCCGCAGTGGTCGTAGTTTAGAAGGAGCCAGGAGTCACTCGACCTTACAGGGTTTTCACGATGACCTGCAAATCAACAGATCACCTGCAATTCAATCGTCAATATTTGCTTATGACATATTAATTAAGATTGCATATTAATTGAGAAATAGTTTGGTTGGTTTCCTGGCTGATAGACTGAGTGACTGGACATTGATAACCACAAGCGAGAAACTTCAGAGTGAGCGGGTGGGTGGTGGGTGGGAAATGGGTGAATAGGGGAGTGAGTGAGTGAATGAGAGATTGAGTGAATGAGTTTATTGAATAAGTCAATTTAATGAGTCAGCGCATGACTGACTTACTGACTTACTGACTAACAGATTCACGGAGTGACTGACAGTGAATGGATCAGTTAATGAGTGAGTGAGTGAATGAATGAATGAATGAATGAATGAATGAATGAGATCGAGTGAGTGAATGACTGACACATTGACTCACTGACTGAGTGAGACAGTCACTGGGTGAGTGAATGAGAGAGTTGCTGACATTTTCTTCCTTGGCGACTTACTGCTCATTTCATGTAACCAGAAGAAACCGGATTCTCCTTCTCTTGTTCGGTACTTAATAGGTATGGACCAGTTATACCTACAAGCACAACGCGGTTTATTCGTGGAATCTGTATTAAGTACATTTTGCTACTGAAAGCGTGAAAATTGTTAGACAAGCATTCATATAGGCCTACAACACGGACCAGGATAGTTAGAGGTATGTATGCTTAAAAGATTACTCCTATGCTTGCTTACTATTTTACTTGCTCATTTGCTTAAGCATGGACAAATGTAAACGAACGCTGGTGACATTGGTTGGCGGGGACAAATGAAGTGTTTCTCCTGTTCTCTGAAATTTACCTAAATTTTCATTTTTCCTGAATTTAGACATTTTAAAAACTTTGTTTTTATCATATGAGTTTTTACGCGCATAAACATGCAATTTCACCATTTCATAGAATAAAGTGCTCTTATGCTCTTGTGCTATAATGCCTTCATGTAGGCCTATTAGCATTATCTCCAGCTGGGAATCCTTTCATTGGGCTCAGCGTGTGTACGCTCGCCGGGCACTGGTTACTGTCCTAGTTATCTGAGCAATATTTGCCAACTGATAAATGTTCTCTTCTTGACGACATTTTAAATCATCTGGGCTGTTTCAGAAAGCGCCCCTAATTATTTCCTAGAGTGGCGTTATATAAATAATTAGTAAATCTAAGTAGGTTGAAAATTTCGATTACCCTTTTGTTGTTGGTGGACTTTGCGTGTCGGATGTTGGGTCGAGCAGAAATCTTTCCTGGGACAGAGTCATGTTCGTATCGTCAGCACCAGACTCGATATTAACAAATGGATAACCCATTAAGTAGACCCACGAAGACATAAACTTCTTAAGGTCAGAGTTCGGCTCAGTATCCTGTACAACAATTCATTTCTGTGTTAACATTGATTATGCTCTTGTGCTATTATGCAATCATGAATTGTATTAGTTTTATTGTTTTATTTATTTAGTTGGACTGATCTTTGATATTGGTCTCATTGCAGCTTGGTTTTGGCTTGCCACTTGTTGATGCCTTGTGCATTAGGACTATACAATGACGCGATAGAAAATACTAATTATTAATTAATAATAAAAAATTAATAATAGTATATGCAGCAGAAGATTTTTCTAATGATTATTTTCTACGTAATGCTAAATAATACATTTGTATGATCATCTTTGTAGGTCAATCACCATGACATCTTTTGTTCGTTGTGGAAAGAAGTAGGCGATGTTGTTCAGTTTAGACACAGTAAGTCTTGTCTATAATTTATAAACTGTGACCATACCTGTTTAAATGCAGCCCAGAAGTCGTCTGTATCCACCGACTTATATTTATGGTCTTGAATGAATCGCTGTGGAAAATAATATTACGCATACAATGTCATACATGCATGCTGCATTAATTTGGCACATATCACCACCACCAACATCATCATCATCATCATCCTCATAATCATCATCATCATCATCATCATCATCATCATCATCATCATCATCATCATCATTATCATCATCATCATCATCATCATCATCAACATCAACATCAACATCAACATTATCATCATCATCATCATCATCATCTTCTTCTTCTTTTTCATCATCGTCATCATCATCATCTTCTTCTTCTTCTTCTTCACCTTCATCATCATCATCATCATCATCATCATCATCATCATAATCATCATCATCATCATCATCATCACCTATTTGACTATTATTATTATTATTTAAATGAAAAATGTCGGGAACAATATCTATTCATCGAGATCCAGTGCGGAATAAGTACCGCCGTATATACATACATACACACATACATGCATATATTTATAATTATAATATATAATATATATATATTATATCCCTCTAAATAGATGAGCTGTTAACAAGTGAAGTATGATTCCTTCACTAGACTTTCTAACTTAGATCTAATAATAAATTGCTTAGCAGAAGATTTAATAAATTGTCCTACTCTGATTCCAAGTTTGAAGGCGTCATGACCAAGGAAACTTTCAATCATTTTCAGAACAGCTGCTCCCTGTTGAGAACAAAACAATTCAAGTTTAAAACAGTTCGAAAATGCGTGAGTGAGCTGAGACCAGACAGGGAGGGACTATATCAGACATTGAGTCAGGTTTTGTTGTGATAATGATGAGGTGAAATTTGCGTAGAGTCTCAAATAATTATATGGAAAACCAAAGTGAAATTCTGGCTATTTTGAAAAATCGCAAAAATCAGAGATGTATTCAGACTATTCTTCGTATAGGAAGTGCTAATTGTCGTTTTAACAATTCAAGCTATTTATTGCAGACAAACAATCGGAAATATGACATTTTCAACTGATTATGAACAGCTGCTCTATCCACGTCATTTCGTAGATGAAAGAGATTTTACAGAAGGCTTTCTATAACCAATTTATTCTGACTTTATGCTATTTTTCAACTAAAATGTCGTGCAAGCGTAATATCAGACAGTGCCCTCGTAATACCATTGCTTTATTAATATACTTATAATTAATATAAATATTGTAATTTATATTTTGCTTGATGTTTTACACCACTACTCTTAATGTTTTGTTTCTCTAGCTCAACCTGCAGAACTCTGATTTTATACGTATGCAATATGTATGTGTCTGTGCTTTTCTAGAGCTAATTTTTGAACCTCTCAAAAACGATATCATTGTCTTGTAATGCACTACAGTAAGACAAAATTATAATTAATTAATAGAGCCAATAGCTTATAATTACTAGCTCTTTTGTGCTTATGGTAAGGGCTATATTAATCGTAAGTTTGAAACTTCTCAATTGTCGTACCTTGATTCCAACTTTGTAGGCGTCTTGACCAAGGAAACTTTCAATCATTTTCAGAACAGCTGCTCCCTATTGAAGACAAAACGATTCAAGGTTAAAACAGTTCAAAAATATGTGAGTGAGCGGAAGTCAGAGAGGGAGGGACTATACCATATATTGAGTCAGGTCTCATTGTCTTGTAATGCACTACAGAAAGACAAAATTATAATTAATTAAAAGAGCCAATAGCTCATAATTACTAGCTCTTTTGTGTTTATGGTTATAAGGGCTATATTAATCGTAAGTTTGAAACTTCTCAAGCACTCTTCTTTAGCAGCTAAGCATAGGGCACCAGCTTATTCACGATCCAAGTGTCTGATAGTGGCACTGCACCTTGTTGTAGACTAGTTCATCGGACATGTCAATATAAGTTTTCGGAATCTCTGTTTTGATGACAATTGGCCGAGATGTGTTGAATGCATCATCAATCATCGTTGACTGGACGACATGGCTGAAGAATTGACCATCCTATATATAAAAGCAGCAGACGAAATCATGACATCACTTAACAACATGACAACTTTACATTACTTGCAATGTATCCTAATGGTTTATTTGTATGACGCCTCATCAAAGGTGCTTCGTATAACTTGCAAATGGTTGACAACGATTTCCTTCTTGTGTCATGCAATCGAATTCATACAGAGCGTTAACACGTGATTGGCTTAGAAATTCGTAGTCGGACACGACTGTTGAAAAACTTACTACTCTGCAACTGTAAGTAACTAATAACGACTAAATGAACAGTTATAGGCAAAAGTATTTTATAAATGTAAAAGTATATTGAAAACACAAAATAAAAATACATTCCAAAAGCTTTCTAAAAATACCTTTTACGACATACTTTTCAAAAGTATTTAAAAAATTCTAAATAAAATAGTATTTTGAAAATACTTTTGAAAATAGTTTATCAAAATACTTTCTAGAAATCAGCATTTTGTAGGCCTACTTTAATCGCTACTCGCTGGTGTGTACATTTACATTGCATTGGTGTACCTGACAGTGATCTATAGTTTCTTATGACGTGAAGCATTAAAACATTGGAAAAAATTGTTATCGGTAACTTCTGTTGCGACTGGAAACTAATGCATTTGCCAGAGATATCCTTGCATGAGCACATGTTTAAACGCCTAATTCTAGCAGCGTATGTCACGAATGGACATATAATTATGATGACTTACAAATACTACTTGCATGGTCATTGAGAGACATGGTAGAATTGAAAATAACGCGTTAGTTACTAGCAGCGTTTGCCAGCTCAACAGTTAAATCATCCAGTTTCAATGCCTTAAGCCGATCAAATGTTGGAAGTTGCTGTGGAGTGCCAAGTAGCAGAAATTCAGTCTTCGATGGGTTAAGGAGGAGTCTATTGGCCACCATCCAAGACTGTACCTCATCAAAGACAGCAGACAACAGCTGCACAGACAGGTCGTTTTAAGGTCATCAAACCCTAGGCACTCTTGCATACGTAGACCCCAACTGCCAGCTCTGAATAAAAGCTAAACGCATAATCACGCATTCACATTATTTATTGACGTCATGTTGTGGTCGGCACATCCTCCTGGAATAGTTGCCTAACAACCTGCGACATGAACTCCTCAGCCTCTCTTGGCCTCTCTCCGCAAAAGCTTGAGGACCATTTTGTATGATTATGGTTTCATTGTGTTATACCTGTAGCGCCTCTGATGAGCCTGCATCGAAGTGGTGCTATACAAATTACAATTACACCGTGTCTCAAAATAAACTGTGCTAAATTGTTTCTGTCAGAACTTCGTCAAATTTCCACCAATTTTAATAATTTTTTGTAGGTAGATGGAAAAATGGCTGAAAATTTATGCTATACGTAAATTTTCAACCTCACCTAACTCATATCACCGCACTACCTTGTTAAACACAGATGTACCAATTTTCTATATAACACTCGAAACTTGGCTGCACTGAAATCCATTTCATCGAGCCGGGTGTCAAAGTGAATGGGGCATACTATCGCGACAACCTTCTTGCCCAGAAGCTACTGCCAGACATACGCCGGATATCCCAGGGCGAGTTTTTTGTCTTTCAACAGGATGGCGCCCCGGCGCATCGAGCACGCGACACTGTCTCTTTCCTGGAGCGAGAAACGCCCGACTTCATACCTCCAATACTGTGGCCGCCGAATTCACCGTATCTGAACCCAGTCGACTATAGCATATGGAGTGTGCTGCAAGAGAAGGTTTACCGCTCCAGAATAGCCAACGTCGACGAACTCAAAACGCGTCTGATCGACGAGTGGGCGCACTTTGACCAGTCGATCGTTGATGCTGCTATCGGCCAGTGGCGTCGCCGTCTAAGTGCTTGTGTAAGCGGGGCACATTTCGAGCACCAATTCTAACACTTTTAAGCAGTTCTGTCATAACAATTAAAAACTCTGCTAAGTAAACCATATTTTACTTTACTGCTTGCTAATTAAGTCGTCAGATAGTTTGTTGCATGTAATAAAATTTAAGCGTTATATAGAAAAATGGTACATCTGTGTTTAGCAAGGTAGTGCGGTGATATGAGTTAGGTGAGGTGAAAAATTTATGTATAGCATAAATTTTCAGCCATTTTGCCATCTACCTACCAAAAATGATAAAAATTGGTGGAAATTTGACGAAGTTCTGACAGAAACAATTTAGCACAGTTTATTTTGAGACACGGTGTACAATCTATGATCTTGCACTTAGAAGCATGACGTGTCAGTCATACAAGACTAAAGAAATTTGAAACAAGGCGTACATCATTGGATCTTATGTGTATTCACAATTACATGTGATGCAGGCTATAAAACACCTTCTGCCTGTAGTTCTTCAACAGATTCCATCAAGGAGACTATTTATTTCCTTTGACCTTGGAACGAAAGCAAAGTATAAATAATAATTCAACCAGGTGTGCAAGATGATAACTTCATGAAAAATGCACGTGCACTATGCAAACACCCATGGATATACATCAAACGCCAGATAATACGTGTAGTTCTGAAGCAAGTACATTGTAATAATTCGAATATGTTTACGACTTATGCACCTGGAATATGCAAACACTCAGGAAATGCACTGTTTTGTATGCAAGCTGCTGGCTTGTGCAGATCGGAATCAAAATGTATTATTATTATCAATCGTCTTCAGGATCCCATGAAAACCTACTGTACATAACTTGATAATGTCAGTCAAAGATGGGCAAAACGGTAGCTCATTGTGACGTGTGGTTGCTACAGAACATTAGGCCTAACCTTTCATTTAACCAATACATGTTTTGCTTTCAATTCTCAATTTACTTTTTAAATTGTTGACTAAAGTTCACATAAAAGCACAGCTTAACTTTAGGTCAATGTCTTGAAGTTAAACTGTTTCAGTAAAATTAAAAAATTATTAAATTAAAATTTGAAATTTTCTTTTGTCATTTTCGCGTCAAATTCAATCAATCATTAACCTAATTTTGTCAATGTCTCATTCTCAGACTTGAAAGGTTCGTAGGACCTGGTCATAGTGCCTACTGTGCCTAATGGATAATACGGCCCTGTGTACAGATGTCACATGACAGATTGCCAAATGAAACGTAGATTTGAGTATCATCAGCATAGAAATGATATCCCAGCGAATGATTAGCCTATCCAGCAATTTTTTATATCCTGCAGACTATGTTCCTGGTGGTGCCACTGGTGCATAACGTAAACAAAAGAGGACCAACCAAAGAACCTTGATGTATTATATCCTGATGCAACAAACTCACGAGTAGTTGGTGTGACCAGATTATTAATTTTTCGAACACCACGTTCTAATAGAGGCTTTCAGCCTTAAAAGATTAAAAATAATAATTTTGGCAGGGGGTTTGTAAAATATATTTTTCAAAGGCGTTTTAGAACAGTATTTTGGAAAAGTATTTGGAAATGTATTTCGATTTCTCCAAAATACTTCTTAAACTATTTTGAAAATATTTTTACAAATACTTTTCAAAAGTATTTGGAAAAACAAAAGTAAATTAGTATTTTCTATTTTGAAAATAGAAATCTATTTTCAAAATACTATTGTGTCCATCACTGCTAATGTGGTATTTAATACAAAGTCTTGAATACAAAGAGATGTGTATCTCTGCTAGGTTTGCAGCTCAACATTTCGTTCAGAGGATCAGAGTAAATTTATGAATGATGTCTTTAGTTCTCACCGTTGAAAGTGTGTCCTACAGCTACACACTTGCATTGACTAAGTATACATTCATTCAATATTCATAATTGATACCTTTGGTACTCATGTTTAAAATAGTCCCATTCCATTTGTACTCCAGTATTGACCCTTTCGTCTGAACTTGCAGAACATTAGGCCTAACCTTTCATTTAACGCACCAGCTTAGCAATTTGTGCCTTTATTGTGATCTCTTGATTTAAGCTTAATACTAGTGAATAATTCTGGATCACTGATACGAATTGTTTCACGCTAAGGCACGATGAGATTTTGCATCCAAATAAAACTAAGTCGAGTTAATAAATTAATTTACGAGTTAAGTAATATAATCGTTTACAACCTTTAGTCATAAAACCGGTAATAACCTTCAAGTGTTTCGTTTATGACTGAATAAGACCTTCCTACTAACATAATACATCGTTGGTTCAGCTGCCATGACACCTTTGTATTCGTAGAAAGAAGCCAAGCCTTCGTTTAGCCACAACTCGCTCCAGTTACGACAGGTGACGAGATTTCCGAAATACTGATAACAATAAAAGACCTTAGTGCAATTCATCGAGAAGTCGACTGAAATTAAAGAGCATAAACTTCTACGGAAAAGAGAGATATGCGTTAAGGAAACAACCCATTGAATTCCGAGCAAGTTAATTCAACTGATCGTGATTTGTTTGGA
>JACEVL010001028.1:555000-611940 GCA_020284085.1 Aporrectodea caliginosa
CAATGATACGCTTATGGCCAGCTCTGGGTGCAATGTTGGCATGACGAATGCGGCTGTCAGATGAAATTTTTAACAGATGGAGATATTTTAACAGATGGAGACATTTTAACCGATGGAGATATTTTAACAGATGGAGATATTTTAACAGATGGAGATATTTTAACAGATGGAGATATTTTAACAGACTGGAGATATTTTAACCGATGGAGATATTTTAACAGATGGAGATATTTTAACCGATGGAGCTGTTTTAACCGATGGAGATATTTTAACAGATGGAGATATTTTAACAGATGGAGATATTTTAACAGATGGAGATATTTTAACAGATGGAGATATTTTAACAGATGGAGATATTTTAACAGATGGAGATATTTTAACAGATGGAGATATTTTAACAGATGGAGATATTTTAACAGATGGAGATATTTTAACAGATGGAGATATTTTAACAGATGGAGATATTTTAACAGATGGAGCTATTTTAACAGATGGAGATATTTTAACAGATGGAGGTATTTTAACAGATGGAGATATTTTAACAGATGGAGATATTTTAACAGATGGAGATATTTTAACAGATAGAGGTATTTTAACAGATATAGATATTTTAACCGATGGAGATATTTTAACAGATGGAGATATTTTAACAGATGGAGCTATTTTAACAGATGGAGATATTTTAACAGATGGAGATATTTTAACAGATGGAGGTATTTTAACAGATATAGATATTTTAACCGATGGAGATATTTTAACAGATGGAGATATTTTAACAGATTGAGCTATTTTAACCGATGGAGATATTTTAACAGATGGAGATATTTTAGCAGATGGTTTGCATACCTGCTTCCCATCGCTGAGCGTGTTGTTCTTGTAAGTGAAATCTGAGATAGTGAAAACGACGAGATAAGTGCTCATCAACGGCGTTCTCTCAAAAGTACTATCTTGCCAAATATCGTCAAGGACTACATAACTCTAAAAAATGAACAAGTGCAGCTTAACAGCAAACACATGGCTTCCTTATGTCGTTCTAACTGAAATTCTAATCTAATGACTTCTATATGGGACACGGTATCCAATTGGTCAGAACGCTCGTCGTGTAACGCGGACAGTACGGTTTCGAACCACCCCACGGACGGCTTCTGTGTAGGGACCTTGAGCAAGTCCTATGCTCACAACTAATAATTATTGAGCTTAATAAATTGGTAATAATAATAATAATTATAATAACAATAAATTTAAAAAATTGCTAATAAAAATTATAATAACAATTATATAGCCTAGCACCTTCATCGTAATGCACAATGCATCAACCGATAATCACTTCAAAATGGAACCATACTAAAAAATAGTATTGTGATTCAGCGTCGTGTATTTAGTGTTGTTTTCGTCAACGAAAACGAAAACGAAAATGGCAATTAATAAAAATTGAACGTTTTCGTTGACGAAAACTAAAACTAAAACTAAAATACGCAGACAACGGAAACTAAAACTAAAACGAAATTTGTAGCAATAAAAACTGAAACGAAACGAAAATTGATCAAACGAAAACTAAAACTATATTTATCAAAAAATATTTTTTTTATTTTCTGTACTTAATTAATTCACCATTTGTATTGTACTGCCTTGTGCATTATGTGCAAATGCCAGACGGTATGCTCTGCTAACATTTGTTCATCTATTTTAAGACACTCGAGGAGAACGAGAACGAGATGTTGCTACTTCCGGTTTTTCTTTATTTACTTTCCGCTATGAATTCATCTATTTTGATTTTAACAAAAGCTGTGGTACTCTACTGCGACAAGCTCACTTAATTAATGCAGTAATGTCGAAAGCCTCAGTCGTCTCTGACTAGCGTGACGAGTAGGCCCCCCTATCAATGTCGACCAAAGGACAGTCCTGTTTGGGATTATTATTATTATAGAATCGAGCTTGATGCGACACAGTGCTGTGTTCAACTTTAGGTTGAACACAGCACTTCTAATTTCACAGTTTAGCGTTCTTAATTATTCGTCCACTGTTACAGTAGCATTATTACTTTTCATCAATCCAACTTCTACTTGGGCAAGAATTCTTTTCATCAATCCAGGCTCTATATTTTAGCAGGAATTCTTTATCGAAAACTTCCACAGCTTCTATTTAAACAAGAATCTTTTCATCAATCCCACTTCTATTTAAGTAACAATTATTTTCGTCAGTCCGAATTCTATATTCTTTTCGTCCAACTTGTATTCGACCAACGCTAAAACCCATACAATAAATGACGAATAATTAGGAACATTAATATGTGAAATTACCAAACTTCAAGTGACTGGTGGTGCTGGGACAACCAAACCCTGAATATTTAGTTTTGTGTGCTTAAAATTTAAATGGAATTAAATAATTAGTAAAACTTAAATTGAAATTAAATTAGTAAGTTTATTTCAGTAACTAAAACTAAAATTAGTACTAAAACTAAAACTATTGAAAACTAAAACTAATATTGACACACAATAAAAACTTTAAAACTAGACTAACAATCATAACTAAAACTGACAGTAACCTGTCAATAAAATAGCATTAAAATTATAACACACATATTCTTTGGTCAAGTATAGCCTACCTGTAAGGGCATATTCGAGAGAGCGGTGAAGTTCCTCCAGTGACGAAGTGTGATCGTAAACTGTGCCTTGAAACGTGGTTCATCGAAGCATGGAAATGCTTTGCGAGCTTCAGTCAACTGCAACATGGTCGTTGCTAGCCAGCTAAAAAAGCATTTAGTATTAACCGGACATTGGAAGGCAATATTCTTGCGCAAAGGGATATACACTGGGATTCTGCATAAAATTAAACATTGAATAGTTTAAGGCGCATGCTGTTATAAGTTTCAAACAGCACAAGAAACTTTTCAACTAAAATAGCACCTGTTTTCATCTATTAAAATTCATGTTTTATATAGCAGTTACATAAAATATATTATATGCATACAAACGAGGAAACAAGAGCCGACCACAGCGAAGCTTTTGTGCTGCATTGTGGTCATGAAAACAGTTGTGCACTCGAACAGACAGCTTATAGTAGAGGAAGAATTGACTCTGAAAGAACATTTTAAAATAATTATTTCAGAGACTTACCTCGTTTCACCGGTCATGTCGTTTACATAGGTGCTCTTATAGAAGCCTACGATTCCGTTTTCAAGTGATCCTGTGAAGTTCAGCCTCAGTGTTGCCTCCGTTCCTGCTTGCAATGGATTCGCAGTGCTCACCACCCAGTATTCGTTTGGCTTGTATTCGAAGGCATCACTGACGGTCAACTGGTTTCCGGATTCATCAAGAACTATGGTTTCAGTGATATTCAGTTCTCTGATGTGGACAAGGATTGCATCCGTCTCGTTGTGGACCTTGAATCGGATCGAAACACTTCCGCTGAAGACGGATCCATCAAAGTAGAAATCGGGGATCTGAGTGAGGAGGTACTCGACAGGTTCGAGATTTTCTGGTAGGAGGGGAAGTAACCATGGTTCAGAAGTAGAGGAGGATTCAGTTTCGCTCGATGAGTCTGCTCCAGAGGCTGGTAACTTCATGAGGGGAGATGAGAAGGCTGTCAGGACAACCAAAAGTAATGGAAGGTGCTCCATTACTTCAGACCGAGTCTAACAATACTGTTCAAGAACAATATGCCGCAAATATGTTTAGCAGGAAGATAATATCTTCCTGCGTTGTTATTCAACCAAAAGTCACGTTACTGACTGAAAATAATTTATGTGCGTATGTTTAATTGTTTATAGTATCTTTACCCGAAAGCCTTCAAAACCACTCTTTAGCAGCGTGCGCAGTGTGTATCTCGTAGAGCAGGAGTATAGGCCTACATGGAGTTAACACGTTGATGCATGTGTCGCTGCTATTTAACAGAGACTGCACTTGATCTGAATCTCGATATGACTAATTATATGCTATGCAGGAGTGTGGCATAGAAGGATTTGACTGAACCTTCAGAAATATTGGCTGTTGTTGCTCTGCTCATATATTTTCACTTTATCTTCAGACTGTCATAGGCCTATATACAATCGCGTGACCGGCATGATAATTTACTGGTAGGTGTGCGTCACTGTGTATTTCTGAATGTACTTCGATACGTTTGAATATGGAGGCATAACTATGATGTCTACTGTACGTCCGTTTTGTTTAGAGATCTGAAGGTGTCCATCGGATCATTTGAAGTTTTTGGTGCATTTCAGTTCATTTGGGTCTGAATTCTCGTGCTGGAATTGTCTTCACAATTGCTGCAGTTTTTGCTTGGTTTTAGGTGGAAAACTAACTAACTATTAACCACCATGATGCTTGGGCTTTGAGGGCGGTTACGGCCCCACACGCAGGCGACTGGCTATACTGGCCCTGCCGATCGCCTCATGTGGCCTGAGGTTGGACGACGAAGCCGTGAGGGTAGCAGTGGGCCGGAGATTGGCAGCTGACCTGTGTTAGCCCCATGCTTGCGTCTGCGGCCAATGGGTCACAGCTCTGGGTCATCACGGGATAGCGTCGGTCGCGTTGCGCCTGGGAAGACACAGTGTCATCAACGACGTGGTCTTCCGTGCACTCAGTAAGGCCGGCTACCAGGCGATCAAGGAGCCACCAGGGATGGTCAGATCGGTTGGAAAGAAACCCGATGGCCTCACCCTGATCCCTGAGATCGGGTCGTTGCTTGGTTTGTGATGCCACGTTCGCTTACACGCTGGAGGCCTCTAACCCCACAATAACGGCAACAGCAGTGGGTTAGGCAGGTGAAGCAGCCGGCCCACTGCTACCCGCAGGCCACATATCATGTTCTCTGCAACACGCACATGATAATATAATAATAATAATGATGATGATGATGATGATGATGATGATGATGATAATGATGATGATGATGATGATAATGATGATGATGATAATGATAATGATAATGATAATAATAATAATAATAATAATAATAATAATAATAATAATAATAATAATAATAATAATAATAATAATAATAATAATAATAATAATAATAATAATAGGCCTATTTATTAAGCATCACTATCTAATGACAAATATAATCGATGATGCTGAGCAATTGTTATTTTCGCTCAACAACCCTACATAGTACACAGTAACCGTAATAATAGCTCCCTAACCAATAACCATGTTCTACAATAATAATCCTGTGGCTAACGTGTTCCGCCTTATTATGAAGAAGTCAGAGGTTCCAATTTCTATTAGTTGCTGCAAGGTTCATAAACCTAATGACTGGTCGTTGAACAAGACGTAATATTTCGGTCCCTCACTGCAATACATCACAGTGATGGGCACAATAATGAAAATACTTTCTATTTTCAAAAAAAACACTATTTTATTTTTTATTTTCAAAAACTTTTGAAAATATTTTGTAAAAGTATTTTCAAAATAGTTTTTAAAAGTAGTTTGAAGAATTCAAAATATGAATACTTTCCAAAATACTTTTGTAAAGTACTTTTCAGAAATAAATCTTACAAAACTTCTGCCAAAATTATTATTTTAATGTAAAAATGCTGGATCAACTACTTGTGAGGCTGTTCTATCAAGATATATATCAGGTTTCTGTTTTGGTCTTCTTTTCTTTACATTACATACCTATGTCTTGGTGAAACCGTTTTCCATTCAGACCTAAGTTGGAACTCCATTCTTGTGTAGCCGTGCGTGATCAGTGGCTTGTGAGTTCTCAACTTAAAAATTGTCTCTTTAACCAATCGATTACCACGTTCCACAATTGAGTGGTGGACGATTGTCCTGTGGCTAACGTGTTCCGCCTTCATTCAATGAAGAAGTCAGAGGTTCCAATCTCTATTAGTTGCTGCAAGGTTCATAAACCCTACAAATCACTGGTCGTTGAAGAAGACGTATTCTGCATATTTCGGTACCTCACTGCAAGCTTACAGTTCACAACCGTAATACATTTATACAATAAATTGCCGATAGTTTAGACCCTTTAAAAGGGTCATCAAAAACATGAATTAAACAAATGATGCCAAACATGGTTGTAGAGCAACACATATTATTGTATTATATAAAAGTAATGGGTGTTGAACAATATAGGCTATAATGATTGAAACAATAAATACTCAAATCTATTGTAAGCATTGAAAAACAGTGTAAACATTGAAACTGTGAATTTTATGCAGTAACTCAGTTATATTTACAAATGCTCAAAATAAGATGCGTTGCTAAAAAACGGCCTGTTCTATAATAAATATTATAAATTATAACATGAAATCTGTCTTCTAATGTACAGAATCTACACAAACTGTTCTCCTGCTTACCTTTCTTCACTTGTTACACCAAGTTGTTCTCTCCTTCTCAATCCAGATAATACAGGGTTCTCGCATGGGGCTACGTTCATCGTCTCAAGGTGATTTTGTTGTGACATGATCACTCTAAAAAATCTTACGGTAACAGGGCATTTGCGCTGAATATATTGGGCCCGGCTGAATGGAACAAACTCCCTGTCTTTATCCGCAAATGCCCAAACAACTTTATCGATTTTCAAAAACTAACCTTAAAACACATCTGTCTTAAGATTTACTATGATTGATTTTTCTGTTACGCGCCTTTGTGCAAGATTCCAATTTTGTTTAGGCGCGCTATAAATAACAGTCTAATAATAATAATAATAATAAATGTCTAAGTAAATCATACAATTTTCATTCGCCAGGTGGCGATAGTCATAACGCTTCTGTGTTACTGTAAAATATAGGTCTATAATTACGATTGGAAATACGAATAATACAAATTATTGTCATGGAAATCATCTGTAGGTAAATGCCCGTGTGAACGGCTTCCTTTAACACCTGTATGACTTCGACCGTGGTTATTTTTCAATGAATGTATCGTGGAGATCGTTCATCACCAGGAGTCAGGTCCGCCGAGAGGAAGGACAGAGGGCAAATGGCCATGACAGGTGTCCGTCGACTTTTAGGGGTCCGGGTTAGGCCCTCGATGTGCTCATGAAAAATATTATCATCGGTTATGCAGAGTTTATGATTTATGCCTGTCTAGATATTATATTACTGACACTTAACTACAATCAGGTTAAACTTCAAGCATCTGAACATTACCTTACTTTTCTTGGATCTGGGAATGGGCTCGGTGACCAAATCTTAAATGGTTCCTTTTATCATACAAACAGTCAAATTGTGTTTTAAATATCTTAATTTTGATCTTTATTATCAGTCATGAACATCACATAAAACTCATTAAGCCTTAAAACTTGCAAATTTGAACTTTTATACTCAAATTGTGTAGTCTTTAAGCAAGGCTCCGCGGGCCCGAAAAACATCGTTTGCGTGAAAGAAACGGCAGATTTCATTGTAAATCTACTCATGCTTAAATATCTTGCGATGGTTTCACCTGCTTGTCGTCGCATCCACTTCTTCAGCAAAATATTTAGCCTATATGCAGCTATGATTTTATTCAGTTGTTAATTTTACAAATCTATTTTTCAAATTTATGCTACTCAAAAAGCAACTTTTCTGGATTTAGCTGCAGCAAAATGGTTTATAATATCCTCGTAGTTCAATGATTTTGCGAGATCATCAGTAGTGTCGTCCTAAAAAATGAAGTGGGGGAACGCCTGGATATTGAAGTACAGTAAGCAAAAAGTGCCATCTTGCAAGAATTTTGCATAGTGTTGGAACGGCGTTTCCCCGTCCCACTACAACTGGAGATCATATTCGATTGCAAGAACTATTAGCATATATTATGTACGTATAGGCCTATTTATGGATAGACTGCTTGACTTGTCAATTCAAGACGACGATTGTGATAGTTGTTATTGCTGTTGCTACTGTTGTTGCTACTGATGCTGTTGAAGTGTATTGATATGACTTGTGTAGGATTACCCGAGGTATCGAAAGGGATCAAAATGGCGAACAACTCACAGTTCGACCTATGAATATTAAGTCTTTAATGTAGCTTATTTAGGTCACAGTGATATGGGTTTCTGACCTATCACTGGTCGCTGATATCAACTGATCTTTTTAAACTCCAAACTTGTAGGTTATGGATTAAAGTTAATTAGAGTAAATCTTTTGATGTTGTGAGCTTTTATACGATTCAGTATAGGCTCTTGAGAACAGCAGAGATTCTGACCTACGTAGAAACTGGGTCGTTTTTTCGCATCAATCGTCGCCTTGTACACAAGGTTAGAATCTTGTGACAGGTTTTTGTTTTCATGTCAATTTCTCGGTCGATATTTTCAACGAATAAGTAACTGTATAATACGTATCATGTCCTTAGACTATAAACAGTCGTACACTTGTACGCATACAGTGGTTTACAAATGATAACACAAATGATAACTTAATGGCAAAATTACTAATCACCCTTCTGTAAATATTTTTTCATTACATCATACAGCAACTTACACTAAAAATTGTTCACCAAAAAACTCAACTGCAAGGCTCTCCGTAAAACTACTGTTAAGCTATATTACTGGCCACTACTGCGAAGCACGTGGTAACAAGTGATAACTGCAGTGACAACTGTGATAGCAAGTTAACGCTCTGCTTCAGTTGGATATTCATGTATCTGCCTGGTATCTGCTTTAATTGCTTTTGTCTGCAAAAAATCTTTGTTATTAAATTTCGACCACCGTCACTATAGCGCCAGGTAACAAACGTACAATAGAAATATACATGTAGGCTACATTATCTGAACTTCTAGTAGTAGTATAAAGAACTCCTCCGCTCTTGATCGTGGGGTCAAAATGCAGGCATTCGTGAGTTATCAGTTCGATATCGATAAAGAACGGCCTATGCTCCCGACATCTTGTCTACTTAGGCCTACAGCCCGTCATGTAGGCATTTAAGGTTTTTTTCTATGATAAGCTACTGCCAAGGTTGCATAGTTATCGTAGAGTCGCGATTTGCAGTTCGTTCACAGTTAATCCTGGCACTTGTGCGATCAAGTCCACGAAAGACTTTTGTGGTTGCAATCGGACTTCTTGTTCAGAAAACTGAAAACAGGTATGTACTATGTTGGTGTGTGTAGGTACGACTGTTGGATATTTACATTACGGAATTTAAAACAGATTTATCAAAATAATGTCACCCAGTAGAGTAGCCTACATGGAGTTATTTCGTAAGTTTGTCGGCAAAGGACATGCGCATATACTTTGGGAAGGGGTGATTTGAAGGTAGGCCCCTATCTATCATGCTGTGGTTAAAGTCAGTCGTATCCCTCTGGAGTCTGGATCTGAGATGCGGCGCTTCGGAGTTGTGATCGGCCATCTGAACTAAATGAGATGTGTCACTGAAGGAGTAGGCCTAGACCGCCACCTATATATATAGGCCTATGTGCCTATAATTATGTTTGTTGCAATAATTTTTGCCACCAAAAATTCATGAAATAATTTATTGTGATGCATATCACTGATTACAGTAGGTGATATGTTGTGTAATGCAGAGTAGTGCAAGGCAGTTTAGTGAAGTGTATTATATTTGTAATCGTAAATTTGTATTGCCCCACTTCATGAGAAACTCCTCATAGCGCTCCAGACCTGATAACACCAAACCACGATAGAAAATAATGGTTTTCAAACGTTTGCGGAAAAGGGGCAAAGAAAGACCAAGAAGTTCATTGTACAGATATTGTAGTGCAGGGTATAATAACGTAGTGCACTATATATCTATATAGTCTTTTGTAGTGTAGTGCAGTGCCGCAGTTCAATGTAGTTTAGTGTATACTGTAGGATTTAATACTGTAGTGCACATATAGTGCACTACAGTATTAAATCCTATTAAGTCCATTGCAGCATAGTGCAGTGTCGTAGTTTAGTGTAGTTCAGTGTAGAGTAATATAATGTAGTGTATGCAGAACATGTTAAGTGTAGTGTAGTGTATGCCCTATAGGCTAAGTGCAGTTCTGTGTAACGTCTTTTTTCAACGACCTTTGTTTAGCGTAGAGTAGTACAGTGTAATACAGCGTAATATAGGCCTGTTACACTGTGTTACAGTATCCTGTAGTAGTAACATCTAGTGTAGTCTGTATAGTAGGCCCCTATGCTCTGGAGTGACGTAGTCACTAACCTACAATGATAGAGTTATGAACTGTGTGCACCGGGTAAAATTTAGGAGCTTAGTCTTTGCTCTATACGCGTAGTTTAACCTCATTAACAGAAGAGATTAAATGGCAGACAGACAAACAGACAGGCAGGCAGGCAGACAGACAGGCAGACAGACAGGCAGAGAGGCTTCAGGCCTCTCTAAGTGGTGGCAGGCAGACAGACAGATTTCAAATTGATTTCTTTAGAACCCAGGGTCAAACGTGTTCGATCACGTTTGCCAATTGGTAGCACTTGACCAGTTCTAGTTAAGGTCTAATAGATTTTTGAGTAGTGAGCCAAACAAAGCTGTTGAACTTTCGATAAAGTTAGAGCAAATTTCATATAGGTTTCAAAGTGTTCGCTAAAAATAGCGACGTCTGTTTTAATATAGAAAATGGCGAATGGAAACTAGATAGGATCGAGTTACGTCATTCTACTCTCCGACAACAGAAAACTAATTGGCCTATTGTGATTTGGTGGAAAATACGGTTGCATCAGTATATAGCCCTACCTTAGAGTCACAGGTAGACCTACCTTTAATGGCGTGGTACCCATTCATACGGGTAGACCTAATGATTTTGAGCTATCTACACGATACATTCATTGAAAATAAGCACGGGTGCTGAACGAGGTCGTACACATGGACATTTCCCTACAGCTGATATCCATGCCAATAATTAGTGTTATTGCCTATGTTTTGTTTTTCCAGTCATAATAGGCCGATATTTTACAGCAGCACACTAGCTTTTTGCTATCGCCACCTAGGGAATGAAAATTGTATAGCTTTTTTACGTTTATTTAGAAAAGGTCGTTTTATAGCAACAAATCTTATTTGAATATTTTTATATAGCTAGGACCTTTTGCCTAAAACTGAAAGTTTACACTGTTTCTCAAAGTTCACAATAGATTTGCGTATTTATTGTATCTAGCATTATAAATTATCGTTCAACACCAATTTCTTTCACATCATTTTATAATATGTACTGCTCTTCAGAAACTTTTTCCAATATTTTTTCAATTGATTAATGTTTTTGGTAACCCTTTTAAAGGGTCTAAAGAATTTTAGTGGCAATAAGCCTATAATATTCACAGTTGTGAACTTCGAACTTGCAGTGATAGACCGAAACATGCAGAATACGTCTTTGTAGGGTTTATGAACCGTGCAGCAAATAATGGAGATTGGAATCTCTGACTTCTTGATTGAATGAAGGCGGAACACGTTAGCCACAGGACAGTCGTTCACCCTTTATATAAATATAAGCTTAAACTCAATTGTGGAACACGGTAGTCGATTGGTTAGGGAGCTTGCCTTGAACGACGGAGAGTATGGATTCGAACCTCCTCTGAGACGGTTACTGTTCAGCGAAAACTTAGCCTAGCTAACATGTGCTCAGCATCACTGATAACCACTACACTATAGAGCACCTCATTGTGCATTATTATATTTTGCAAATATCTTGTGCTTCAACAAATAACTTAATAGAAATAAAATTATGTATTAACCATCATTATAACGTAGGCCTGTATGCTCGATTAAATAGGGGCCTATGAAGTCCTATTAAAGCTTTTCTTTCAAACTTTTGAAATAGCATAGACATATATTATAAATAAGCCTATAAAAGATACGTAGGCCCTATCTCAATACGACATTCCTTGTGTAGCCTACCACTCACAGAAACAGTGTAAGAACCGTATAATAACACAGTAAGCCAATTCGATAAATTCGCCTCTCAACCCAGCGCTTGAATGCATACAGCGTGAGTTTCCAAAATTTCTGAGCGCCGAATAAAAAGCCGCGTCAGTGTGACCAGCTTTGACATCAAAATCATCTCTTGCGGAGTTGATTTGATATGACCATCGGCGTCATAATTATCAACTCCGCAAGAGCCAGGTTGCCTGGTCGGTATCGGTCTCAGGTCGGAACCGCAGGGCCAAGCCCAGCCCAGGAGACAGCATGATAGCAGTGGCGGATCTAGGCTATTATTTTATGGGGGCGAATTCGCCTTGAGTGGAGAGTTGCTCGCGCCGAAGGCGTGAAGCCCCTTACGATTAGGGGGTTTGGGGGAATCGTAAGCTCCCCCGAAGTCTGTGGGCCCTGCCACAGACGCAAACGCATTTTGCAGCATTTGAGATCAAATTGGAGCCTGTTTTGGACACTTGATTTAGGTCCCCTAACAAATTTTTCTTCTCGTTAATATGCATACCATGTACTTAAGTCATGCATAGAAATGTGAAAATAATATGGTAATAATAATTCGATCCCACAATAACTTTAGCAATTAACACTTAAAATTTCTCAACCAACCATAGGCGGCTAGGCCATAGCCTATAGTTCGATGGAGCATTTGCTCAAAGGCTTCTATGATTTAGACGACTATGGAGTATGGACCCAAAGTCAAAGAAGTCTGCAATTTCGTGCATAGGCGGAGACTTGCCGCTTAAGTTGGGTAGGACGGATTATGGATGCGTGCCCGAATGAGGCCGGTGAGGGTCGGTTAGGGTCAGTTTTTATGGTCGTGAGTGTCAGTGTGAGTGTCAGTGTTGGAATTACAGTAGTCTTTAGATAGTTGTTGTGGTCGGATAACAGCGTCGGCTCGATCTTTTTACTTTTTATGGACAATTGGGGGGGGCGATCGCCCCCGTCGCCCCCCCTTGGATCCGCCACTGCATGATAGGCCTACAGTAGGCTAACTATGGTGGAAATCGTTGGTGCTGGTGGTCATAGAATGGTGCAGCAGCTTAGCCTACTTATTAGCGCTGCGACCTGTCAAAGGATTGTTCAGGAATATTAACTGTGCTTGGAGTCTTGGACCTAATGGCTGAACAGTTCACTGAAAATTCAAAGCAATGGTGAAGCCTGCATTTATGTGTAATTGATCAATTGTTCTTTGCATGCAGTTGAATCGAATGGCGTCGCTATACGTCGGTAGAGCCGGGTCCTTCTTAGCCCGATCAGCCGGCGGGAGGTCACCGGCGGCCACGGCCAGCCTCTTCAATCGGCGCTCCTTCTACCTCTACGCCAACGAACCATTCCACCCGATCGCCGACAAACACCCGCTGAAGACGACCCCCGAAGAGGCTGTCTCCGTCATCAAGTCAGGCAACCGGATCTTCCTCCACGGCTGTGCTGCCACTCCCACGGCCCTCATCGACGCAATGGCTGCGTACGGGAAGAAGGCCGGACTGCGCAATGTCGAGACAATTCACATCCACACGGAGGGACCTCTGGCCCACACGAAGCCCGACTGCGAAGGAATCTTCCGCGACAACTCGCTCTTCATCGGAGCCAACTGTCGGCTGCCGGTCAACGAAGGTCGAGCTGACTACACTCCCATCTTCCTCGGGGAGATCCCACTTCTCTTCCGGCGTCGTCTTCTGCCACTTGACGTCGCTCTGATCCAGGTCAGTCCGCCGGACAATCACGGATTCTGCTCGCTTGGTCCGAGCGTCGACGTGGCCCGGTCAGCCATCCAGAGCGCCAAGTACATCATCGCCCAGGTGAATAAGAATCAACCGCGAACATTTGGAGACGGTCTCATCCACATATCGCACCTGGACGCCATGGTCGAGGCAACGCATCCGCTACCGGAACTGAAGAAGCGGACCATTACCGATGTGGAGGAGAAGATCGGGACCTTCATCGCTGGGAAGCTGGTAGACGACGGTGCCACGCTCCAGATGGGAATCGGATCGATCCCGGACGCCGTTCTGTCGAAGCTGACGGGACACCGCAATCTGGGAATCCACACGGAGATGATCAGCGACGGAATCATGCCGCTGGTCGACTGCGGAGCGATCACGAACGCCCTGAAGAAGATCCAGCCTGGAAAGATCGTCAGCGGATTCGCCTACGGATCGAAGGCGCTCTACTCCTTCATGGACAACAATCCGTTCATCGTCATGTGCGACATCTCCTTCACGAACGCCGTCTCCGTCATCAGCCAGAACCCGCGAGTGACGGCCATCAACTCCTGCATCGAGATCGACCTCACCGGTCAGGTCGTTGCCGACTCCATCGGGCCGAGAATGTTCTCCGGCGTCGGCGGCCAGATCGACTTCATGCGCGGCTCGGCCCTCAGCACCGACGGCCTGGGGAAGCCGATCCTTGCCATGCCTTCGACGACCTCCCGTGGCGAGTCGAAGATCGTCAAGTTCATCAAGGAGGGCGGCGGAGTGGTTACGACCAGGGCTCACGTCCACTACATCGTTACCGAATATGGAATCGCTTACCTGTTCGGCAAGAGCCTCCGGCAGAGGGCTTATGAACTGATTCGCATTGCGCATCCCAATCATCGTGAGTCGCTGGAGAAAGCCGCATTCGAGAGACTCAAGTGCATGCCTGCTCCTTAAACTCACTTTTTTAAACAGCTATTGCTGCAATGATATTAAAATAGCAGCGATGAAAAATGTCTCTAGATCAAATAGGTAGATAGCTTCTCTTGGTATCTGACAAAAAGTGGACGCGCAATCGGTCCATTATGAAACTATGACTTTTAAAACGATTGCTTAGATCGATAATCCAATAAATGTGACGAAAGTCAAACCAAATTCGTTCAAGCAATGATTGTAAAACGAAATACAGCTAAAGATAATAAGACAGCGGCAAAGGGTATGACATAAGAATTAGGTCTGTATAATGTCTAAAACGCTGCTAGAGAAACTCCACTGATGTGATAAGCTCTTCGGAACTAATCCTGAACGTATTGATAAAACTGGTTTGACACCTTCGTGTTTACGAATGGTAACATAAATGGTACCTGGGTATCCTCTTTTCTTTCATTGATCACTGACCACGGCAATTGTTGCGAAAGGTGGCAAATTAAGAGCCAGATAATATCCTTTTACTCCATGCAGCAAACCATCCTGCATGGTGGCTTGAGTCCCCTTGACTAGCTTTACTAACGGCAGCAAAACAATTCTTCGTGATATTCTGTCTCACGCTCTGCCATTGCAGCAGCGTAAATATGGGCCATCAACTGCGGGCAGGCCAGGCCTGAATCTGAAATTTTGGGCCTGCACAAGCTGAAAAATGCGAGCAGCCACAAAGAAACGATGCGAAATTACTTTATTATGTACACTGTAGGTCAAACCGCATTGCTTCGTCGTAATCGTAAATTCCACATTTCCAATTCTAAGCGCAGGGCACCAACTTATTCACGAGCGCTGCGTCGTTTCAGAGATGTCAAGTCACTTTGTAGTGCAATGAATTAAATTATGCAGTAACTATTACTGTAGAACAAAGTCCTAACCTAAAGCTAGCGCTTATTGTTTCTCTTTATTAACTAATTTGGCGCTTACTCGGATTTTTTTATCAAAGCTTTTGCACAATTAGGGGAAGGGCTTCTAATATGGGCCCCCTAAGAAACTTTTCATATTTCATAGCACAGAAGCAATTAAACGTGTAGTTTATTTATTCCATGCATTATTTGGCATGAATTGTTGCCAAATATGAAGGAATTATTCCTTAATCTGTGCAAATAAATTTTTAACGAATTTTTTTCAAAGTACGGAAAATGGCTCATATTACACGACCGGGTGTGTAATATGATCCACCATTTTAAAGATGGAATTGCAATGTTTCCGTGCCGCAGACTAATATTAAAACAGTAAAAACCGATTTTCTGAGATTAAACTTACTAGGATAACCATGAAGAAACAATTTGGCCTATGCCTAATGTAAACAACACTGAGAACCGGTTACATGGAAAAAATAGCCATAACGGCCTATTTCTACTGTATCATTCCATAAAGATATGGCCCATATTACACATTCGATCACAGGACCATATTACAAAAATGGTGTGCTTCGGCGAAATCTGTTATAGCGTGATCGACGAATGTATTATAGATCAACAAAGTTGTGTGTTTATATAATAAAGAAATTGTCTATCTTCTGAAACATCAGGGCATACCATAGATGAAATCCTAAACTATTTAACACTTGTTGAAGTTCAATAAGTCTTATAAGCAACATGTACCAAAACATAAACGTTGATGTTTTTCGGGCAGAAGTTATTAGTAAAGGCACACATCCCGAACAGGAAGTTGAAATCAGTATACGGATGGTTTCCCAATGTAAGAGCTCTCCGCAGACATGATAGGTGGGAAATACAGTCGAGGCCCATATTACACAGTGGCCCATATTACAAGCCTTTCCCCTACTTGCAGCAGACACCCAAAGAGTGCAATATTTTCCCCTAAATCTTTCCAACACAAAAACTTAGCCAAAAATATTTCGCCAAACGTGGTTGAAGTATTAAATTGCCAAATCTCACATTATCAATCAATCAATCAATCAATCAATCATCAATCAATCAATCAATCAATCAATCAATCAATCACATTGTTACAATCACAGTAACCTCATTTAATACACCTTAGTGTTTGAATTAGGAAAGGTCTCTGCCTGTAGGTCTTTAAAAAGTCTCTTGAATTATTAAATTTAAAGAGGATAAGCCAATGAGAAGTGAATTACAGTAGTCGAGACTGCTTGAAAACATACTATGGCCGCTAGTGGAATTTAAACAGTATTTTGATATTAACCCTAGGGCTACCAAGCTTTTTTGTAACACGGACTACCAAAGGGGGTGGTTACCACCCCCCTGGATTTCGTGTTTGGTTTCACATATCATAACTTGTAATATAGCAATGGATTCAGCATTCATTTCTGCACAGAATGGTATATTTAGTTGTACATTATGTGAATGCACCTCGAAATTACATCACTTTTAACAACGGAACCCATTAATTAGCAATATTGTATATTATTGCGTACATTTTCTACTTTTTGGATAAACAAATATAAGATTATGTGTGTTTTGAAACTAATCCATGTATAAAAGATACACAAAATCATCCATACACATGTTTATATAGTATAAATGTACATCCATACATATATATCCATACATATATATCGGTTTACGTTGTAATGCTGTATTCAGCGATTTTCACACAGATTACGCGTATTATTATTTATTTTGATCACTTCCGGTATTCAAAAGACAAAGATGTAGGTATGCAAATGAAGCCCTACATTCCCTCTAAAGAATGGTATCTTTGTTTCTCTTCCAGGAAGACAAATGAATATGCTACAGACAAAAAACTAAGGGGGGAGTCCTTCCATTCAGCCATTTTTCACGCATATTACGCGTATTATTATTTATTTTGAGCACTTCCGGTTGTCACAGGTCAACTCAGTGACCATAGAAATGTAGCCCCACATTCCCTCTATAGAATGGTATAATTTGTGTCTCTTAATATTAAATGACGGATAAGATATAGTCGAAAGTCTAGGGGGTGGTATCCACCCCCCTGGTGCCTCGGGTATATTGGCTATAACTTTTGAACGGTGTGAGATATCATCTCACATTTTACCTCAAACGTGTGTAAATGAACCCCCTACAGCTACCTAAGAGGTCAAATTTTTATTCCATACGGAAAAGTTTGAAATGAATAAAACCTAGGGGGTGGCAACCACCCCCCCTTGGTAGCCCGAGGGTTAAATATTTTAATCTAAACATTGGTAGGGCTATGGAACAATGGAACGTTTAATTTTATTTGCTCTAAATTCAACTCTGTTAGGTGTTTGCCTGAATTTTCAAGTAAATTATCGTATAATTTATAAATTTTGGTGAAGAAGTTAAAATTATAAGGACGGGGGGAGGTGATGGAACAATGGTAACACTTAAACACTCTGCCATGGCGTGAAGAGCGGAACATCAAGCAGGAATTAAGCGGGATCGATACTCGCTAGCATTCAACTCGCTAGGTGGCGACTGTAGAATGAGCAGTAGGACAGATGGGCGCCTTGTTTTAAGTTGAGAACGATATTGCACAACAGTTAAAGTCAACTCCTGTTAAACTTGTTAGGCTAACATAATACATACCGTAGGGCCTAATCTTGCTGCGGCTTTTCAGTTGGAATTAATACCCATTATTATTATTACACCATTAGCTGTGTTAGGGGCCTACATCATAGTTTTTAAAGCCCTGAACTGTGGTAGACACTTAAATTTAGGTTTAAGGCTATAATAGCCTATGCCTAATAATTAATTAGACAGTAGGCCCTAATGCTACCATATACTCTATTTGACTGCTTTACGTTTCATTAACTCGTTTATAAAGATTTAGTCAAGAAGTCGTGTTTGAGTGCCGATGTAGAGTAAACTAATCCTGTGACTCGCTGGCTTTTTTGTGATGCCGAGATATTTTTGAGATTTACATTTACTTTGGACAATGTTGGACATTGTTGGTTCCATAGTCTCAATGATTGTGCGTGCTGCCAAGGAATGTTTTACCGGAAGAAGCCCGTCTAGCCTAAATGTAGAATAAGCCTATGTATTTTTCGAGCAATAGATGATGTATAAAAACGTAATAAGATATGCGCTACATAGAACCTAATTCCTATTGCCTAATTCAACAATTTTCATCAGTGGTACACTTCCGTTTTTTTTCTCATCTTTAACTCGTTTTAGCCATTCCGATATAGAACAAACTAAACCCTTGCTTGGTAAATCAATGATCGGAGGAGTTTAAAGTATAATGCACTGGTGGTTGCAGTTAGTGGAATGAATAAGCAAGATTAACGTGCCAAACGTCAACACTTAAATCAGAATTCTGCTTTAGTTTCCTTTAATTATCGCTCCTTTGTTCATGGGCTGTCAATAGAGGAATCCAAAAGGTCCTAGACATGGGGCCAGCGCATTATAGGACTTAACGTTCGCTCCCCGGCTTATGCCTGCACCAAACTGTACTCCAGAGTGTGCAAAGTAACTTGCCCAGGTCGTTTCAAGGAGTCCGTTTAGGAGTACATGTCGTGATCGATGATATCAAAAGTAGCAAACATTCAAGAATACGGAAGCAATAGACTTGCTGATCACATTTGGAAGAATATGTAATGCACTTTTGTCCTTTAACTTGAAGGCAACAGTAGATTGGGTAATTTATGATGAGAGTAGCAATGTCAGCAAGACTTTGTGTTGCAGGAATGTATGAAGACGCACGTCTGAAGATGAGGCCATGCATCCGGCTGTGCAGAATAGACTCAGAGCTGTAAGGTTCTAAAGTTTAATATTCATAATTTTAATAATCTAATTTTAGACCTATGATCCAATTGTCTACACTTGTTAGGGCATACATCTCTGTGTCTGGGTGTCGGCTGCCATACCGATCGCAGCTTCAGAGGTTGAATATCGGGCTAGCATGGTCAGTACACATGGACTTTAAATGCGTGGCTTCCTTTCAAACAAGCAGTGGTGATCAAACAAGGTCAAGGCCATACGATCGCTATACTTCCATTTGTTTGTAGTCAGATAGTACTTGACATGCTTATTGCTTATTTTGAACCTCGGATATTACACTGTCAATGATGGTTTCTTGAACTTCGATATAATGAAGATTTGCTGTAGTTGTGTGTTGTAATGTAGGAATGTATAGACTATAATTACATTCAATAACGCATGAAAATGAATAACTACATGCAGTAATGTGGAGAAATGCATGGATACTCCTATTATTACTTACGGGCCTGGGTCGGGAGCGCCTCTGAGTAGTTATCTTGAAGGGAATGCTATATAAATTCCATAGATAGATAGATAGATTACATATTCCAATATAGGAAAATACATCATCATCATCAGTTCCTGATGCCAGCCCTCTGGTGGCGATGGTACTTACAAGAGATCTCCACTGTCCTCGATCACTCATCAAGTCCAATGCTGCTCTAATTACACGCAATAATGCATAACGTGTATAGACTGATATGGTTGCATGTGTTTATAAGTACATGTCTAAGTTACAATAATGTAAGATGTGTAGAGACTTCTATAATCACATGCAGTAATGTAGGAAAATGTATGGAGGTGCCTATGGTTTCACATTACAATGTAGGAAACGTGACATAAATGTGTTATCATAAAACTAGTAGCATTGTAAATAGTTCACTGCAGCTGTAACTTGTAACTGATTAATTGCTGTAACTTGCCAATGTCTTTTTCTTGTGCTTGCTTGAATGTCAGGAAACAATATATTATTATATTTCTTATATCTTAAACATCAGTCAGCTAAACAAGCAGTCCAAAATTAGTCCTGTAACGTTGATATATCTGCTAGCCAGTAGTTTGATAAAGACTGAAAAATGCCTTTGCAATAAGTGAAACTTTGATTATGCAGGTTTGATAAAATAAACAGTTATGTAAAATTTTATTTGTTTGCACTGATTGTGGCTAGCCATCGAGTGTTATTCAATATAACCAAATTTTTGGAATACTCTCATCTGCTGGAAACAGCTCCACCCTAACTTACGTTGCACCAGAATTTAGGATTTCTTATAGACAGACATGCTTCAACTCCTTTAGAGGTCCTTAAAAGCTGTCATATAAATGCACAGATCTATGCAAATCGTCTTTTCTCATGTACCCCTTAGTCTTTCAGTGACCAAAATTACACAACATTTTTAAATGGCAGTTATTGATTTATTGAATGATTGATTGTTCTGTTTAGCTCGAAGTCACAGTCTGAAATATGCTTTCAACAGACAGGTTAATAAGCTTGCTACTTCTTTATTTTAACGCTTCTTAATTTTATCCATTTTAGTTTAAGATTGTGATCCTAAGAAGCAGTAAAACTTCTATAAAACCAACATGCCCAATTTGTAACTAGATGTTTTCTTGTGAGTATAAGTGTTCACCTCAGGATTCTGCAATTACAAATATAATCGAGGTTTGTGTAGAACGTTTCCTGGCCAGGTTTAAGGTTTTAGAACACTATCGACGCCTTCATACTTTTGAGAAACCCTGTCCATGTTATTAATCAGTTTCAGTGATAATATTTATTAATGTTTCACCATGTCAGACTTTGCTTAACAGTTCTATGGAAAAGAGCTTTCATATCTATATGCATTGTTATTTGTTATTGTTATTATTTATTTACCGGTACGCGTATGTGATAATGTATGTGGCTCCTTTTAAAAGCCTGATGCATGTAATGGAATAGTAGCACTAACTAAGACAGTAGAAAGTTGAAAGTTACCACTATAAACTGGAGTGGTACAACAGTCAAAGAGTAAGGTCAGCCAAATGAGCCAATGATATGTACAGACAAAGATTAGGACTATCTACAAAGATCTTAAATTTTAAGCTGAATTTTTTAAAGTAATTAAGGCAGAGGAAAGAAAGACTAGATACCGAACCACAGATTCTTTGCGGTTAGGTTACAGTTAACCTGTGTCATTAAGGAAAGCCATCTGAGAAAGTCATTGGATCATTTGTCATTTCCGGTTGTCAATTGCTTGTTTAAGAAAAGAAATAGTCTAAATGACTGAACTTTCTTACTGTTTTACATGAATTGCCTGTAGAGTAGTGCATAAAATGTAAAAAATACAATTGGAGATGATTTAAATTTTAGGGAGTACACCATCTGAAGAAGAAACCAGGTGTAGCACAACAACAGAATCTGATAGTGAAAGCATCAACCATATTCAGGGTGAAACTCAGGTCAAGAGTGGAATAGCACCCCCCAATAATGGAATCAGCAGTAATTTATCAACAGAAGTTTTTGGTGCCACCCCAAAACCTGAAATACAACAGCCAACTGCAGCATCTTTTGGGGAACACTCGAATGGGGTGTCAGCTCCAGACTATACAACTGAAAAGGTGACAGATGGAAATGAATCCGTTAATTTAGGACAGGTAGTCAGATTAAGTAGAAATAAACGACCTATCCGTTTCCTCGTGGATCTGAGCGAAAGTCTTTCTAAAGAGAATCGGAAACATTCATTTGCAGTGGACCACACCACAGCAAATAGAAATCAGATAATTCAGACTCCAAAGCAGAAAGCAACTTGTAAAAAACAAAAGAGTGGTAAACTTAAAGATCAAAACATGAAAGCGCTGTGTACACTTTGTAACAAGACATTTTCTAATTCTGGTGGTGTGCATAGGCACAGGCAACATGTTCACTTGAGGATCTACAACTACAAATATAATTGTGAGGACTGTGAACAGCGTTTCATGGCCAGATATAAGTATGTGGAGCACCGACGACGCTACCATACTTTTGAGAAACCTTACCAGTGCGATATTTGCAAAAAACGCTTTTTTAGACGAGAATCAGCAAGAAATCATATGTTGAACCATACTGGAATCAAGCCAGTGCCTTGCAAAAGATGTGGTCAGTTGTTTGCATTGGAAGGTAACCTGAAAACTCATCTACGAGAGTGCAAACGAAATGCTAGAAAAATGTCCAAATCATCTGATCCTTTGGTCGGCGTGGACCGTACAAAATCAGTTACCTGTCCTGATCTGGAAAACAGTCTGACGACAGACAAAACAAAGTGCGGAAACGAACGTGTTGTTGAAAAGAATTTTCAAAATTGTACGTCGTCAAAATTGCTTTCACTAGACCAGAGCACAATGTCCCGAGGCAGCAGCTATGAACAACAAATGAGTTCGCTGACACAACGGGGTGCAAGTCTTTCTGAAGGGCATCGCGGTGTTTCGTTTGTAGGAGACCACAGCGCTGAAAATGGAAATCAAATTGTTCAGTTTTTGCAGAACAAAGTAACTGACAAAGAACACACAAATGCCAGTAATGAATATGGAGATATAAAACCAACATGCCCAATTTGTAACAAGACATTTTCTAATTCTGGTAGTATGCATAAGCACAAGAAACATGTGCACTTGAGGATCTACAACTACAAATATAATTGTGAGGTTTGTGGAGAACGTTTCATGGCCAGGTGCAAGTATTTAGAACACTGTCGGCGCATTCATACTTTTGAGAAACCCTTTCAGTGTGATATTTGCAGTAAACGCTTTTTCGGACAGCCATCGGTAAGATTTCACATAATGCGCCACACTGGAATGAAACCAGTGGCATGCAAACAATGTGGTCAGTTGTTTGCACGAGAAGATAATATGAATAGTCACCAAAAAGATTGTAAAAATAAACGAATTTCTAGTGAAATATCTCATAAGATTGCTGCTCTAAGCAATTCAAATCGTGTGAAAAACGGTGATTGGAATGCTGAAGATAAATCTAAGAAATGTGAACCATCGGAATCTGTGCACAGTGCTACACAATGTGTGGAAGTGAATGTTACCAAGAAATTGAAATCGGGAAATGAACCTTTCACCATAAAGAAAGGAAAAGCTGCATCTGAGAAAGATGCAGCTGCACGTGAAGTAAACCTTCACTGTAAGATATGCAACATACTGTTTGAAAGCCGTGCACTTTTGATTCAGCACAAATATGTTCACAACAGTAAGCAGTTTCAGTGTGATGTGTGCAGCATGTTGCTGACAAGCGTTGCTGGTTTGAGAAAGCACAAGAAGCATGTACACGACAGAGACTATGACCGGAAGTACGTTTGTGACGTTTGTGGGAAGCGTTTCTACGTCAGGAAGTCTTGCCTGCACCACATTAGACAATGCCATACAGGAGAAACACCATATTTGTGTCATCTATGTGAGAAGTCATTTGCTAGTGCACATGCATTAAGAGCTCATCAAATCCGTCACAATGGCCAGAAGCCACACAAATGTACTCTGTGTGGCAAAGCATTTCCTTATTTGAGTTCGCTGAAAGTGCATCATCTGTCACATTCTGGGGAAGCACCCTACTCCTGCACAATTTGTGGAAGGCTTTTTCCAACAGAAGCTGCTTTGAAGTGTCACAGAAAGTCCGTTAAGATTCCTCAAAGCTGTAATAACTGCAGTAAACTGTTTTGCACTAACAGTTCCCTTCAGCTGCATTTGAAAATCTGTCAGCCAGTGTCACCGAAACTTGTCCAGGTGAATCGTTCATTGAAATCGTCAAAAGTGCGCATGCTTCTGATGAAAAAGGAAAATGTGCATAACAAGATTGAAGAAAGATTTCACGAAAAAGGTGCAGATATCATGTGTGAACAGAATAATGTGGAAGTAGAGAATGATGGGAGCCAGTTAAAAAATTTAAAAATAAAGAATCAAAAGATTCAAGCAGTAAGGGAGCATGGACAGGTTCAGGTGAAAATGAATACTGACCAGGATCAAGTGAATGAGCTTTTGCTCAGCGATGGACAAACTCAAGACTCACAATCTGTAAGTGACCAACGTAGCACAAAACCTTTGAAGTGCGAGAACTGTGGCAAGATCTTCTCTAGTTTGCGTACATTCAACAGACATCAACACAGCACAACGTGTTCTGAATTGTTGGCGCTCATGGGCAACGAGGCTCCAAGTGTAGACCAACAATTTCTACTGTTTTTGCAGCAGAATAAATACGGAAAAGAAAAACAGAGTAGCAGGACTTCGAGAGGACCTCAACCAGAAGGTGAAATGCAGATTATTTGTGACTTGTGTGGCAAGATATATGCCAGTAAGTCGAGTCTGCATCATCACAGAAAAGAAGTCCATCTGAAGATTTTCAACTTAAAGCATGTCTGCAAGTTTTGTGGAAAACGGTTCTATAAAATAAGCCACTATCAGAGCCATGTAAATAGTCACACAGGAGAGAGGCCGTACGAGTGTGACATCTGTAAAAGAAAGTTTAGCAGTAAAGGCAACTTGCGTACTCACATGTTAGTGCATCAGAATTCGGAACGAGTTGCGTGTACTTTATGCAATAAGTCGTTTTCTGGCAAGCAAGGTTATAAATACCACGTACAACAGATTCACCTGGGTGGAGGAAGGCCATACACCTGTGACATTTGTCAGAAGACAACAAGAAATAAGACTAATTTAAGAACACACATGCGATCTCATACCCAAGAGAAAAAAGAGTTTCAATGTGAAAGGTGTTCGAAATGGTTTGTTTCTTCAAAAAGTAGGGAAAACCACATGAACAAAGCTTGTCCGGTTGGAGGATCCTACATATGTCGAGACTGTATGAAGCCTTGTGCATCCAAGAGGATCTTACTGTGGCACATTGAACAGATTCATAAAGAACCTATGTTAAACAGACAATTTGCTTGCACTATTTGTAATAAACATTTTACAAAAAAGTTTGTACTGGCAGATCATATACTAACGCATGGTAATGAGAAGCAATGTCAGTGTTCTCATTGTCCCAAGGCTTTCTTTCCATAAGAAGGCTTTGAAGATCCACATGATTTCGCACCAAAAACAAAAGCATTTTACCTGTTCTGATTGTTCTACAGAGTTTAAATACAGCAACAGCTTATCTCTTCACCGAAGGAAATACTGCCACGTCAGTGGAACTTACTTATGTAGAGATTGTCCCTCAAAATTTGCAACTAAAGAAGCTCTAACGTCGCACTTTGAACGAGAACACATTTCAAATGGAACACCCAAGAAGAAAGTACCACGGCCAACTGAAAAACTGTATAAGTGCGACGTCTGCTTTAAAAGCTTTGCTTACAAGCAGGTTCTGGAAACTCACATGAATTCTCATGCAGGCAAACAGTTCAAATGCAAGAATTGCTCTAAACCATTCACCTATAAGAACAGTCTATGGCTTCATATCAAGAAGCATTGCAGGAGCAAAAAACTTTGATAGCAAACCAATCAATGAGTTTATTGGAACAGTGTACAATTTCAACATTTAGAGTGTTTTAATCTGTGTTTGTTTGATTAGTGAAGAATTATGACGTTGTTTAGTAGTGAAGTGTAACATAACTCAAACTGATAAAAAAAATTTGGTTTGTTGTTGGAAGATAAAGGATAAATATTCCAGTACATTATGGAGTATAAACAATATGAAAATTAACAGTGGAGATGAATTGAACAGCAGTTACAATTCTCCAAGTCCTGTGATGCAAAGCGTCTTCTGGTTTTGACTATGGGACAAGTGGTCTGGGAAGTTTGTGCATTCCATGTGTTCTTTGCTTCTTTGACAATGGCTTGCAGATCACTTTGAATCTGTTTTTATAAATGCACACAATTAAGAATGTTGGTACTTTGGATAGATTATTGTCCTGCTGCAGTTCAAGTCATTTGAATCATAGTACCAAGCCCTTTGAACAAGCTTTACAATCACACTTTATGAAATAAGAGTAGTACTAAGGACACCCAGAAAATACTGCATGAAAAATTTACTTTATGAAAAAATTAGTTGTCTTGCTATTGCAGTAACTGATTGCCATCAACTTTTATATGAATGCAAAATAAATTGAAGATCAATGTTGACTATGAGCACACATGTGTTTACGTGAACCTGTTGTTACACAATTATTGTGTTACATTAGATTTCCAGTTGTTGATGTTTTAAATAAAGATTCTGCTTTTGATGAAGAGTCTCTGAATAAACTAAACGTGAATTGTTGAAGAACTGCAGCACTTGCAATTGTGTATAAATCCACATGTCTTTCTAGGGACTCCTATAGTAACCAGTTTAGTATAGAGTTCACTCAACTTGAAAAGTGGTCTTAACTCTACTTCTCCCATTTATATTCAGTGTTCTGATTATCTGATTCTAGTTGAGTGGCTTACTTCCACCAAAAAAGCCCCAACAATATGCCCTATGACCGCACGACCATTGTGTACCTCTTGCAGATAATTTACAGCGAAAGACGTTTATTGTTAGAATGTTGTACTCGTATTGACATTAATTAACTGTTGATTGTTGTTACGATGTATGTACACCAGAGTGCGGATATGCAATTGGTTTTATTAAACAATATACTTACTTACTTACTTACTTAAAGAATTTTCACACTGTATCACAGCGCACAACCTCTAAAATCTAATTTATGTTAATTTTGGAACTGTGTCGATATGATGAATAATATTCTAATTTGAAATCTGGCCTTGATGGCATTCAGTTATATAAACAGTACCGATAGTTAGTTTTTCATTGTGGTATTTAATCTATAAAATTAATTTACTACAGTTCCAATTGTAGTTAACACACTACATGTATAGCCTGAAGAATGCAACAAACACTACCTTATTTTTATTATAATGTGCCTCAGCCAAGAAAAGAGACCACTTGTTTGGAATGGACTTGTTAACATTTTTCATACGGAAATCAGGCTAAAATTTTCAGAATGTTTGTTAATAAATGTGTACACATCTTTGAAAATATAAAACTTGGTTGGCAGGAATATGCGTGTAAAAATTCAACCTGTCTACCCAGTGCATTAATAATCTGAATGAATACGGTACATGAAGTGGCATAGTACATTTTGTAATACAGTGAATACTAACTGCAGATGCATTAATTAGACATATTAATTGGACACAAAAATCACTATTCGTGGACTTAGTAAAATGGCCATTGCTGGCTGAACTAGTAAGCGACAAGTGGTCTCTTTTCACTGGCAAGGTCACATATGATGTGAAGCAGAGAACTTGATGGTACATGTAATTCGATAAATGATTAATGCCTTTTGTATTAAAGCAGGAGGTATTAGTATAATCGTCAACACAAAAATTCATGTTTGAAATTAAAAGAAGTTGATTTGGATAACCAAATATATCTAGGGTTACTCAAGATTTTTTGCAACTGTATGATCGAGTGGTGTGTGCAAGTCAATTTATAAATGAGATAACTGGTTGAGACCAATGTTCCCTCTAAGCTGTGCGCGTGCACAGAGGTCGTTAGATGAGCGCACACAAGAAAACATGGAGCGCACACACCAAAAAGTTTGTAACGGTTAGGCCACATTACAATATACCTCTGAGACACTCACGTTTTACTAATAAATCTATTTTTACAGGTAAAAAGTGTTAAATTTCTTAACTCCACACTCTGTTATATTTTAAACAAAAGGTAAAATTTTAAGCAACGTACATATAGGCCTAAAATAGCGAGTTGAAGATACGGTAACGTTGATTATACGCCGAATCCTCAATGCGCACAGAATTTTACTCTTCTTGTAAAAATTCACGCGCACAAAAGAAATTTTATGTGCAAACAGACTCCAAGAAATTAGAGGGAACATTGGTTGAGACCTACTTCATAGTCCTGTATTTCGTCCGATTTCAAACTGACATACATACTTCCCAAATCTACATGCTAAACAATAAGACTGGTTTACTTCATACTCCTGTATGAACACCCAACCAATGTCTGTTCAATGTTCATACCTTTTGTCTTTCTTGAATAGTGGCAGGCTTTGCTATTGCTCATCTATATGTTTATACCCTAATTTTTCTGACATTTCTGACAATATTCCACATACAGAAGAATTCATTTTATCCAAATGAAATTATCCTAGTCAACAACGATTTTGATGCCAGGAGACCATTAGATTATTGGTACAATTAATTTACATAGAAATTGTATTTTCTTATTTCTTACAATCAACTATTAAGAAGAATAAATTTTCAAATAGATTCTAAAACATCTAATGATCTTGGAAAATTGGATCTTGACACAAATCCTAAACCAGCAAATATGAGAATTGGAAGGGGTGTCAAGTAAGAAACATGAGAACTTGTCAAACAAATGGTGTTTAATTCCAATCAGTATACTGTATTTTTACAATGTTAGATCACGTTACAATGGAAATGAATACTTTTTATACTGAAAACATATGGTATGTACCCAACAGAACAAGAGTGGAGAATGCATAAATGTACGTTTTGCCAATGGAAATCGGACTGAGTTCCAACTTGTCAATTACTTAAACCCTAAACCTTCATTCAGTAGAATACACTAAAACAATTTGGATTCATTGTTGCATTGTTGCAAAAGGTGTAGTGGCACAAAATGGTCCTATCTTTGATCTTTCATATTAACCTGTCCTCACGCCCATGTGGGCCCGCAAGTGGTACACAGGGCCTATATTCCATATGGGGCACATGCACGTCTCATCAAAAGGTCATGGGTCTGCTAGAAGGGCAGAAACATGAACAGGTTTTTCACAAGTGCATATTCTGACCACAGTATGTTACAGAAAGCTTATCGTAGTTTCAAAATAATTACCAAAAGCAACTTGTTTTTTAAAGCTAGGTTAATTTAATTGTCTAAAGTGAAATCAGAACGTATATCCAATTAAAAATCTGCCAATTCTCTGACAAAAGCTAAACATCAACGACAACAATGAACATGCTGCAAAAGCAGACACGTCACATAACATCAACAATGTCTCAATTTTATGTCAGATGACCGATGTTTTGGGGTCAGGTGAAGACTACTGTCCAATCACATGATGTGACCAACAGGCATCTTCATAGATGAACCGGGCGCATCTTCATCATACATTCCAGAAACCTAGAAAATATTAAATTTAAAATTAACACATGCTAAAAAAATTATGTTTATGATCCAAGCCAAACAGAAAAATAAAATGTGAATGTTGTCTTGCAATACATGTACTGTATTAACAGTATAAGGAAAGGGCTGCAAAAGTTACACTAATAGTTTCATGCAAATGGACAATTGATAACTCCTTTTTACCAGCCTTTACAGAATGAGAGTAATAAAAAAAGATTAAAAATGAAAGATGTACTATATAGTATCTGTTTGATCATTAAAGACAACACTGAAAGACAAAACAACTCCCCAAACTTCCATAAATTGCAGGATTTCTGACCCAAAATTTCATCTGAGGATCATTAGCAGCCTGTTCATCAAACAGTGCTGCAGGCCTTGTGCATTACAGCAGTAGTCTCCTTCTGTAGAAGTTGCATCTTGCATATAATGAAATTATTATTAAACTGAAAATGCCTATTTTCAAATAATACTAATCAGCGGCATGTCAGATTTCAAACCTCTCACCTTTTGGACGTACTGTGGGTTGACCATGATTTCATGATCCATTGCACGGAGTTTCTTCTCAAGAGCAAAACACTTTTGAACCTATGCAAAATATACAGTTGCAAGCATACAAAATCAAAAATAATCCAGCATAGTAGCTTTTCCACTATTACGTGTATTAGCATTGCATTTATTGGTAGTAATAGTTCCTTTAGCATGGTATTTTTATCACTATGGGAAAATTATAATATACCAGTATCATAATTCATCTCATTTGCAGTAATGTTTCATCTTTGTATTAATAAACACACTTTAATATCATATTTAAATTAAATGATTCTGATGAATCGACATTGCACTTTATCATGGCAACATAACAGTTTAAACAATTCTATGCAGTCATTCTTACCTCTTGATCCAAGTTCATTAACATTCCTACACTGTTGTACTTTTCAGGATTATCATGAAATGTGACCATTCCGTCTTTCTGATTGATTGTAGCAAAGATCTCACCATCCTCAATCTAAATGGAAATATTCAAGCATTATAAATTTCAAAGTCAAACAACACAAGCTTAGTCTCTTGCAGTTAAATATCTGTTTAATGATACCAAACCTTGATTCCGACGTAGAGAAAAGTTACAGCTATTTGCCTTGGACAGACTGAAGGTTGATTAATAATGCAATATTGACGAGTTTTTGCCATACCATCATAATTTAGTGGATTATTTGAAACTGTCCACCTTAATACCAATTTGTCCAAAATGTTCAAAGTCTAGTAAGCAAACACATGATCTGTCCAGCAGTATTTGACCCTTATTGTGTTTTACACAAAACTTCTGTTAATTAATCAATCCTTTATACTTGGCATCACTCAGATTTAATAAAAACCAAAAGCACACTAGTCAAATTTGTTGGAAGATGATGTGTGATGATCCTAATGCACTTTCAATAAAATACACGACACTAGTTTGTCAGGTTGCGTGTAAATGTCACATATATGCACACACATTGACAATGCAATGCCATTGCTCCTCTTGTGGAAGACGGAAAAGTTCAAATGTCTTATGTCTTCTGTTGAAGAGAGAAAAGTTAAACTGCCACGTCTCTTCTGTTGTCGGTTCAAATACAATTAAATTATTATTACTGCACATTTATTAAGCATCATTATTTACAGCTCAGCACCATCAACTGATGGTGCTGAGCAATTGTGAGTGAGGGACTTCCTCAAGGTCCATCCACAGCAACCATCTACAGGGAGTAGAGAAGGCTCAAACCCACACTCTCCAAGTTACAAGGCGAACACTCTTAACCAATCAGCTACCATGTCCCACAGTATGCAAGTATGCAGGCCCTAATGAAGTGATGTCCTACAACAGGGATGGCGAACCTTTTTAAAGTGCGTGCCAAAATGCCGTTCAAACATTTTTTAAATACAGTTGTGGCCCCTTGGAAGTTCGTAAAAAAATGAATTAAAAGACATTATTCAAGGATGGCTTTAGAATGAATGGGATGACAATAAAGTCCTTCATAAAAGAAAATGTGGATTCCTACAGTGATTTTGTATTTCTAAGTTTGACATTTTGGGGGACACTCCAAATTCTGTGTGCCCAAAAACCTTGAGCGCATGCCACTTTGGGCATGTGTGCCATATGTTCACCATTCTTGTCCTACAACAACAGTAACTGACCAGCTGTGACACAATTGCATTCTTAATCAATAAAAATTGCTGCATTTGGGAGGAACTGAACATACATTGCAGAACACACATACAACAGGCAGTCTTACATTTGGAAAGAACCAAACAACTAACCATGTGAAGAACATATTTCTCTGCCTCTTGATGAGTTGCCAGCTGAACTCTGTTTGCCATGTCCGTCAATGAAAGAGTCATAAACGTCTAAAAAAAGCACATTCACTGTCATCACCTAACTCCGCATCAAGACAGGATTTGCTGAATAATATCAATAAAAATTATTTCAAATTATTACAATCGATGACAAACGTCTGCAACATATCAGAAGCAGTGTGCTTTGTAGGCATGTGCGATGCAGGAAATAGCTAAGGTCAAAATGAGAGAGTTATTGTCATGCCTATGGATAGTGGAGGTGGAAATTCAAATCCTTGGGCTATACACAGCCCGGCAATGAGGCCAAGATGGGAACAGGTGACACAGTCATAGAAACAACGACACTCCACAGAGTGCCTCTAATGAAGATGATGGTCATTATCACTATAATCACCAAAACCATCACAAACCTGATTAGATTTTGCAGATCACAAAATCATTGCATTCCACAGGGAACTAAGCAAGTGAAAAAAAAGCCTTTGGTCCACCCACCTTGGTCAAACGTTGAATGTTCTTTTTGTAAACTGCTGTAATGCACTGCCTCACCAGACCCATATTACGATCCTAAATAGACAAAAAAACAGTTGCAGAAAATAGTTATATATTATATTCATACTTGTTTTCAGCAATTACCATAGTAGGCCTACTACTGAGTTGTTGACATCCTCAAGAAATTAAAGACAAAATAAAATCCATCACTCATGTCATAAAATCCTCATTATTCATATATAAAATTTCAAGCCCAAGTTTAGCTGACATGACTAGTAACTTATGTGGGGCGCGGTATGTCCTTCACTCGCAATTGCTCATGCGCTTCGGCATGAAACTCCGATTCAGTGTCCGCGCTGTGGTCGGGAGCGCCTCCGAGTAGAAATCTTGAAGGGGCGCTATATCAAGTGCTCATACATACATACTGTTATGAGACACCAATGCTGAATGTCAATTCGTACTTTGTTATAAAGCGTAAATCTATTAGCATTAATTTAGGTCACATTATTTTAGTTCAAAATACAATTAATACATGTTTACAAGCAATAAATCTTATCAAACTTATTGATAATTACAATATCAGAAGAAGAGCAGAACCTTAAGTTAGCCGGAGCTCAGCCATGGATGGGTATGAAGCTTTAGCAACTTCAATTGCACATGGGGTAGGGGGGCCAGTCCTCTACCTCACCATCTGATCTTCCACCAACTCAATATAGCAAAGTTGGCTCTGGGCACAGGTGGAGCAGAAATCTCTAAATGAATTTGAACCCCTGTCCTCTCGGTTGACAGTCCAGCCTGCTCACCACTAGGCTATCGCACACCCCTAGATTAATGTGTACCTCTGATGATCACAATAGTAGCAAATACACCCAGTCATGCTCCAGACAGACTTCCAGACGGTCACATACTGCTCAAGATACGATCATCCCATTACCCTAACTGGAAAACATTAAGCTACAAACCCTAACAAAGACGTCGTTGTGTCGCGTCACAACGGTGCGAAGGTCTGAAGGGTTGTGTGAATTGTAGGCAGATGCAGCTTCTAGATACGGTTGACAGAGCGGCTGTAAACAGCAAACACGAAATCATTCATGCATTTGGTTCACCGCTTCTTTACAATGGAATCATGCTTTGCAGCTATCCATGCAGTCGATTATTAGCAATTAATAAAACAGTAATTAATTAGTAAATCATGGCAGTCAGAGCACAGCTCAAGATCACACGAAGCTGAAGTCTTCCAATCGTTCACAAATGAAAATAGACACGAGTCAAATAACAGATGGTGGCTGAATAAAAATGCAGATAGAGAAAAAACATACATGTAAAAGATGGACGTTGATTTTCATAAAGATAGATAGTGCATTAAAACTAAAACTTGTGATGATAATAATAATAATACGATGTCTATAGCGCCGTAGCACATCCGAGGCCGAAGGAAAGGGCGCTGTACATGAGTTCAACAAATCAATCACAGTCATATGATTGTTTAAACAGATAGGTCTTGAGCTTTGATTTAAATGTGATATTCAAACTACACTAAATGCTTGATAAAGAAGTAAGCTGTCATCATACAGAAGTTTCAGTGTGACAAGGTAGTTTGTGCTAAACGATGCTGTGTTATAAAGAAGATCATTAGATTTGCCATCATCCTTTCACCAAGCATGGGACTCAAATCATCCAAGTATGGCAGTGATGGATTTTTAAAAGTTAACTGTGTAGACGTCTGCCAATTCTTACCCGGATGTAACGGTTGACTATGTGTGAAGTGTATCTGGGCAGAGTGGGAATCTGAAATTAAGAAAATTTAACCATCTTTAGAAAATGGTCATATTCAGGAAAAACATATAATTCCTAGCAGTTTATGTCAACCTTACCTTGCCTTAACAAGTAGTTTGGAACAAATAAAACATCAGAGTTTCTTACAATTTGAATGTTTAGTGTTTACCCATCCTTCACCAATTCACATCACCACCAAATTTTGCCACAGTTCAGCAGCATAATTATACAAAAGTACTAAGCCAACCTTAGTGTGATTAAAAAGATAATTAAAAACCACAAAACAAAACAAGGGTTAACTAATGTGTGATACATGCACACATTAGTTAACCCTAACAGCTGGAATGTTGTATTAAATCACTTTGTAGGTGACAGTCAAGTGGCTAGCAAGTAGCACAGCTGTACTGTCAATGGTAAGGTCAGGGGTTCAAATCCCAGCTTCAGGAGAAATTTTGACTCCAACTGCAAACCCTGGCAAACTAAGCTAAAATAAATATACTGATCATACACTGTCAGTGGGAAGATCAGACAGTGAGTGTGAGGACTGGCCACTCACTCTCATACAAATCGAGTCACTAGCACTTCGGACCCACAGAATCCCATACAAGGCTGCCAAGCACTTGTTAAAAATTTCAATGTTTTACCTGCAGACTATACTTGACTATAGACATTTTGAATCAGACCTGTGATTTAAAAGTTGGCTCAAGCAAAAGAACATACATGAAGACATCTTACCTTGCCATGCAGAATGAGTGAAACAAGAACAAACTTCTTATAAGCCTCCAACATTATGTGGCTAACAGCCATGCTAGGTGTTGTCACAGCCTACAGAAATAAAAACACTCAACATGACACTAACATCCAGTAATTCAGAAATCAAAACACATTTAAAACAAGCATTATTAGCCCTTTACCTCTTTGAGTGAAATACAACTCAGGCATTTACATTACTAATAAAACATTATAGACTTACATTACAAATTAGTGGATACCGGCAGATGTCTATGGATAGTGGTCCATAATTAAGCAGAGCAATAGTCCCCCATGTGGGTCAGGTCGTTTGTACCCCAAAAACTAGTCAGTCTACATTAAACTTGTATCTGTCAATGTTTGGATCAAGAAACAAAGATGATGAATAAACTGGACATTTAACAGATATCAAGTTTAATTTCTACTCTCAAACTGATCTGATGATATAACCGCACCTTCATACAACAAGGCATAATAATTTTATTGTTTTTCTAACCTCAAACTGATCTGATAATATAACATCGCCTTCATACAACAAGGCATATACTGGAGTGCACCAAGAGATTACTGACAAAAATACAAAGAATTATTTAAGTAAAGGCAACAAACAGCATTATTTGCATGCTCACATTTTCAAAAAAGAAGACGGCTCTTTCGTAGTTCTTGAGTGCTGCGTAGATCATTCCACCGTAGTAATAATAGAGGAGGAAATGCTTGGCATCATACTGACCACTCTGTTCAAAGCAAGAACAACCTCAGACTCACCAACACAGCTATGTAAATACAAATCAACATTTGCTTAATCTGGAATATTTAAGATTTCAATATTAAGCAGATATTTAGCAACATTTCTGTATGAACAGATTAGACATCTTTTCCCATAATTTCCTTGTAAGAAATAAATGAATCTTTAACAATAAAATAAATGACAGCATTCACTTATTTTATGACACTTACATAACACAAGTATAAACACCAAGCTAAGCAGTGGCATGTTACACTCAAACTCCCCACTTAGCAGACAAGCATACCAAGCATATTATTATTATTATTATTATTATTAATTATTATTATTATTATTATTATGCATTCATTAAGCACCATCTAATGGTTAAGGTTCAAGGTCCTTAAACAGTGACATCTACGAGAAGGCTCGAAGAAGAAGCGTAAAATTCTGTGCGCATTGCGGATTCGGCGTATAATCAACGTTACCGTATCTTCAACTCGCTATTTTAGGCCTATATGTACGTTGCTTAAAATTTTAGCTTTTGTCATATGATCCGCATTACATGACAAGCGCTCTAACCTATCAGCTGCCATGTCCCACAGCACAGCCCAATATTGCACTAGTTACAGTAGTTAAATGAGAACAGAAAACGCATTCATTCAGTCATTATGCATCCCAAATAAGGCAATGCTGGGCTACACAGTTCCGAGGAATTCTTCTAAGCAATATGTTAAATGGTCTTTTAAAAGAGTTACAATATTAGGTTACGTTTAAAGTTTCTTGCATACTAACTGACCTCCTTGCTAATGTCCGTTATATCAACATCCAAGAACTGTAATGCTGGTCTGAAACATTTGGCTGCCAGACAGAGCTAAATCATCAAAACAAAATATGTTATGGCAACACATGTATTTCACAATTTTACACCTCATATTTTAGTATTTAGGGGTGCACAGTGGTCTAGAGGTAGCATGCTGGGCTGTAAACCAAGAGGTCAGAGGTTCAAACCCAACCAGGGCCAAAATCTGTTTTGATTTCTGCTCCATTTGCACCCTTAGTGAACTCAGCTATAACGAGTACAATGACTGTACACTGTCGGTGGGAGAAACAGATGGCGAGGGCGAGGACTGGCCGCCTGCCCTCATATGCCGAGGCTAAGAAAATGCAAGAAAGGCTCAATTATAACTCAATGATTTATAATCACTCCATCATACTAGTTTAACAAAGCCTTACAAATTAATGCCATGCAATGACAAACTATAATGAAATGAAATCCACAATGACGGCTAGATAATTAATTATTGTTCAATCAATCAATCAGTTTACTGAACACCAATAATAACAATCAATATTACAGTAATTCAATGGAAGTCTTAGTTGGCATTCAAAGGTGAGACCAGAAAGAACAAAAGTTCTGCTAACAGGTCACCTAATTTCTTATAACATAATTCATTACTGCATTTTCAACAGTCACAATTCACCAGCTTTTGTTACTTTAATATTACATGCAGAGCTATTTTAAATATTTCCATAACAAAGCACATTTAGTACTTTGACTGTCATTATATTGTACAAATCTTTTTACAAGTGTAACAGAAAAGAACTAAATGAAAACGGAATGAATACATACACAAAATGTTAATCCAAACATTTATTCCACCCCACTTAACCCTTTACCGATGAGCTGATTGGTTTCTCATACATTTTAATATACATTCGTTGTTAAAGGGTTAACCTGTTACTTACTTGGCAAAGATCTGAATGAATCGAGGTGAGCTGAGATGGCATCAACTGAATCTTGCTAATTGCGTGAACCAACACCTTAATCCCACGCAGAGCCTTTAACAAAAAACAAGTCATTAAAAATCAACAACAAGATATACTTTCATTCACATTCAACAAAAGCTTACCAAATAACAAAGAAGAAAAGGTAGAATTAACATCCAAATGAAAGTTATTCTAAGCCTACTGGAGCAAAGAAACGTAGCAATTTGTCAAGCACACCTGGTTTCACAAAATGGCACTGTAAAACATACTGCAAGTGCTCAGTGTCAGGTCACTTAAGCAAATAATTTTAGTATAAATTTATACTAGCCTATTCTGTATGCCATTTCCAAACAAATGTCCTTTATGGGAATTCCCTGTATGAGGTGATTATAGATAAGTCTGGATTTTACCTGCTTCTTGTCAATCAAGGTCTGTGTGAAACGGTGGCACAGATCGGCATCTGAAGTGAAAGAAAAACCAAAGTTATCAAAATAATAAACTTGCACAGCTAATCTCTCTTCCATATCACCTATGTCTAAAGTCAGATAAAGGCACAGAAATATTGCTATAGCATCATATTACACTGTTTTGACCTGTAAAACCCTCAGCACCAGCACACCTCCCTACCTTCAATCACTACTAACGCCTTACATCCCTCCTTGTTGCCTGCGATCATCAATTATGGGTCTTTTAGCAGAGCTACGATGCAGAATGTTCAGTTATGGGCTTGTGTGCATTCACTGCCTCTGCCCCAAGGAATAGAATCGACAGCCACTCTCTCTTTGTGGCTCAAATTCACTTCCTTCCTTCAAAAAGCAGCTCAAAACTGACTATTTCTCCTTGGCTTTCAGACACCTGGATATCTAACTGAATCCTCTCCTGGCGGCTGACTCTCCGCGTGTCAGCTTCACATTTCGGTGTGACCATGTGCGCATTATGAATTTAATTAATAATAATACACTAGGCAATCAATGATTGCTTCAAAGTGCAACCAGTCTCTAACCGCAAACCATCTGCTCCACACTGAGGATTTACTATACAACTGTTAGTACACACTACATAACAGGCATCAATTTGAAGCAAAACTGCAATTCATGATAACAACTGATTACATATGCGATATCAAAATCTGTGAGACTAAAGGCAACAAAAAGCAAGCAGAGTTGGATCAGGCAGTATAGTCTAGGCTTGGAATTTCAAAAGGGCTCTAGAAATCACTGTTAGAAGCAAATCATGTAACAATTTGCTAACCGGTGTTTCTAGACTAATATGACCCTGCTGAAAACGAAAATCGCGGTTAGCAACCTGGAATTTGCGAGGTTGCATGGGAAAACAAGATGGCGGCCAAAATGGCGGCCAATAGCTTCAAATTGCTATAAGTGAAGTTTTGTATGTGATGGAAACATGATTTTAGAGTTTAAATTAACATTTTTAGGGTCAAGGAATGTGATGGAACTAAAGACACACAAGTAGCTCTGCCAGAAAACCAAAATGGCGGACAAAATGGCGGACAAAATGGCGGCCAGAATCTTCAGATGACTATAATTGAAGTCATGTATGTGATGGAAACCTGATTTTAGAGTCTAAATTAACATTGTCGGGGTCAAGGAATGCGATGGAACTAAAAACACATATGTAGTAGTGTCAGGAAACCAAAATGGCGGACAAAATGGCGGCCATTATCTTCAAACATAGGCTATAAGTGAAGCATTGTATGTGATGGAAACATAATTTTAGAGTCTAAATTAACATTTTTGGGGTTAAGGAATACGATGGAACTAAAGACACATATGGGCAATTCCATGAGAATAGGGACACATACCTCCAAAAATAAAATTCAGTATAAGGATTAGTTGACTTCATATTTTAGTTGACTGATGCTTGTATTCACTTATGAAAAGTTGTTTGAATATCAGTTTTTGATTTTCTAGTTCAGATATACACAATTGCAGAGGTACCTAACGTGTATATTTTACCGATTTATTTAAAACGAAATTGATGAAATGCAAAGGCACCACAGTCAGAGCAGATTATGTATTTTTAAGCATTTAAAACACATATCTTGCTCAGTTTTAAATGCCCTTCAAAGCACTAAAAGAATTATGTCACAATAATTAACCGTTTTGTCGCAGCATGTGTTCGAGCGGACTATCCGATTTCAAAATGCCGTTGTCACGTCCCTAACGTTTTTCGTAATAGTTGACCTCAATCATACTAGACTGCAGGTATAATTCTGATTATTTTTATGCAATGCTAACTTACTTAGTGCTTTAAACTTTGGTACAGTTTTGGAAATTTATGTTGCTCATTTAATAGATGTAGTGTTAGGGACGTGACATATTAGCGTTAGGGACGTGACGTTAGGGACGTGACATTTTCATGAAGTGTTAAAACTTAATACTAAAAATCACTTTTATATGCAAAAAAGAGCTTCTTGCAAAAGAAATACTGTACACTGATGTGCAATTCACTAGATGGGACCTGTAAAATTTTTCTGGCCTATGCTGAAATATCTTAAATTACATAATTTTACTTAATTAACCTACTTACTTGTACTCGTAAATTTAATAGAATTTAATAATAATAAATGCATAAATGGTTTAACATTGGCATTTCATTTTATTGTGTTTGTGTTAGTTTCTTAGATTGATAGTTTAAAACTCCTGTTTTTTGCAATTGATACCCTTTTATAATTAGAACACTGTGCGGTCAATATACAATGATCAAGATTATCCAGGCCTTATAAGAAAATCAAAGTTTGCAGAGTTACGACCAAAGCATACATGTACTACTGAGAGCACAAAAACCAGCAAATGTCTGCTTTTGCAGATACCATGAAAATCTTAGCCTACTGCTTCAGTTTCCTGATATAGTTCCTCACAACTGACTTAGCAGCAGCAGTATGTAGTTCACAGACAGCGTTAGGGACGTGACGTTAGGGACGTGACATTTTCATGAAGTGTTTAACTTAATACTAAAAATCACTTTTATCAGTCTCCTGCATGACAGGAGACTCATATCTGTAGCAATTTGAGCATATTTTAACATATTTACGATATCTGCACTTAGTGATTAGCCATATGGACAGTTAATAAACTGAGTGATTAAATATATTCATTCACTCATTCATTCTGAGAATTTATATAGCGCCTCTTTAAGAGATCTACTCTTCCAGCCACAGCTAAAAGAGTGTGATTTAAGGGACTTATAAAAGGCAGACGAGTTTAACCGAGGCATCAATTCGTAGTCTAGTGGGAGGTCATTCCAGATGGAGGGATCCAAAATTGAAAAGCTCAACGTCGTCTAATAGAAACTTGCGTGAGCTCGCGGGACATGCGGAGAGAGGAGCATGTTTAGGAGGGCAGCCAGTGAGGTGAATGGCTGAACGAACTCGATCAAGGTGCCCGATCAGCCCAAGTGGCAGGTCTACAAGTACCGAACTGCAGTGATCACTTCTACTAGTGACAAAGGCATGCACAAGAGCCACAGTAGCATTATGAGCGGGATCGTGAGACAACTCAAAGTAGACGAAGCTGGTATGAGTGACGACCAAATATGGACCTGTAGTTATCTTTTGGAGAACTTAAATACTGCTGTTCTAGTCTATGTAGGCTAAAGTTTGTGCAGTCTATATACTGCACCTAATTAGTCATGCTTATTTTTAGCATATAAGTATGGTTGATTTAAGTTTTGATTATTAAAACGCTAAGGCCTGGCACCAGCCTAATATATATATATATATATATATATATATATGTGGACCAAAAATATTTTACTTAGTTATGGATTACACAGTAAAACATATTATGTAGTGGAATGCATTAAACTAATACACTACACATGCCATTATAAACATAAAACAATTATTTATAAAATGCGGCACATATCGTAATTTGCACACCGTCACGTCCCTAACAAAACCGTCACGTCCCTAACGCTTAAAAAATCATGCCTAAAATTTATCATGAGTGATTCTAAAAAAAAATAATTGGTGTTAAGGTATCCTAGTCATATATATGAATTAATCATATTTAATTGGAATTTTTCAAATGCTGAAATGAGCTGAGTTTTACTATAATATGGAGTGCCTGTAAAAGTGATGTCCGCGGCATGTCACGTCCCTAACGACACTTTCAGACACACACAGTTCAATGAAGAAAACTCACAGAGTAATGAAATTTGTCAGAGACATAGACTTTCTGGTCCTAATTGCTAAGAAATATTGACTTTACTGAAAGTCATTATCTTTAAGAGCTATTTTTATAATAATACATGCCGATTTTTGTGCAAATGTCACGTCCCTAACGATGGAATTGCCCATATGTAGCCCTTCCAGGAAACCAAAATGGCGGACAAAATGGCGGACAAAATGGCGGCCAGTCTGATTTTAGAGTGTGAAGTTACATTTTGACGACAGAATTTTGCTTTTATTGTAATTTTTTTATTATTGAGGATAGAGAGAGCAATTCGTTTGTCTAATTATTAATCTGCATAATTTATTTAAACCATAATAATAATTAAATCACCAGATACGATCGTTCGAATTATCGCAAGTCTCTCACCATCTGCATTGCGGAGAAGCACTTGTTGCCAAAAGAAATTGAGGATGAATTCCGTGAGGGCAATTTCGTTGTTTAGAACAGCTATAAAAGGTTCAATCAGGTTGATGCAGACCATGCAAAAGAATGGCTAGTTGGCACCTGTTAGGAGGCTGGTGGAATGACTGGCCTAGCAAACGACAATAATATACTTCATCAATGGGCACTGTCATTCCATTTGTGTTCTCATATCCAGGGAAACCATGGATTTGTTTGACGTACCGCATCCTGATGAAACTTACAAAGAAATGACTCTCTCGACAGAAATGGGATGAAAATGATGAAGAATCACTGCTTTGTCTGTTCAACAAAACGATATAACGATAGCATTGCATAAAAGAACACTACTTCGGAATGCAGTAACAAAAGACGTTGCAATATCAGCGATGCTTGATTCGCTTCTTAATGCAAAGAAACGTGGACATGATAAAGTTAAAAAAAATTGTTAATGATAGACTTTGTGGCAATGACACTGGAACTGTGCATGTGAAATTCAATGATCCCTTGAAGAAGAGCAATGCTCCTACATTTCACGACTTGTACAAGAAGTGTTCTTCAACCACGAAAAGGAACACCGATAAAATTGTAAAGGATGATCTTGATATCATGCAGCGACTTGTCACAGCATATGAAGACGATCATCCCGTGGATTTTGCAACAGTATTCCTACTGTGCCATGAACTTGTCTCAAAACCAGTGGCTTTGGTGTATGCTGAAAGCAATATGAGAACTTTGATAAGGCCTCGATGTTGCAGACACTCTCTGAAAAAGTAGCATGTCCGGGTCAGCATTTCCCTTACAGAGGAAACACATTTAATTATTGATGAACAAGCAATGGCACAAGCAAAGCAATAGGGAAACCTGCGAAAGCAAAGACATTTGGTGACCTGGCAGATACAGTGGTTACACATGTGAAGAAACTTTCGATTGGCTACAAGAGAGGCGATATTGTCTTCGATCGATACTAGGCATTGTCAGTAAAAAGTGGAACCAGACAGAAGCGGTGTAAGACATTACGACCAATCCGTCACTGCATATAGTGCCGAAGTGTTCCTTTGCCGGGAAATTGGCTGAATTTTCTTGCTATGCCTGAAAACAAGGCTGATCTAGCTGCATTCCCATCCGTTCAGCTCTCAACAGTCACATATGGCGATAGAGATGCAGTTGTTGCTGATGGTTTCGTGGACGAAGATAAGGCATTGTCTACTGCCGGATCTTATGTGTCTACCTCGGCAGCAACACACGAAGAAGCTGATACCAGAATAATTGTGCATGCTTTCCAGACATGTACCTGAAAGCCATAGTCGTTTGTGCATGGGATACCGACCTGATTCTGCTGTTGCTGCATCACTATCAACGCTTCAAATGTGATGAGGTGTGGGTGATGGCAGGAACATCAGCAAAGCGGAAGTTCATTCCAATTCACACAATTGCTCTAAGTATGGAGGATCAAATAAGGAAAAATATATTGGCTTTTCATGCCATAACTGGATGTTGTCCATTTCGAATGTTACAGTCTGTTATAATAGTAATGGGTAACAGTTTTCATCGGCGCGGTCGCAAACGTGTATACCGTGTATGCAAAAATAAGGTAAACATCATGGCCGCCCCAGATTGTGATAAAATAAAATAGAATCTAGACATATAGAGTGCTAGGGAATTCTCACAGCTAAAGTGCTGAACTGTTAAAAGTAACTAAGTCAGTGCAACGGACATATGCTGTGAGAATTGGCCACACCAATTTTTGCATCAGGCTTCCATCACATACATGACTCACATCTCGACCAATTGTCATCAAAACAGAGATTCCGAAAACTTCTATTGACATGTCCGATGAACTAGTCTACAACAAGGTGCAGTGCCACTATCAGACACTTGGATCGCGCATAAACTGGAGTGCACTGGGCTTAGCTGCTAAAGTAGAGTGCTTGAAAAGTTTCAAACTTACGATTAATATAGCCCTAACCATAAGCACTAAAGAGCTAGTAACTATAAGCTATTGGCTCTTTTAATTAATTATAATTTTGTCGTTCTGTAGTGCATTACAAGACAATGATATCGTTTTTGAGAGGTTCAAAAATTAGCTCTAGAAAAGCCCAGACACATACATATTGCATACAAATCAGAGTTCTGCAGGTTGAGCTAGAGAAACAAAACATTAAGAGTAGTGGTGTAAAAAATCAAGCAAAGTATAAATTACAATATTTATGTTAGTTATAAGTATATTAGTAAAGCGATGGAATTACGAGAGCACTGTCTGATATTACGCTTGCACGAAATTTGAGCTTAACAATAACATAAAGTCAGAATAAATTGGATATAGAAAAAAATCTCTTTCATCTACGAAATGACGTGGGTAGAGCTGCTGCTCATCATCAGTTGAAAATTTTATATCTCCGATTGTTAGTCTGAAATAAATAGCTTGAATTGTTAAAACCACATGTACAAGTACACCTCATCATATAAGAAGAATAGTCTGACAAATGCATCTCTGATTTTTGCGATTATTCAAAATAGCCAGAACTTCATTTTGGTTTTCTATGTGTTTTAGACAGTTCTGACTGAATGTAAATGCATACAAACTACTATACCTCATCACTTCCATCGTACCTTGCACATTTTACCTCATCATATGACAGCAAGACCTGACTCAATGTCTGGTATAGTCCCTCCCTCTCTGACTTCTGCTCACTCGCGTATTTTTGAACTGTTTTAAACTTGAATCGTTTTGTTCTCAACAGGGAGCAATTGTTCTGAAAATGATTGAAAGTTTCCTTGGTCACGACGCCTACAAAGTTGGGATCAAGGTACGACAATTGAGAAGTTTCAAACTTACGATTAATATAGCCCTAACCATAAGCACAAAAGAGCTAGTAATTATAGGCTATTGGCTCTTTTAATTAATTATAATTTTGTCTTTCTGTAGTGCATTACAAGACAATGATATTGTTTTTGAGATGTTCAAAAATTAGTTCTAGAAAAGCCCAGACACATACTTATTGCGTAGAGGAGGGCGGGGCAAGAAGCGGCCCCTTAAGGATTTAATCTAAATATCTACTAGCAGGTGAAAATATTGAAGCAATGGACTATACCCTGTTATAGGCCATTGAAGTGGCTCTGCAGAGTATACAAATTATTTCAAAAAAATACATGTCATTCTTTGGTATTTAACATTTTATGCAGGCCTTTAAAAAGCCACTCTTGCCCCACCGGTGGGGCAAGAGTGGCATGAACGGCCAGTCAATATGGAAGCAATGTCGTATTCAGTTATTCTTTTTCCCATGTTATTTATCATCCAGCGGTCACACTCTTGGCTGTAAAAAACCTTTAACGCTCTAAAGACAGTGTGATCTAGAGGCTGGAGTTTGCTGCTGGTGTGGGGAGGCAGAGTTAAAAGTATAATCCCGTTTGCTCTTAATTGCTTTTTCAATCGCTTCAAGGGATTTATGACTGACGTGATTGTCGAGTACAAGGAGGACCTTCTGCTCCTTGGTTGGTCGAACATGTTCAATGAAATGGTCCAAATATTGACTGAACAACGTGCTGTCTATCCATCCATATCCTGAGCAGTACCCAACAGTTCCGGAAAGAGCATCATGCAACAAGCGATCACTCATTCGCTGCCTTGGGAAAATCATGGCTGGCGGAATAAACTGACCCGTAGCACTAACAGCAGCTACAATTGTGACAGTGCGACCCTTCTCTCCACTTGCAATTCTGCCAAGGTCAGAAGTGGACATTCCATAGAAGATTCCTTCCATTTCCACTACACGTTGCTTCAACTGACTTTCCATTTCGTCTGTAAAAATTCGTTTGAATCGACCCAGATTTGTTGGTTGTGGCAAATCGAATGACTTTAAACGCTTTTGCATGGTCGCTCTAGGAATTCTAAATTCTTTAGACGCTGCTCGCAGGGACATTTCTTTATTTTTGACAACCGTCAAACAACGTTGCAAATTCTCAGATGGATATCTTCCACGCTCGCTTTTCCGTTTATAATGTCTAACCATGTTCTGAAAACGAGACTAAACAAATTAACAAATGTGAAAATAGACCCCTATAACAATTAATAAATGGAAGACAAAACTTTTATTTAGTACGGCCTTATGATGGGGCAAGAGTGGCCGTCGATGGGGCAAAAGTAGCCGAGGCCACTCTTGCCTCATACTGCCACGGCTACTCTTGCCCCGTTGCTGTACCAATTACATTTTAAAATAATTACTAGTGACATCTTGCGAATTCACTGAAACTAATATGCGCATTCAATGCCCTTGTTATGTCTTCGCAACAAAAACCTATCGAAAAATTTCGTATCAAAAACATTGATTTTATCCTAAATTATTCCTAACCATTCCGATTTATACAGATATTAGGAAAATCAGAAATTCCTTACTTTCTTATAGAGTTTTGCAAGTAAATTTAACAAATTTTATGTCGTTCGAAGCGGCCGATAAATGTCTTTCAACGTGGCGTAGTTTAATCTCTACGCATGCGCAATGTTTTATGATAGGCTTCCGGTTATTCTTGCCCCGCAGGCCGCTGTTGCCCCGCTCTCCTCATGTAAAATCAGAGTTCTGCAGGTTGAGCTAGAGAAACAAAACATTAAGAGTAGTGGTGTAAAAAATCAAGCAAAGTATAAATTACAATATTTATGTTAATTATAATTAAGTATATTAATAAAGCGATGGAATTACGAGAGCACTGTCTGATATTACGCTTGCACGAAATTTGAGCTTAAAAATAACATAAAGTCAGAATAACTGGATATAGAAAGCTTCCTGTAAAATCTCTTTCATCTATGAAATGACGTGTATAGAGCAGCTGTTCGTAATCAGTTGAAAATGTCATATTTCCGATTGTTAGTCTGCAATAAATAACTTGAATTGTTAAAAGAACAATTAGCACTTCCTATAAAAAGAATAGTCTGACAAATGCATCTCTGATTTTTGCGATTATTCAAAATGGCCAGAATTTAATTTTGGTTTTCCATGTGTTTTAGACAGTTCTAACTGAAATAAAATGCATACAAACTACTCGCTTCCATCGTACCTTGCACATTTTACCTCATCATATGACAGCAAGACCTGACTCAATGTCTGGTATAGTCCCTCCCTCTCTGACTTCCGCTCACTCACGTATTTTTGAACTGTTTTAAACATGAATCGTTTTGTTCTCAACAGGGAGCAGCTGTTCTGAAAATGATTGAAAGTTTCCTTGGTCAAGACGCCTACAAAGTTGGAATCAAGGTACGACAATTTGTTGTCTTTTCTGCTAAGCAATTGAATATTAGATCTAACTTTAAAAAGACCTGTGAAGGAACACATGAAGTTATTTTGTTATCATGTTCCAGAATTACAACCTTACATATTATGAGCTTATCTATTTTTATAAGATGTATAATATATATATAATATATATATATATATATATATATATATATATATATATATATATATATATATATATATATATATATATATATTGTATGTGCAATAAAATTACAAAATCAGTGAAGAGTTCCCACTTTTTGTATGAAAATTTTAACAGTTTCTGAAAAGAAGTTTCTGAAATACTTACTTCTCTTGTGTTTCATTGCTTTTTCGTATTTCTTAAAAGTTGGCTCTAGAATGAATGCACGCCTAACAGTATTCGAATATCAAGAAAGTATCACGTATTAGATCTGCAGATATAGATAATAATAATAATAATAATAATAATAATAATAATAATAATAATAATAATAATCAATAAGGTGATGACGATGATGATGATGAATGATGATGATGATGATGATGATGATGATGATGATGATGATGATGATGATGATGATGATGATGATGATGATGATGATGATGATAATGATGCCAACTAATGCATGCATGTGTGTGTAATATTATTTTCCACAGCGATTCATTCAAGACTATAAATATAAGTCCGTGGATACAGACGACTTTTGGGCTGCATTTAAACAGGTATGGTCACAGTTTATAAATTATAGACAAGACTCACAGTGTCTAAACTGAACAACATCCGCCTCTGAATAGTCATTACTGCTAGAGGCGCTTTATAAATGTCCAGATATATACAATACAACATCGCCTACTTCTTTCCACAACGAACAAAAGATGTCATGGTGATTGACCTACAAAGATGATCGTATAAATGTATTATTTAGCATTACCTAGAAAATAATCATTAGAAAAATGTTCTGCTGCATATACTATTATTAATTTTTATTATTAATTAATAATTAGTATTTTCTATCGCGTTATTGTGTAGTCCTAATGCACCAGGCATCAACCTATGGCGAGCCAAAACCAAGCTGCAATTAGATCAATATCAAAAAGATCAGTCCAACTAAATAAATAAATAACTAAAACTAATACAATTCATGATGGCATAATAGCACAAGAGCATAATCAATGTTAACACAGAAATGACCTGTTGTACAGGAGACTGAGCCGAACTCTGACCTGAAGCGGTTCATGTCTTCGTGGGTCTACTTAATGGGTTATCCAGTTGTTAATATCGAGTCTGGTGCTGACGATACGAACATGACTCTGTCCCAGGAAAGATTTCTGCTCGACCCAACATCCGACACGCAAAGTCCACCAACATCAGAAGGGTAATCGAACATTTCAACCTACTTAGATTTACTAATTACTTATATAACGCCACTCTAGGAAATAATTAGGGGCGCTTTCTGAAACAGCCTAGATGATTTTAAATGTCGTCAAGAAGAGAACATTTATCAGTTGGTAAATATTGCTCAGATAACTAGGACAGTAGGACAGTAACCAGTGCCCGGCGAGCACACACACGCTGAGCCCAATGAAAGGATGGAGCTGGAGTTACAACTGCGTGCGACCTACAAGGAGACTCGCGATAGTGCAATGATTAGCGTGCTGTACTTTTCAAACATAGGTCTATGGTTCTATTCCCGCTATTGTAGAAATTAATTTCAAAACGTCTGTTACAGTGGCGTCCATTAACAAACTTTGCTATAAATGAGTACACTGGCCGTACACTGTTTGTTGGGGCTGCTGCGGCAGCGAGAGAGAGGACTGGCCAGTGTGGCCACTCGACCTCTTGGGCTTTGGCTTAGAAAGTGAAGTCACTGACATGTCATACCTTTCTGGATAAGCCTATCGCAATCGTAATCGTAAATCTCCATGTCGAGATTTCTACTGAACCAAAAACGCGGATGATGATGATATATTCGTTTATTTATCAAGCAGGAAGACACACCGCTTCACGACTTACATATATACACAAAGGCTACTATAAAGAAAAGAAAGGGAGTAACCAGCGGAGATATTCAATCACTCATTCAATCAATCAATCAATCAATCAATCAATCAATCAATCAATCAATCAATCAATCAATCAATCAATCAATCAATCAATCAATCAATCAATCAATCAATCAATCAATCAATCAATCAATCAATCATAGAATTTATATAGCGCCTCTTCAAGGGCTCTACTCTGAGGCGCTCCCAAGCCAGGCCTGATCATACAGAAAAGTCTTCAATTGGGCGTAGAAGGAAGCCGAATGCGAGGAGATAACCGAAGGAAAGATGGCAAGACATTCCACGCTGTTGGACCAACAACAGAGAATTCACAGGCGCTTTGTCAAAAGAAAATCGATAGGCGGAGGGGAGTTAAAGTCGATTCCAAGTGAAGATCTAAAATATATGTATATAAAGTATATGCAGGCAGGCATATGGCTAAGGTGCATGGTTTTTGCCTATTTGATCTCATTATGGTGAATAGCTAAACAGTTGCTTGTTAGCGATGACGCAACAGTGTAGAGGGATGATTGAATTAGCTGTGTCAGCTTCTTCTCCTCATATATCGTCTGGTACATTAATTAGTAGGCATGTTTGTCAGTTCAGCTACGCTTATCTTCAAACTGAGTTATTTGATATTTTCCTTGCCCTTTTTTACATTCTAGTGTGCTTAATTGTAAACTAATGATTGATCATGCATTCTATTCAAAAACAATACACTCAAACTCAAACTTAACTGTTATAGGTTCTATGTAAAGCGGCAAATGCTACACAAGAGCGACTTAAAAAATTTGAGTAAAATATTACTTTATTCTGCGAAATGGTGAAATTGCGACGTCAAAACCACATGTTTATGCGCGTAAAAACTCATATGATAAAAACAAAGTTTTTAAAATGTCTAAATAGGAAAATGAAAAATTTAGGTAACTTTCAGAGAAGAGGAGAAAAACTTCATTTGTCCCCGCCAACCAATGTCACAGCGTTCGTTTACATTTGTCCATGCTTAAGCAAATGAGCAAGTAAAATAGTAAGCAAGCATGGGAGTCATCTTTTTAAGCATACCTCTATCTATCCTGGTCCGTCTTGTAGGCCAATATGAATGCTTGTCTAAAAGTGTTCACGCTGTCAATAGCAAAATGTATTTAATAGATTCCACGAATAAACCGCGATGTGCTTGTAGGTATAACTGGTCCATACCTATTAAGTACCGAACAAGAGAAGGAGAATCCGGTTTCTTCTGGTTACATGAAATAAGCAGTAAGTCGCCAAGGAAGAAAATGTCAGCAACTCTCTCATTCACTCACCTAGTGACTGTCTCACTCAGTCAGTGAGTCAATGTGTCAGTCATTCACTCACTCGATCTCTTATTCATTTCATTCATTCAATTCACTCACTCATTAACTGATCCATTCACTGTCTGTCACTCAGTGAGTCTGTTAGTCGATGTGTCAGTAAGTCAGTCATGCACTGACTCATTCAATTGATTCATTCAATAAAACCTATCACTCAATCTCTCATTCACTCACTCACTCCTCTATCCACTAATTCCCACCCACTCGCAGACTCAAACACCAACCCACCTTCTCACCCACCCACCCATCCGCTCACACATTCACTCTGAAGTTTCTCGCTTGTGGTTATCAATGTCCAGTCACTCAGTCTATCAGCCATGAAATCAACCAAACTATTTGTCAATTAATATGCAATCTTAATTAATATTTAATGAGCAAAGATTGACGATTGAACTGCATATGATCTGTTGATTTGCAGGTCATCGTGAAAACCCTGTAAAATCGAGTGACTCGTGGCTTGTACTAAACTACGACCACTGCGGATATTACATAGTTAACTACAACTTAGAATTGTGGAATCGGCTGAAGCAACAGCTCAACGATGATCACACGGTATACATAAGTCAATTATAATGTAGGAACTTTTATTGCGCAAATATAATTGCGTTTAAAATCAATAGTTATATGAACTGAGCAACGTACTTGCAATAGCAGTCTTCGCAGGTTCTGAGAAAATGTCAGAGGTTTCAATGGCGCCCTATACAAATACATGTAGGCAAACGAGCAAGTTGTCTTTAGAAGTAAAATTCGATTTCAGCAGTCAACAGAACTAAATATGGCAGTTCTTTGCGTACTACGAACACTACCTTTGGTTTATTTCAGTTTATAACTCACAGTTAGTATCAGTTCATAGAAGTTCACACACAGTGTTCCTTGTATTCTGACGTGAAAGAGGATCATCAAAACTCAGAAGCCTGTGTTGTCTTTATATTATAGGCCCTACTATAAGTTATCATCATTCTGTTAACATCTACCTGTATGGTCCGTTTTTACAATGCACACGGCATAAGGCGATGTTCGCTATAAGTGAACAGTAATTAAAATCTCATTCCGTTGAAGAGGCGTAAGAAGTAAGTTACCCGAAAGGTAAGAGAAAGAAATCAGGTTATGGAATTTAATGTGATTTATTATGATGCCATAAAATGTTATCTACTGTGATGTCTTGGTCTCGCATGCATGTCTTTCTCAGGCTTCATCATAATTTTATCGACGAAGAAAAGCAGTTACGGATGCATTTAACGGTGATCTAGATTCACGCAGTGGCGTACGGAGCTTAAATGCCGCCCGGGGCGACGGCCCAAAATACCGCCCTTGGCACTTAATTTTGGAAATTTCCGGAAAATTTTCTTTATTACTTCCGCCAAAATTTCTGATGACCTTGTTTTTGCTTTCCCCTCTTTTTTTCAGATTCAGATTCCTCATGCTCATGCTACTTTCTACTATACTATAATTGAATTGTCAGAAGCCGCCCTGTTCTGCGCCCGGGGGCCGCTCCGCCCCCTCATTACGCCACTGTATGCTATTTATTGGATTATATATTTTTCTTCCTTTCCTTCCTTCTTTGTCTACTTTTATTACTTTTCTTATACTTTTTCAATTTTTGTCTGCATTCACTCCTTTTATTTTTCTTCAACCCTATTTTGCCGCCCCTGCTCAAGTGCCGCCCTGGGCGACTCGCCTGCCTGCCCGTACGGTACGCCACTGGATTCACGATCTGTTAAAGACGATTGTTCTTAAATACAGAACTTAACTGAAGTGGAAAGATCAAAGCTGCTGAACGATGCTCTGATTCTAGCCAGGGCTGAGCAACTCAACTACAGCATGGCTCTTGATCTGACAGAATATGTCCGCAAAGAGACCGGACTATTGCCCTGGGATACAATCGCCGCCAGCTTTCAGTATATACACTCCATGATTATTCACAGAAGCGAGCGTGACGTTCTTCTGGTACGTTAGCATTTGTGGCTGTATTCATAAGTTTTCTTTACAGTCAGGCGAAGAATACGGAAAGTTACTGTTCTTTTCGACTGTTAATAAATTACTGTGATATTTGCACACTGTCATTTTACTCTGACATGAATTTGTAAAACCCTAATGACATTAAGTTGTTGCGACCTCATTAAATTTGTAATTTCGTTCTCAGCTTCAGCGGGCTGCGTTTTGCCTCATGAAAATCCTGCACCTCAATCTAATAGTATGAATATTATTTTAATTTATTATTAGGCCCTCAAGCTTTCTTTACTGTGTCCTGGGTCTCTTTTTAGTTCGCAAATGTTTGTGTGATTAAAAGCCGCGGATATCCTACAATATATTGGATTCTAAATTCATCCGCTTTCTATTTTAGAGCTATTTGCGGAACCTGACCACAGATATCATGAACAAACTCGGAGTTGAGGACAAAGGAGACCACGTTGAAAAGTAAGACACGTAGCCTAAATTCGAAGATATAGCCTAACATGAAGTGATTATTTCGTATTCTTTGTCAGTGATTACGTAACAACACCGATTTGTTTGCGTTAAAGTGATTTGCCTGCTTTGAATGACAAGCAAATCCTAAGATTCAGATGCCAATAGGATCCAGAAAGCGCTATACTCTGAAGCTAAGCGCGGAGCATTGACCTATTCACGATCGCTTCGGTACTAAAACAGTGCACCTACCATGCAGACGAAGAGAAATGAGCACCTCACAGAAAAATTAAAATGTCATGAAAACCAAGGTAGAAAGCCGGCAATAAATAGGCCTAATTTTCTGTATGAGGTTACTCATGAAATACACGGCAACTGGCAAGGCTTCAAATTCCTATCGACTAGTCTCGAGCTCTTATTCCAATCAATTAACCACCTGTTTTATCTTGGGCCGAGACACCTCCAGTATAATTATATTATTACAAATTAACTCAATAAATCAGGTGAGTTTGATATACTGGCAGCTTAATTGTAAAGGGAATTAATTTACTTCTAGAGTTGAAGAATAGCTTTGCATGAAGGATGCTTGTGGGAAGTTTAATTGAGCATGTACTTACTGACTGGTTTTTCTGTGCAAGTCTGGGGCAACGCAGCATCTTCACTTAGGCCTATTTCTGTTTATCGCCAAACTTCTACTTCTTCTTCTCATCAAACGATTTTTCCAGACGTCTTTGTTGATCTCCTTCCAGTTCTTTCTTGGTCTTCCTCCTCTATTCTTTTCTGGAATCCAGTTCGTCGCTCGACAGGCTCCTTTAAATTAGTCCATACGAATTTCTTGTTCCATACATTTCAGTCTTCACATTTTGAAGATCATGTATTTTCTCTCATAGCTTCATTGATATTTTAATCGTCCATATAATTTGTAGAACTTACTTAGCCATGGATCTGTATGATGCACTGTCTCAAGTTAATAAAAATAACTGTAGCTACGTCATTTACGATTATGAAACTACTCTATTAATTACATAGAAGCCAGTCCCCATTAATTATGACATTATCACTTCTTAATAATTATAATTAAACTACACCTTGATAAACCATGAACACTCCCTATTAATCATTACGAAACCAGTTCCTAATATTCTAATTACAATTACGCCACTCCTTCTAATTACTTAATAGACTCCTGCGTTCAAGGATCATTGGACTGGCGTGCTACAGCGGTCATGAAGCCTGTCAGAGCAATACGACTCGCCTGTTCAGAGCATGGATAGAAGATAACATGTGAGTTTGATTGATCCTTGTTCTGTATATATTGTATTGTATTGTATCTATCAATTTATATAGCGCCTCTCGCAGTGCACACCAATCAGAGGCGCTCGATATATACTGTTTCGAACCAGCCCAAGAAAAACTACAAACTCACAACTACTGTTCAATAGCGATATGCCAAAGCCTCATCAGCGTTCAACTACTACCAATGAATAGGTAATCTTAGGTATTTCAATTCTGATTGATTGATTGATCAATCAGTGGCATAACTATAGGACCGCAGCTGGGATCTCAGATAAAAAATTCCGAGGACCTGGTCAGAGCCATGATAGGTATTAGGTGCTGAGAACTTTAATGCAATTTTTGATATATATATATATATATATATATATATATATATATAAAACTTATTTTGCCTCCCTTTTATTATAAAATTATATAGGCTATACAACGAGCGTTCACACGTCACAGTCCTTGCCAGTTGAAGCAAAAATAATAATCACCTTCTTGTCTGAGTTTGATGATGTGAATATTGTAGGACGAATGCTGTTCCCGTGCAACTGAGACGCGACGTTTACCGCGAAGGACTTTCAAATTCTTCGCTCGAGTCTGATTGGCTGACCGTCCGGAGTAGATACACTGTGGCGACATCTGACCAGGAAAAAGACAACCTTCTATACGCCCTGAGTGGTACAAAGAACATTGAACTAATGGAAAGGTAAAATGTAAATGTACTCGTTTTTCCATAGCGAGCTCATGGACTCGACCGTGCTCAGTTTTTTCAATTAATTGAGATAACAAGTAATAGTTAATAAAAAAATTGCCTTTTTTGAACTCTTAGACCTAAACGCGTCCATACAAAAATCTGATAAAAATACTATGCAATTATTTATATAGATCTTCAGATCTATGATCCCTTGTGGCATTCAACAATCTATACTTAAAAGTGCAATCTGATTTGTAATATTATTGTTCATTGTTGTTTGGCTACAAATAAACGATTGATTGATTGATTGATTGATTGATTGATTGATTGAGATTAGGAATAAGAGTATTCAGTTAACTGTATATGATTTCTTACGCTGTCGTATTCCAACTACACTCCTGTCTTTTGTAACGCAATGAAAATGAATGTAACTTAATGACATTCTTTACCTCTATTCTGTATACGCCCCTGAAAACCAAATTATATATTTAGGGCTTGGAACACATTTAATCTAGGGGTGTGAAGTTGACGATTAATTAATCGTTAATTCTGAAAAAGTTAAATATTAAAATAATTTTAATCGTTAACAGTCCTAATAATTTTTGTGTCGTCAGATCGGGAATGCATTTAAGAGAGAGGCGCTATAGAAATTTCAGATTGCAATTGCAACTGCCGTGTAATGTAAAGTAAAGCAAGAATTCTCCGATAATGGTTTATCACTGTCTTGAAGATTATGGTTCAAAATGAATCAACTTTAATAATAGTTTAAACTGTTTAACGACATCTTTTGTGACCGCCAAGGCCGTTGACGGCGGCACCCTACTCCTTTATAAACGCTTGAACCTGGCACCACCAGAGTATGGGGAATGGCGGAGCTAATTAGTATAATTATTTCCATTAGTTAAGAAGACGAGTAAGTTACTTGGTGGCTGAGTGTCGTTCCTGCATTCAAATTCAATAAGAAATTTCGGTAGAAGTTTGCCTTTAAGCTCTCTGCAGGTCAATTGTATACGTGGCCTTGTTCAAGGCACTTTGAGGCAGAGTGGTTGATTGCGCTTGTTATATAATATCCTCGCGATATAACTATGAGAGCATATTCTAACGTGTTTATAGATTGCTGGAACATGCGTTCAATGAAACTTTTATCCCGCCTAAAGATTTCGTATGGCTTATGGAATACGTTGTCTCAAATTTCGACGTTAACGATTGCGTTTGGCAATGGTTTAAGCGCAACTACGACCTCATCATCGACAAGTAAGTCCCGCATTACTTAAAAGTTTTGGTTATAATTATGTGCAACACATCAAGGTAACGGTTGGACTATTACACTATATGTGCTCCTTATTCCGATTATTGCATTAAGTTTATTATGTAAACATTAACTTTGCTATACATGGGTTTTTGCATTCTATGTACATATAGCCTTATATAAGCTTAACTCACTACTATGCATATATGCATACGGTTCCGCGACAACTCGTCTACAGACTTTTCGTCTACGACACTTCGTCTACAGACACTTCGTCTACGAGTGTAGCCTATCTTTAACCATTACGGCTAATCAACAGAGGCCGCTTTCTTATAGTTTCGCTAAAACGTGCTAAATATTGTCAGGAATCCAGATTCTAATTACTGAAAAGATTATTTTCACCAATCCAACTGTCGCGTCCTGCCCTCCTGGTGAGGTGCAGTAGCGCTGCTGTTGAGGGACATCCGGTCTTGAGCTGACAAGATTCGAATCTGACACAGACCTGGGTTTAACCACTATATTTCTTGTCTTAGATATGGCGGGTAATGTGTAGGACTTTGGCGCTTTAGACATTAGTCTGGCACTTCTACGGGGCAGAGCAGCATCATCCAGTTTGGCGGGCGCGCCAACTACCAGATCTGAGCGGGAACCAGGTACCAGGCCGTGAATATCGTCCGCGCCTTCTTCTGAAGGCTTTGCCAAGGGAAACAACCCTGCTGGATTCGAACCCTCAACAGCAAGTATTTCATTAGCATTTAACTGCCGCTCAGACTGTAGGTAGTCGACTACTAGATTTAATTTGCTTGCCTGATCTGTTTGGCGCTCTATCATTTGCTGGAAAAGAGAGCAAAGCTCGGTAACTTTCCGTTCTAGGTCAATGGAATCAGACATTGATAATTTCTTTATATGGTTTTATAAGATTCAAATTAAATGGTTAATTACATACGAAAATCTGTTCTCATATCAGTCACAGGC
>JACEVL010001029.1:0-30000 GCA_020284085.1 Aporrectodea caliginosa
TAAAAGGCACTCTCATCGATTTAAAATAATGTTTAAAACTTAACATGGTTTCTGGGTCGAGAAGAACTATTCGCTGGGCGTCTTGCTGTGAACAGTACTCTGTATGCTTAGCAAGCGCTTCTATTCATCTAAAACCGGTTAAACATCGTCTACAATAATGCTTTGAATTTTTAGATTTTTCTGTGTGTTTCGTCATCAATCTGTTAAAATTCTTTATCCATTAGAGACCTACGGCAATGTTCCCCGAACGATTACTCTATTGACTCAACGGCGCGCGTAATCGTAAATCACCTTAAAGCAACGACGTACAATACTACAGGATATTACGCGATGACTCAATAGCGCGTGATGTTATTCGAGGATTGCCTCACAACGCCTACGCGTTAACTCATACGATACTACGGGAATATTCCCCGAACGATTACGCTAATGACTCGGTAGGGCGCGCGAGCTTATCGATACCATGGGGATTTCTGGTAGTTTAAAGATGAATCATCAGACGCGTAGATGGTACGCGCACGCCTGTGATTATTGACGCGTTCGTAGGAGGGTTGTGGTTATTAATAACCTAGGTTATGGTGTATGATGTAAAATTTAAACTATGTTATAGTGTAATGTTCCAAAGTATTCATAAAACAACTACTGATACAGTATAAACTTTTCTAACATTAACTTACATATAAGCCGTGTTCTTTTCAAAAATATTTTATCGAGTTTCATTTTACATTAAAATGTATGTATACGGCCATGTTTATTGTTATCACGTAGGCCTACAGAGCAAGAAAGTCATAGATTAATGCATGGCAGTTTAATTATTTAAAATAATTAATTAACTAGCATCTAAAACCAGCATTGTAAGCGATAAAATATTTGCTAGGATTCAGGGTATTTGCTGTTTCTGGACTATGCAAAAGCGATGTGATGAATCGTGATTGGATGGCTTGAATCTAATATGGTGTATGAAATATGAAATATGAAAATGAAATATGAAAAGTCGTCTGCTCAGCTGACTCAATTTTTCCGCCTTGAGGCGAAAAGCCGCAAAGAAAGATCAGTTGAGATGTTGACTGTTGAAGGCGCAGGCAGTGTTTTAGTTGTCAAAAAACAAGTGGGGGGTCAAAAATTTTGTAGATTACCAAAGTACACGAACACAGGTCTAAATTAAATTTTAATGTTATTAATATTATACATCTGATGACTCTTAGTTTATTCTATATATCCATTTAGGCGACAAAATAAACATATTACATAATCACATGGACCAAGCACCAAGTTTTTATAAAGACCTAATCCCCCAACATATTTTCAGTTACTAAGATGAGGGGGTTGTAAAGAGAACTAGGGGGTTGAACCCCCAAACCCCCCGACAACTAAAACACTGGGCGCAGGACGTCTTGCGAAAGAGTTAAGCAACCCGTTCCTGATCGATCGTGTAGAAAGACAGGTTTTCGATCTAGCGATCAGTTTCGCTGTATAGGAGAGTAATAGGCGTTATACTCTACCTTAGCAATTGTTTAGTAGTGAAATTAACGTCGAATAGTCAAGGACATCGAACATTACTGTTGCGATGTATCTTGAGAGTAGGGGAAACATGCGTATTTTGGACTAGCGTGTAAATTGAAACACTCCTAGTAGAGCGAAACAAAAGCAGTAGGGAACCAGTGGAAGCCACGAGCGCATTCGCAGTGGACTGACTGCAAGTTTTTTTAACGGATTTAAAAGAGTTATTTATATCAACGAATAGGGCCTAGGTGTGACATAATATCATTAGGCAAATGTCTTCAATATATAACACATCTTTCTGTCAAGGACGTCCGAGGGAAATTTTTAGGGGCAAAGAATTTTTGGTAATCCTGGCAACGGCGGTCCCAAATTACGAAATGAAAGAAATCAACAGAGGCCGCTTTCTTATAGTTTCGCTAAAACGTGCTATGCATTATCAGGAATCCAGCTTCTAATTACTGTAAACATTATTTTCATCCAGCTTCTATTGAATGGAAACTTAGTTTTGTCCATGCAACCAGCTTGGTATCCAGCTTCCATTTACGGGAAAAATTATTTCGATCAATCCAGCGTCTATTTCAACACAGGAATATTTTCATCAATCCCACTTCCATTTAGGAAACAGTTTTTTCATCAATCCAGCTTCCATCCAGGAAAACAGTTTTTTTCATCAATCCAGCTTCCATTTTAAAGTGACAATATCAAATAACTTTGTAGACTTCTTTCATTTCATAATTTGGGACCGCCGTTGCCAGGTTTACCGAATTTTTTAGGGTACAAAGTTTTCAATTGTTGGCACAGGGACTAACGAGGGTACCGAAAGAAACCGAACACGTCACCTCAGAGGCGCGTTTACAGAAAACGGGGCCCTAGGCGCAATCATTTTTGGGGCCCTTCTGAACTTCGAAGAGTCTGAAACTCTGGTGGTGTTTAGCCTATCGTGTGGAAAAAACCTACAAATTTGAACTTGAAGCCGTTTTTGTCACAAACGACGTTTAAGGTGCCAACAATGAATTCTCTCGTCCTTAATATGACCTAATTCTTGGCAGTTTTTTTCTAAAAACAAAGTACTATTTCTTTTACATTTTCTGAGGCTGTTCGTCTTCATATGCAATGTCAAAATCGCTTTCAATACCAAGTTTAAGTTTGACCTCTGTCTCTATTTTGGGGAAATTTTGTCTGACGTTTTGAGCAAAATTGTTAAAGAATTCAAGAATTAAATAATTCGACAAACATACTCTTTGATCCTGCAGAGATTTGCTAGTGGCATTTACTCTTTTCAGCATTTATTCTTCGTATAAGTTGCGTTATTGTCAACTTATGTTGATAAAGGAAAATTGATTTATTGATTGATTTCAGCGAATTCCACAATATTGTCATTAGAGCTATCTTATTTCGTTTTGCAGCTCGAGAATATTAGCAACGTTTCGTTGCGTCAGATTGTAATCAATATTTAATACTAATAATATTTCAATTACTTTTACTTACTGGTCATCAACACTAATAAAAGTTTTGAACACTATAAAATGACGGAAAAATCAGACTAAAGCAGTTGTTCCCAATCTGTTCTATGCCCCGCACCCCTGGGAATTGTTTCACCAATGTTTGCACCTCTACAAAAGTATTTTCACATCTGAAGACGCATAGACCTACACGAAATTGTTACTACTAAAACTTTTGCTTACAAGCCTTAGGAGAGCCTTAAGCATGGGCGCATTTAGGGGTGGTTTACGGGTTCAAACCCCCCAAATAAGTTTCCGAAAAATTTGTTATATGCTTTTACATGCAAAATAAAAAAAACTGGACTTTTGCGACGATTTTCAATGGAAAACCCCCCCGAAATCTGAAACCCCTCCGAAATTTTTTCTGGCTACGCCCATGGCCGCTTATTATGTTACCTGGAAATAAACTTCTAATCTCACGGTGTTACCCATGCTTATCCTATTAGAGCTAAAAAATTATAATGTATTATCAATGCATTCTTATAATCCATACCTTCCCTTTTCGTCGCACCCTCTGAAATGACATGTCGCACCCCCTGAATGAATTATTAGCCCAATTGCTGCCCAAATGAACAATTTGAACAAAACAATTATAAATTAGAAAAAAATATTCTTTTACAATTACAATAATAATAAAAGTATATTATTCTTTTATGAAAATGCCAAGCTGTAAAGAATATTTAAAAAATTAAAATAATTATAAATTTTAAAATGTTATTTTTTTATTATTGGAAAAAATATTTTAATTCGATTGGGGGCCCTTGGCGCGCGCCTAGTGCGCCTACTGGTAAATGCGCCTTGGCGTCACCCTCGGTACTCGCTCCCGTAATTAGGGGTCTGGCGCGGATCCCAACAGCCGCCAACGCCATTGGAAGCATTTTTACATGATATGGAACCTGTTGTTAGTGTGTTCTGGGATGCGTTTTCAACTATATCTGAACGTTTATTTCAGACACAAAACTGTTAAAAGTTTAAATGTTTTAAAAGCTTATATTTAAATTTTTTCCGGTTATCTTGACTAGTTTTGATTAAAAAAAATTAAACTGTGGAAAAAATCATAGTCATTCACTGTCAAAAACCAAGATGAAAAGTAATCTATATTATAAGTCTTAGCCTGTTTACGTTGTCCTTCCGTTTTTGTTTGTTTGTTTGTATGTTTGTTTGTTTGTCTGTTGTCTAAAGGTTCCGAAACGGAACGCTTTACAAAATCTTACAAAACATTATTACGCCACGTCTAGGTTAACGCGACTATTTTCAGCTCGCAATTTTACTTAAACGCCGATATAAGGACATTTATTTGAAATTTCCAACTTTTTCAACCAGGCTATTTTATAATTATTATTAGTATTTGTTCACGTCATGCGGGCAATCTAACCTCACGCGGAGCATGTAGGTCAACGCTCTGATTCGCAACCAATCGCGATGACCGTTGATTTCAAATCAGAAGTGGTCACGCCCACGGCAGAATTTCAATGCAACACTTTAGGGATACGAAATTTTTAACGAACGTTTTCATTTGAATTTCTATAGGCTAGATCTCAACCCAACTTTATATTTCAACTCAAAATTTACTTTAAATTCCGATATTTGGACATTTTAAGTTTCGATGTGATCATAGTTACAATGCCATTGAATTCTAGCTATGCAGGAGTATATATTGCATAGAGTTGTATTTAAACAATTTCAAGCCAGCGCGTAAATTCGCCAGAGGGACACACGAAAAATTTGCATATAGCGCCCCTTCAAGATTTCTACTCAGAGGCGCTCCCGACTACAGCGCGGACACTGAATCGGAGTTTCACGTCGAAGCGCATGAGCAATTGCGAGTGAAGGACTTGCCCAGCGTCCCTACGCGGCGGCTTTTCGAGGTGGATTCGAACCCGCAACCCTCCAGCTGCAAGGCACCGAACATACCCCTACACCACCGCGCCCCAGTTGTATTGTGTTGTATTGTATTGTACTCCACGTTTATATTGCGACTGAGCCACCCGCAGTAAAGATCCGAGAAATTAATCTCTGATAAACCGACCGACCGGGATTCGAACCCGGGCCGCCAGCGTGGCGAGCGGGCTACCAACCCACTCGGCCACTCAGGACCATATAGGAAGTATACGACGGAATTATACGACCATATATGAAGTATACGACATATACGACCGCATAGGGCCGCATAATTTGATTTTATCTTCTATAATAAGTTCTCATTTTCATTAATGATAATTTGGACCATTTGGAATTTCGGATCTGAAACTGTCAAACTGATACTGATTGTTCTGACTTCTGAGATTGACTTATCTTGTTGTGAGCTTGTGATTTACATGACATGTAATAGAGTTACGCAGTTGTTGTCAGTCAAGATTATTTTGAAATTATTTTTGATTATTATGAAAAGATTATTTTGTCCATTGTGATACACAAAGTCAATGTCACTTGTCTGTTCTGAGTTGTGCTACAGCGATCCAATGGATCTTAAACCTTGTGTTTGAACTGATTCAGTTTCAGTTTCAGTTTATTGCTCCCAAATGAATGGTACATGAGATACATGAATAGTTTTTGTTAGCAAAAAGTAATATATACAACAGAAACAGATATTAGTAGGCATTTCTTGGAGTCAATGGGTGCCATGAAGGGAAAGAAGAATCCCGCTAGGTAGGGTCCCTAAATACAAGATAAATAATAAAGATGGTGGGAGATCGAGAAGTAATTGTTGGAAGTACGAGTATAAGAAGACAAGCATAATAGGAAACAAAACTAGACAAGAAACAAAAACTAGATAGCAGTGCTTTCTGCTTAACTAAACATCAAAACATTCAAAACACTAATGGCCATTAGTTGCAAAAACTGTTCTTCCTTTTCGACTAGGCCTAGATAACACAAGAGACAATGGTTCATGAATGTGCCACGTTTAGCTTAAATCGGCATTGATCGTGATTCGTGGTGGTCACAGGCCGACATATTTCAGTTTTGCACAGGGCTGCCAAAATGCTAAGGCTCGCGCTGTGTGTACCAGGAACAGCATGCTTCTCATCAGGTGCTGATCAACCGGTTAATATTTTTTCTGATTTCAGCAATTTCAACAACTATAGGGTTGGAGATTTCTATCTTGTGAGAGCAATAAACGATAAACAGTCCATGGAGGTAGGCTACAGTGTTGTAACTCAGCTCACTTTATCGAAACATTTTATATAACTTAAATTAATTAAGTCACACCTCCTGAAATGACGCTTAGAGCCATGCATGCTGTACTGTGGAAAGTTTCTGAAAGGTGCAACGTAAGTGTCTTTATGCAAACATGCATACTTTGCATAGGCTACTTCGATAAAGAATGACGCGGCCATGCGGAGTGTGTTGGTGCTACTCTACACATTGGTTCCTTACTCTGCTGCTCATCTGAGCGTTCCAGCCATTCTAAAGTACTTCAGATATATTTTTTCATAGCCCATAGGTTATTTACACCTTTGTTTAAAAAACTAGTAATGACAATAATTATAGTGTGAGATGCAAATGTAACTGTATATTGTAATTTTCAACTTCTGACGTGCGCCTTAACATCAAGCCTTAATCCTAATCGTAATTTCGAGATGTCTAGAGCGCCCAAAAGCGAAGTCGCGGGAACCAGATTATTCCTCGGCTCTTAGTCAAAACATAATCGATAGGTGAGGGGTGAAATCGTTTCCAGGTCAAGATTTAAAAGATAAAGATTCAGGCAAACCGACAATCAGACGGCTGAGGTTAGTAAGGTAGATGGTGTTTAGAGTTGAAACGACGAGGGAGGTCAGAGGAATCGGGATAGGATTTGTGAAAAAGCAGTGTTTTCAGCTTTGAGTGAAAGACCTGTGAAGAGGTAGCAAGAGGTGAGGTTTTGGTGAGTTCGTAGGATGGATCAGCTATTTGTCGTAATACTGGCGGGAGTTTGTTCCAGCGAGGCGGGACAGCTATGGCTATGGAACGATTTGCAAATTTTAGCGATGAGGTGACGGAAGGGCGGAGGAGGAGCGGGTTGAGCGCAGTAGTTGGACTGTGAACAACTGACGGATATAGGTGGGCTGGGAGGATTGAAGTGTGTAATGTTTATTTGGGTGATGTCTATGTTCAGGAAAAGAGAGTCGCAGCTATCTAATTTAGCGTGAACTATAGTAGATGCAGCGATTGTATATGTAGTTTTGAAGTCGAGTATAGGGCGGATTCTGCGAAGGTCACGGATATGCATGAAGCAAGAGCGGGAAAGATGGGTAATGTGATCGGAGAAGCTAAGGTTTTGGTTGAAAATCAAACCTAGGCTGCGGACAGGAGAATTTGCAGCGAATGTATTAATAGATGCAGAGCCGGGTTTGAGGCAAATAGAGGGATCTGGCATTTTCTACAGTTGCTAACACAGGTCTATGAGTATGAATTATGTTTTAGAGGAATTTTGGCAAAGGAGATTTAATGTCATTCAGAAGGAGATTTGGGTAGTCACATGGAGAAGATGATCTACGGAGTCGGAGAAAGCTATTTGGGCACATAACGCCCAATTCTGTGGGGCGCGGTGGTGTAGAGGTATGTTCGGTGCCTTGCAGCCGGAAGGTTGCGGGTTCGAATCCACCTCAAGCCGCCGCGTAGGGACCCTGGGCAAGTCCTTCACTCGCAATTGCTCATGCGCTTCGGCGTGAAACTCCGATTCAGTGTCCGCGCTGTAGTCGGGAGCGCCTCTGAGTAGATATCTTGAAGGGGCGCTATATAAATATCTGAAATGAAAATGAAAAATGAATGAAATGAAAAAAATTCTGCATATGTCCCGAATGTACATAAATGCCATTTGCATGGTCATTTAGAAACAGAGCTGAAAATAAAACAACACCTAAGTTACAAGCAGCGTCTGCCAACTCAGTAATGAATTCACCCAGCTTCAGAGACTTAAACCATTCAATTTTCTTACGTTTCGGTGGAATATCCAGTAATGGAAATTCAGTTTGCGGAGATTAAGAAGAAGTTTATTGGCCACCATGCACGATTAAGAGTCCTCAAAGGCTGTGGACAATCGCTGCACAAACGAGTCAAATGACAGACTGTCACATTAAATGTAAATCTGAGTATCATCAGCATAGAAGTGAATGATTTTTCGAATTGTGTTCCTAATGGTATCTTGTATAATGTAATCAGAGAGGACCAAGCAAGAAATCCTGCAGAACACCACAAGTCAACAAAGCACTAGATGAATAATTGCCATTTTATTATACTGTCAGTGAGGTCACTTAAAGTAGACTGGAACTGCAGAGTCAGCTAAGCACCCTGTTTGTGCATAAGAAAACATACAAATGATGCTAGTGCATTATTCCTTCGTTTATTTAAACGAATTTTATTCCAGAGGCAAAATTTAACGATTTCATAATTTTATGGCGGTAGGCCTATATGTTGCATAAATTAGGACGTTCGTGCAATTTTTGGTTTAACAACATTTAATTAAGGTTCACTTTCACAGTAAGGAATTAAAGATTAGTAGATGAGTCCTTTGTGGAGAGACACGTCGACGGAGGCAGTTCAGAAATCTGGCCACTAGTACAGAGGTGCGTTTACCAGTAGGCGCACTAGGCGCGCGCCTAGGGCTTCCAAATCTTGGAGGACCCCCAAACGAATTAAAATATTTTTTACAATAATAAAAAAATAACATTTTAAAATTTATAATTATTTCAATTTTTTAAATATTCTTTACAGCTTGGCATTTTCATAAAAGAATAATATACTTTTATTATTATTGTAATTGTAAAAGAATATTTTTTTCTAATTTATAATTGTTTTGTTCAAATTGTTGACATTTTGACCGGGCAGCAATTGGGCTAATAATTCATTCAGGGGGTGCGACATGTCATTTCAGAGGGTGCGACGAAAAGGGAAGGTATGGATTATAAGAATGCATTGATAATACATTATAATTTTTTAGCTCTAATAGGATAAGCATGGGTAACACCGTGAGATTAGAAGTTTATTTCCAGGTAACATAATAAGCGGCCATGGGCGTAGCCAGAAAAAATTTCGGAGGGGTTTCAGATTTCGGGGGGGTTTTCCATTGAAAATCGTCGCAAAAGTCCAGTTTTTTTTATTTTGCATGTAAAAGCATATAACAAATTTTTCGGAAACTTATTTGGGGGGTTTGAACCCGTAAACCACCCCTAAATGCGCCCATGCTTAAGGCTCTCCTAAGGCTTGTAAGCAAAAGTTTAAGTAGTAACAATTTCGTGTAGGTCTATGCGTCTTCAGATGTGAAAATACTTTTGTAGAGGTGCAAACATTGGTGAAACAATTCCCAGGGGTGCGGGGCATAGAACAGATTGGGAACAACTGCTTTAGTCTGATTTTTCCGTCATTTTATAGTGTTCAAAACTTTTATTAGTGTTGATGACCAGTAAGTAAAAGTAATTGAAATATTATTAGTATTAAATATTGATTACAATCTGACGCAACGAAACGTTGCTAATATTCTCGAGCTGCAAAACGAAATAAGATAGCTCTAATGACAATATTGTGGAATTCGCTGAAATCAATCAATAAATCAATTTTCCTTTATCAACATAAGTTGACAATAACGCAACTTATACGAAGAATAAATGCTGAAAAGAGTAAATGCCACTAGCAAATCTCTGGAGGATCAAAGAGTATGTTTGTCGAATTATTTAATTCTTGAATTCTTTAACAATTTTGCTCAAAACGTCAGACAAAATTTCCCCAAAATAGAGACAGAGGTCAAACTTAAACTTGGTATTGAAAGCGATTTTGACATTGCATATGAAGACGAACAGCCTCAGAAAATGTAAAAGAAATAGTACTTTGTTTTTAGAAAAAAACTGCCAAGAATTAGGTCATATTAAGGACGAGAGAATTCATTGTTGGCACCTTAAACGTCGTTTGTGACAAAAACGGCTTCAAGTTCAAATTTGTAGGTTTTTTCCACACGATAGGCTAAACACCACCAGAGTTTCAGACTCTTCGAAGTTCAGAAGGGCCCCAAAAATGATTGCGCCTAGGGCCCCGTTTTCTGTGAACGCGCCTCTGCACTAGTGCTTTACGGTATTTAAAACGGTGCCCTTTTATCCTCATCGCATGTTCAGCTATAATTATCTAGAGCTAATTTTTAATCGAGGCATGACGTTTCTAAACAGATCCAGACCCGTCACGAAATATGCCTTGGAGCGGCTACATGTAACTGCGGCGTCGTTGTTCGTGAAGGCAACAGCGTATTAAAGATAGCCAGTTGTGGAGCAGGACCATGGACTCCGACTACTCAGAGAAGTCCCAGAATTGTCCGTCTTCTCTCCCAAGATCCACCAGATTCGTCTACGGTTTATATCGATGGCACGGGCCTGATCTATAGCGTAAGTGAAAACTTATGTATCAGAGTTCTATCTATATTTGTGTGCATTGAATTAACTTCTTAAAAGCAGTGCTCCGATCTACTTTGAGCCGATCCTTGCATAACTATGTAATAATAATTGTAACAGAACATTAAATTAAGTCGCTCGCAGAGCAAAATAACTCAGAGGCATCAATGCCAACTGTACAGCAATGCTATAATACATCAAAACTAACACATTGATGGGCACTAAACTAATTTTTTCAGTTAAACTTCAACTATTTTACAACAAAAATGAAACAGTTTAACTAAAAGTTGGCAATTTTGTAAATATGTTAACTAAACTAAAAATAGTTAGTTATAGGCCTAATTCTTCCAACTTTTAAACTAACATTTTTCAAACATTTTCACAATAATACAGGTTAAGTGAACTGTAATAATGCACAGCGTCAATGACAATTTCACTTTCAAACTATAATGTGTACTGTACTAAATAATAGTCCTACTACAGTTCTACCAGAAAATATTGAAGTCAGTTGCTAAAGAAAATGATGATGCATCATGCAATGGAATGCAGTTCATTTGACTTTGAGTAATAAAACCAGTTACTCATGACAGTCAAACTTAGCCTAAGTACAATCCAACTTGTTCAAAATTACTATGTAAATTTCACATTTAGACTAAATACTCCGTACAAATGACGCTGACGTCGACCAACTACCGACATGGCCGGGAATCCTACAGATGGTCTCCGCTCTTAGGTTTGGGTCTTTTAGCCCAGTCACGATGTAGAATTATCATGGGTGCTCATGCATTCCACCACTCTTAGGAATAGGAAGGAATCGGCTGTAATCTTAGATCTTGAGAAAACGCCTCATAATACTGTTTCTGACTAGCTTTAAAGCTATTAGGTAGCCAACTGCGCTACCATATATGACAGTTGGATAACCTGCACCTCAGATTCACATTGCTATTATCTTCTATTATATTGGATTGGCCTAATATTAATGCAATTTACTATTGTCATTATTGTTGCGCCACCCCCCCACCCCGTTTGTAGCCGTACCCTTCTGCCACAACGCCTCCGCGACAAGGGCGCTAAGAAGAGGAGGTCACCACCTTGACCATGGAAAGGAGTGGCGTCAGACGGTTTCAAAGAATAGATCTCATGGGAGCGGGATTTCGGAATTTCCATTTGATATTACCTCTGGAGGGGAGCTAGGCTCACCGGGAGGAGTTCGGATTACCAGAGAATGGACACGGGTGGTATCTAGGTGTGGCTTATCCGTGGTCCTCGGCCTGAGGACGACTGGTTCAACAGGCTGATCAGGATTCGACCAGGTCCATAACTGTTCCATTTTTACTCCCACCTCGGTCATACGTTCACCTAGATTTTCCAGCACCTTGCCTCTGGGTAATATGAGTCAGTGCTGCCATCAAGGATAGGAAATTCCTGAGTTCCAAGGAGGACAACCCCTGGGGTTCAGCCCTAGCATTATCCTCTGACCAATTCCTCATCTGAGTTCAACCCGGACATAATCGCTTAGCCAATAACAGAGTTTATTACAATTAAACAAATTAATTACAGCAGTGGAACTAAAATGGCGGTGTTCGATTTCAACATAAAGGGCCGAACTGCGTCAATCAGACAGTTCTAACTCAACTAATCTTTAACTAAGCTTGCCATCGCACCGGATTCATTGCCATGTTTCAGCTTAACACGCAACAATCTGAATAGCTCATCTTAATATAATAAAACATCAGCTACAATTGTGAGTATTCTTAGTGTTCAGTGACCTAACCCACGTGGTGGACACGGGCGGGGTGTTTAGCGCTATATAAATCGAAGATAGGAAAGGCGTTACCAACAACCACAATCTAGCTTAGATACACGACAATCTTTAGCTAGTTTTATAGGTGAGTTCTATAGGTAAGAGCCCCAACAATTGTCATATCAACCATCAAAATGGTCCTAAATCGAATTTGGCCAGCAATTTACCCACCATAGCGGTCATCTACACAAGAAGAAAAGTACGTCATTACTTCTGAGGACCACTGAAACACAACGTCAGCAGTAGCTAGCCAATCATCACTAGACATTGGACGAACTACGCGCGTTACCTGAACAAGGTCGATGTTGCAAATCTCCGGTTCAGGGTAATCAAAGACCCGATGTTCCACATTATCATTGTTATTATTATTACCCGAGGTAAACATGATTTAGGCCTACCATTCTTGTAAAAACAGTGAAAACACAGGCCTTTGTGGAACGGTTACATCTCGTCTAGTTTCGGCTGAGTAAAGCGTGACGGAAAGCAACGGTATTGCTGCGCTGATTTGTAAATGTGATTCACAGAATAGAAGAACCAACGACCCAAGTCCACAATGAAAGCAAGCTCATTGCTATTAAAGGATCGAGGATCTCAAGTCTTCTTCTGCCCAAGCACAAACATAAGAATCTCAAACTAAAGATAGGCGTGGGTGATGCTAAGGAATCGGTTTTGAATTGGCCTATACCATAGGCTCCTCTCAGTTAGCCTATAATTATTATCATAATATGTGAAAAGTTCAATGTCCAACAACAACCTGCAAACGTACATTTAACCAAAACTATCGCCAGGAGAGTTATCTTTGACTATGTCCAAGCAATCCTATGTTCACTTAAATCCTTCCTAAGCCAGCATAAGATTTAAATACATGTAATAGTCTATGATTTATTTTTATAATCTGATCTTATCTACATCCTGAAGATGGCATCTACGATAGGACTCCTGGATTTCTTGAACTAACGATTCGATGTTTCACATATGAAGCGCCACAGCTTTCATCCTTCGCAAGGGATGAATTCTTTGCTCGATGTCCTGTTCACCTCGACCAAACTTCGCCTTGTTGTACGGACTGATCACTAGCCCAGTGTAATTCTCGTTAACGATAACGATAACGAAAATGTTCGTTGTCGAAAATAAAATGATTTCGTTAACGATAACTATAACTAAAAATATCATTAACTATAACTATAACTATAACGAAAATATCTAATAACGAAAATCCACCTTTATTTTCGTTAATACAAAAAAAAATAGAAAGTGCAATGTGGACGATTCGACATAGGCCTGCATGAGAACATAACAATACGCTATAAGTAATAGCCTATATTCGCCCCGAATTTTTTATGTGTGAATTAACCCAGTAATATAATATTATATAGTGCGGTATTTTATTATTAGCGGTTTTGTAAACGTTTCTATTGCGATTGCGACCAAAGTTGACTAGCCCAATATCGTAAAATTAGTAGTCATAGAAATCTTGTAGTCAAAATGTCTCTGAAGCTTTTTGATTGATATGACTGGATTTTTGCACGTATTGTACATTATCAATCATTTATTGCTTTCCTGCTCTCTGTGTAGGCCTATTTGTTAAAACATTAGTAAAATATGAAATTCTTTTCTACATTGACACAGGTATCATCATTGATCAGCAAGTTCCAGTAACTTTAATTAGTGATTTTTTTATTATGCAATTTGTCAGTTCCTTTGGAAAGTCGTGTATTCATGAAGCTGAATGCAACCATGCTTCAGAGGCCTTCAAAGCTCTGAGCAAATTGTGAAACAGCGTGTCAATACGTACAATGTTGCTCATAGCCTTAATTATTGTAACTCAGTAGTAACTAAAATTAACTAAAATTAAAATGAATTAACTGTAACTATAACTATGACTAAAAAATAATACTAACTATAACTATAACTAAAAAATTTTTAAACCATTAGGCCTAAATATAAGTCTTAACTGTAACTATAACTAAAATGAAATCTGTAAGGAGAATCACACTGCACTAGCCATGTTTTCTCTTCACCGCTTCCCCAGATAGTCACCGACTCTGACTCTATCCGTTGATCCAGTGGAGACCAATTTCCATCGAATTGTGAATCCACTCACACTCCACTTATGTCCTGATTCGCAGTCACTGCTCGCTCAAAGTTGTCGCCACTCTAATTTCGTTAGCAGCGATGCTTGTATTTTTCTTATTAGGCCTAATGATGGAAATTAAATAATTATAACTAACGCACATACATTTTATCTTAACTTGCATAATAAAATCTATGCAATTAAATTGACATAAAACGTAGATAAATCAGAATTAAAACGAATTGGTCACACCCTAATTAATATCAATCTTGTTTGTTTTTTTTAAATCTTGTACTGCAATGATTTTGTTACTTAGTTGTTTGGCTATGATTTAGCCCTAACATTGTTATTTAAGTTGAATTTTTTATGACTATCATATTATCATAAAAATCGTCTTGCCATCAGTAAATGTAATATGGAAAAGGGGCAGCCCTGCAATAGCGGATTATTTTATCCTTTAGGGCTGTCCTGTTGACGGCATCAGCAGATTAACTTTTTTAAATGACTGATTGTTAATAATTAATTGTGCTGTTGTTGATTCAATAAATGGCTGATAATTATATATATATATATATATATATATATATATATATATATATATATATATATATATATGATCAATGATCAAAAGGTAAGTTCAAGTTCAAGTAAATCAAGATTATTAATGATGACGTTAATTATTATTAGCCTATTATTATATACTACTAGCATTTTTTACCCGGCTTGCCCGGGTTTTCGCCAAGCGTAATTTTTAACGGCTGCAAGTAAAGGCTACTTACTTACTTACTATATATGCTGAAGGGCTTCAAATTTTTTAACGTCCACATATCTGAATGGAAACGATATTTAGAGGTGAAAATAGTTTTTCCCAGTGTATTTGAATTTAATTACCTGTGCCTTTCTTTAACGGGCATCGTTATTGGTTGCGAGAAAACGGGCATCACCTAGATTTTAAGGCGTTTGAATAAATGACCACGTCAAAATTAAAAATGTCCGTAGGCTATATTGGAATTTAAAGTATATAATGAGTTGAAAATTATAGTACACACAGGTTATGTCTACCTTATATATGCCTATTATTTGTTCCCCAAGCTAAATAATATAATAGTAGACGAAGCTCGGTCGTGTTCCATTATAGTGATCTTAATTTTTCGGAGCGAAGCCCGTGTTTTTTTTAATTTCGATTGCGCCTGATTTGCATATTTAGCCTCGCGTGACGTAAGACAAAATTTCTCTTACGTCGCTCACGCGAGGCTAAATAATATGCAATTTAATGGCCAACGTTATTGGTATAAAGGTAGGCTACTTCGTCATATCGAAGTTTAAAATGTCCATATAGACTATATAAGCGTTTAAGTTAAATTGCAAGCTGAAAATAGGCTAGTAGCCTTAACCTACACACGCCCGTAATAATGTTTTGTAAAAATTTTCAATTCGCTAAACCGTTCCCTTTCAGAGCCTTTAGACTACAGACAAACAAGCAAACATAGGCTACATACAAACAAACAAACGAAAGGATAAACTGTGAGAAATATAGTATAAGATTAAATTTACACTGTTACTTTTCATTAGGCCTATTATTATTTTTTAATTCTTGTTCGCACATCGTCAAATTTCGTTATATTACATAGAAATTGTTTGCCGGTAATGGTTACATAACACATGCAATTTAGCCCTGTCAACAGAATATCAGGGTAGAGAAACTATGATTAATAAATGTGATTTGTGATGCCATTATTTTGCGCACGTAGATTCGAATGCCTTCCGGACTTCGAGTGAATGTTGATGTACATAAGCCGTGGTTCAACATTTACGTTCTTTTGCCGCCTGAGTATGTTGGTAAAACGGATTCCAATTCTATGTGTGGGAATTGTGATGGAAACAGATTTAACGATCACAACACAAATATGACCAGATTCAGGTAGACGTAACTTCACTTGTGTTTCCTGTATTTATAACGTAAAATTTAACTTTCTCATTGTCCATTTCAACCTTTGGCAGGGAACCACTTAGATTTGGTTCCGAAGCGAAGAGTAGTGGTCTGCAGAAAAGATTTGAGAAAATTATGCAATCCAAGTTATTGTAGGCATGTAGCCTAAGTAAATACGTGTGAAGGTTATGTTGGATGTTAATGTCTGATGCATAGTAATGCAAATGAAGACGTCACACAGGCATCCAGACTCACCTGTTGGTAGACTGTTAACTCAGAATAAAATGATTTTTAACATAATTATTATGCGGACTATTATTGATGCTCTAAGTTTCTTCTCTTTCTAATTTTTGCATCGTTTGGCTGTTGTTTTGCCTCTTAATAAAGTAATAAAGTGTTCATATCATAAAGAATTTACTTTAAAGTAAAACGTAGTGAGGTGTCCTAGTGATTATTCTGATATTCTGCATCTGTGCCTGTATCAAGACTATCAAGGCATTTAACTTATCTGCTGTTAATATCACTCAAAGATGCTGCTATATTGTCAAATCGATCGATGCATCTTAAGGTGTTCAAAAAAGTATGTGGAGTAAAGTCGAGTAAAAAAAACATTAATGCAATAAAAGATTGTTCAAGGGGTAGGCCTACATTCCAACACAAGAGAATCACGATGGGCTCGAGTTGATGCGTTGAATTGACGCACCTATAAATCACCACGGACAGAAGAGCACAACTGTAATGTTTTTAAAAGATGATTGGCGTTGAACTGAATAGGCTACCGTTCGCCAATCATCTGAACAGAGACTACTTGGTGGTAGCGGTACTATTCTAGTGTTGGCGTTTTTTCCTTGCAAAGTTCATCACGACGCTTTGAATAAGCAACGTTTTGGCCGTTCTTACGATTTTATCATTATCCAACCGATGACCAATCTTACACCATCTCGACTTGACTGTCATATCAACGTTCTCGCACTCTGAGAAACCTTACTTATTGGCTAACTTCTCCCTCTTAGTGAGTCTCAAGTTAAGTTGACGTTTCCGAGTGACTCATACGCCTATAATTATTCTCTCCCTTTCTGCGCCTTCGTCAGGACTCCCTCACACGTCAGTCTCCCATAACGCCCCTCCAAGTCCTCCCCTAACGTCGACATTAACACGCTTAATTCTACGCATTTTGTTCGCGTTTGTTCAAATGCGCATGTCCTTGTTCTGCACGACTGTGTCATCATGTTTATATCTGCACACTGAAATTTCACACTAAATGCGCATGTCCCTCGTTTCCATGTCAACACAGGTATATCCAAGCAATGTGTTCTACACATTTGGTCAAGTTCGCAATGCGCACATGCTTCCTTTGCCTCAACAATAAGTACATAACATTGCCAACCTAGCCCAGAGCTCGTTGTTGCGTACAGAGATGATGTTAACAAGTGAGGCACGTCCCAGAAAGAGAACGCTCAAATGTTATTTATGCCTCAACAAAGAGCCTAGCTGCTGGTTTCTCGAGTATGTTCCGCATGACATTGCATTAACATAATTTTATTTTTATGCTCTTTAGATAGAATCTTGAGATGCCACTTAGATATGTGTTGTATGTTGATGGTATTTAAACAAAATGACAAGCTCTTGATGATATTTAAAACTGAAGGGCATTTTTAGGATGTTTCAAAATAGAACGTTGGGTCACACGAGGATTGAAGAGCACATGGGCTACGAGTAAAGATAAAGCTAGAAATATCACCAAGTTCTCTTCATTGCAGAAACTGCGCCATCCCTGAGTTTCTCATTCTTGCAGGCTCTCTATCTATCTATCTATCTATCTATCTATCTATCTCTCTCTCTCTCTCTCTCTCTCTCTCTCTCTCTCTCTCTCTCTCTCTCTCTCTCTCTGTCTCTCTCTCTCTCTCTCTCTCTCTCTCTCTCTCTCTCTCTCTCTCTCTCTCTCTCTCTCTCTCTCTCTCTCTCTCTCTCTCTCTCTCTCTCTCTCTGTACTAATCCTTATTTATCCTCAGAGAGGACCGGCGGAGGGAGAGAGGAGAGTACGGGGATTTATTAATTCATTAAAGGAACTGAGAATCGTGGCGAACTCCGAAGAGCACGCTGGCTGGAGGACGGAGAGGGGGCTCTGGGGTGGCTTAATAAGGGGCGGAATTGAAAAGCGTTCCTCTCATGCTCGGCCGTCGACCTAGGACGGTCACCATGGTGAGCCATTGTTCGCCTGAGGGGGGATACGCCCATTTAGCTAAAATTACGAATAATTTACATGCAACTCAGACATTGTGGATTTTTCAACATATTCCAAGACATATCTTATTTAATTCACCGTTTATACTAAAAGGTGCTTTGCATTGTATCTGTTGTTTTCAGAATTCCGAAAGAATTAAGTTACTTTAGAACGCAACCTGCTTGCTCTACAATATTCAATACAGTTGCGACTAAGTGCGGATGCAACACTACTTATCCGAAATGTTCTAACAAAGATCCGACGCTGTGGGGTACTTCGAGGCCGGATAAGCCATTTGCAGGCAGATGGAAATCGAAATTAGTTTGTAGTCATACTCCAGTTGCCGCAATGCCATCGTCGTTGGATGATAGCAGTAATGCTGACAATGACTTCATTCTGGATGACGATATCTTGTTTCCTCCTTACACCTACGATCCAGATTTTGGTGCCAATGTTTCGTTTGCGTGGCCAACACCGAAAAACAAAACTCAACAAGAAGTCGAACAGCACTGTGCCAATGTGTTGCAGTCGTCCCCGGCTTACGCGGATTGCAGCGCAAACGTAGACATGGCAACAATAATTGATATGTGTGCCAGTGATATACAGGTAGACCAATGAAACTGATTTTATGGCTAGAAAAATTTGACGCTTTTCTCCATCCTGTGCGCCTTCAATATTACGAATATTCCTGTCGTTAAATGAAGCTAGCGATCTTCATTTAATGATAGGCATATTCATTAGATTGAAAGTCACAGTCAGATACAAAAGTATTTCCAGTAGCATTCAAAGAATCAATGTCGATACTGTCAGTAGTTAAATTTCAAGCACCAATCCAAACAGGAGATTTGTATAACTGTTGCAGCTATCATAGGTATATTCAAAAGATTGAAGGCCGCATTTATCTTGAAGCAACAATCGCCTACTTTATTTCATTCGATATAATTTTCCGATGAAATTCCATAAGGTTTGCATGTATGTGTGTATGCGTGTATGAATGTATGGATAAATGTTTATATTTAAGTTAAATAAGTATGCATCTAAATGTATGCATGCATGAATGAACTACAAATTCAATATGTATGCATGCATGTATTTATGCACATGCATATGTATGTATGTATGTAATACATACATACATGCATACATGTGCATACATGCATACTATGTATGTATGCATATGTATGTATGTATGTATGTATTGATGATGGATGGATGGATGGATGGATGGATGGATGGATGGATGGATGGACGGACGGACGGACGGACGGACGGACGGACGGACGGACGGACGGACGGACGGACGGACGGACGGACGGACGGACGGATGGACGGACGGATGGATGGATGGATGGATAGATTTCTGTATGTTCAACGGATCTCTCTGACTTCTGTTTTGACCAAAAACAAACAAAAAAAGTTTATTTCCTAACTAAATCATATCGTTTTATTAAATTTCTGAAGATTGCGGATGACTGGATCTCAGTTAGCGCTTACATCTTCACTTTCGAGCAAGAATGCCTCAACAATATTGCGGAGACCATAAACAGTTCAGATGCAAGCAACTCCAATGAAACATTCGACTCACTGACATCAGTATCTAGGAAGATTTGTCCGAACCAATGCAGTGGCCATGGAACATGTTCAGAAGCAACTTGCATTTGTAACACAGGTTCAGTAATTGATTTGTTATTTTATCAGCGAAAGTGATTAGCCTAGCAATTAAGTCTAGAGTGGTTAGCATGTTAAAGCGTAACGCGAGATTTTGGAGTTCCAAATTCCTGCCAGTACTACAAGACTATTCCAAGACTTCGGCTCCACTTGTGACTCGTAGCCAACTCAGCTATAATGAGTACACCGACCGTGCAATTTCGGTGGGAAGATGAGACGGCGAGGGGAGGAATGGCCACCCGCCTTCAATATGCCGAAGCTAAGAAAATGCGGTCGCTGCCACTTCATACCCATGACTGCCTCTGGAGGCAATTTTAAAGGAGGTGTTTGTACAGGCCTGTTGTACAACGACAAGATAGTTGTTGTCAAAAAAACGCATGCTTTGGCTAATTCATTGTTTGAATTACTTATCCAGGCAATAATTGTTGATAACTGTGGTGTGTAGGCTAGACTAATTATTATAGAACATCTCAAAGATCATCAATTCTTTTACGATCTCACTTAGGCCTACTTGACTTCTCGCCGACTACTAACTAACTCATATTGTTGATGGTAGGCTACATCGGAGCCGACTGTAGCATCGACCAGGCTCTTCCGCCATCTTTAACCGACATAAGTAGAGGAGGAGCGTGTGACGTACGCAAGCGTCCCTGTGATGTCATCAGCGTCTATGGAAGCGGCGTTGCCTTTTCATCAGCGTTGAAGTGCCGCTTCGCGGTAATCTACCATACAACGTCTAACTAACATAAATACAGAAAGCTTATTAATACTAATGCTACATCAATGGCTGCAGATCAGTGAGAAAACTATGAGCCCTGCATAGCCCGCAGCTGCGGCGCTGGCTTGAAGTAAGTGTAAGTAAGTATAGTCTTTTAATACACCTAATTGCAAACGCACATTTGGACATTGATTATGTAAAGTAATGATAAAACAGCGAAGTAATAATAATGAAAATAATAGATTATAAATTGAAATTAATTTGATTAGTTTGAATCTGAAACGAGGGGCCTGTTGATACCCTGTGAACTACAAAGAGAGCTTCTTTGAATAATCTGGGTCCCACGCTCTCCCTGGACCTGTATCACATAGGGCTCATATGGCTTACTTCAAGGCTCTGTTCTGGAACCACTCTTCTACATACTCTATGCCGCTGACATATCGGGTATAATCACTCTAACAGGGGACTTGCCCGCCAATATACCGGACAACCCTTTTCTCACACAACCAGCACATGCCACCTGAGTAGACAACTAAATAGAACAAACAACCATTTCGCAAACAAAACATCAAATATCCTATACACTATGACTTTATTGCAGTGATTTCTATTAACACGAAAGTTCTCTTGCATTGAATTTTCTTTCAGGACCAAAGCACCGGTGGTGAAGGAGTAACAGATGGAACGTTTATAACTGCTTTGGAATACAGTTGTCCAGTACCAGAAACGACAACACATAGACGCAGAAGATCTGCATCAACCAGGACAACAGCCTTGTCTACGAGAAAAGTGTCTATAACGGTTGATGGCGTTCTCTACAGCAACATCCTCGATTTTGTGCTGTTTGACTCCGTCTGTATGGAATGCAACAGCAGTGACACCTGCCGACAAACGGTATCATTTGCAGTCTCATCAGACCAATACTATTCGCTTTCATATTACCAATTGTGGTGCTTCCTTTGTTGTTTATAAAATGTGTTGTCGCATCGACGTATCTTGGGTGGACACAGCATAGCACAGCTAAGGTTGTACTGTGAAGTGAAGCCTGCACCTACTGAACTTTCTGCCATGCATGACGTCAGGCAGAGCTCATTAGCATAATAGGTTCTGTGTCCATCCAATCAACGACCTCATATAAATAACGCATCCAATAAAGTCGACGATTTGACGTCATGCATGGCAAACGGCTAGGCTTCTGTCTGAATCTCTTATGCTGTGTCCACCTAATATACGTCGATGTGTTGTCGCTATACAGGATCACATGCAGATTTTACTAGGCAAGTTTAGGCCGATAAATAATCATGCTACAAAACTTTATTGCTGCTTCTGATTTTATACTGTTGCTCGTTTTGATCTGTGCCATCGTTTTTGGATCTCTTTGCGTGGAAGTTGAGAACTATAACTTGATTGTCCAATGCTTTAAATAAATCTGCGACAGCATTAAACGAAGCAGTCATTAATGTTAGTTCAGGTTTTCGAAAATCTGTTACAAATTGGCTACAAAGGCATATAGATTTTGATTTTAACCTAATGAGTATGATAATAATTTTCTGAACTTTTATCAGGATAACGGCTGTCTAATCAGTGACGAATGCTTTGCTGACAAAGCTGTCAACCCCGATGATTCCTGTTTCCAATGCGATCCCAGTGTAACCAAAAATTCGTGGAACGACATAACAGGTTAGCTATTGTTTCCTTTAAACGATGTGGTGACCATGACCATCCAAGGTTCTTTCGCGTCAAGACTGTAGTTCAATTTATTATGATGAACATTAGTAAAATGACTTTTACTAAGGCGTCCAGGAAGTCTTATTTATATTGTTATAATATGAGTGTATTACGTACACATAATTATAGGTCTATATGGAGCGCACTTGTCAACCTTGTGGTATGTGCAGATAGGTGTTTGTAGAACGTCAAAAGTGTCCTTGACTTGTGTTGCAAGTAATTTTCTTGCATTTACCCTCTCGATGATACAGATGCCACCCTGTCGCACTTCAACTCTTGCTCATCGTGCCTTCTTGTGTACTGGACCATCCTCGTGGAAATGTCTCTGCCATTGCACTTACGTACTGTTGCCTTTGACTCTGTACAGCAAACATTTGCGAACTGTCTTAAAACGCACGTGTGTAGTAGAACTGTAGATCTGTTATATAGTCATAGATGCGGGGCATTTATAAGATACTTGATTCACGCTATATTAATTGTCCTGAAACATACATAACTACATATATAAATATACACAGACATAAATACAATCGTCTGCAAGTGTGATGGCTGAGCATTGTGTATTAATGATAATATTTTGCACCATTTCAGTTGTTGAAAACTGGAAGCCATGTACGAGAAACTGTGACGTCGGGGTTGCAACCAGAAATAAGGTTTGCGGAAGCAGAATCGTTGACGAAGAAACCGATTTCTGCGAAGTACAGAACTGCCCAGGTTGTGTTTAGCGTTTAGTTCACTGTCATACTTACTGTGGACATTGGCTTCATCAATATTCTTTATGTCATTTGCTGCGTATCATACGCATGTGCTCGTTTTTCATATGGGACCATATCAAGTATAAATTAACTTTGAACCCATATGGCAATGCTGTCATAGGATCTTCATATGTCCTACATATGACGTTGTTTGTTGGGGTTATTTTCTGTTTATATCTTTCATTTTACAACGCCATCATAATCAGTTAGGCTATATGGCGCTAAAGACCGTGTGCCCAGGATTTACAGCGCGTCCGTCTCAAAGAAGGATCGAACCTGCACCCTTGGAGATACGAGTAGTGCATTCGACCTATCAGCCGCTAATTAGGGAAGCAGTGGTGGTTTTTCTGTTTAACGACTAGCTGTTTGGTAACAAAGACCATTAGCGTCGCCCTCCTCCTTTTTCCAGGCTTGGGACTGGCACTGTCAGAAAGCGAACAGTGGCGGAGTTAATTAGGGAAGCATTGCAACCAAATTAACATAATATTGCACAGCTTTAGAATCTGTCATGAACTGGCTGGTACATGTGCACCATGAGTGTTGACGTTTCGAGTGTATTTCTTTCGTTTAGATAATGCTGAACAAAAAACGCAGGGTTTTGGAATCACACTTTCTTCTGAAGACTTGAAACTAGTAAATACTTATTATTGCTTTCACCATCTGTAAGGCGGATAAATAGGTGCCATTTATGACATTAGGCTATTGAGAGAATGATCATTTATTATGCAACAAAATTACTGTTGTCTGAAGACCATTACTTTTTATCTGTATCCTTTTGCAGTCAGAGTTTTGTTCCCTTTGATGAGGTTTATGGATTTGCGGAACATTTTGTCATTCTTAAATAATTAATCTGCTATAGCTGTCGTAAGACAATGAGAAAGCTAAGCGTAACTGTGTGTTGTAATTTATTTTTAAACGATGATTATCTTATATTTATTTGCCAATTTTGATATGCTCAAGTTACGTTTCTGAAGTCTTTCCTCTGCGATCTATAAAGTTCATGTGAAAATAATAGGTGCACTGGCTCGCGATACAAATGTAAAAGAAAGATGCAGGCACGCGCAACAATCAAACAGAATTTATTTATGCTTTGATATTAGTGCTTCATTATACTCACCTTCTGAATAAGTGGGCCTACGTAACGTACTATTTCAGATATTGATAGATCCTGTCTCGTCTCTTGTACCATTTGCCACTGCTCTAAATCAGTATTGTTCGGAAAATGCCGCAGCCTGTTGCAACAGCATTGGAATTCCAACTCGGTACGATAGAAAATTAAAATTTATAAACTAATGCGTGATTGTAACTTACACCACATTAAATTGTATATTATTTGTATGCATTTATATATGTAATTATGTATTTAAGACAAATATAAAGCGTATATTGAAGCAATGAATGAAGCCATATTTTCATCATTATTACTTTTTAGTTATCGGCATGAATGTTTTGTCATATGTTTCGAGCATGTTTAGTTGTTAACATTTACGGTCACCTTACTCCTTTCGTTAGTCCTGGCCGTGATGATATAGTCACCACGTGATCTTTTCACAGGGATAATTGTCAATCCGGCAGGAACTATTTCAACAGGTCCATTGTCCAAAATACATTATATATTATTGAGTAACTCCTGGGCGGGATTGACAATTTCGCTCCGCTGGCTTGTCGCCCTAGAATTAACCGAACTCTACCATACTCATTATCTGTTTTAAGTTGCGGATGAATCAACTTGAATTTCCTTCTAATAAACGAATATTTAATGATGACTGTCTACCTTAAGCGTCTACTTCTGCTAAACAGTCCCATTATTACAAGACAAGACAATCAACACAAATAATGGATGTTCATCGACTCTGCTTTATCGAACTATTTCTCTGCTCCACATCACGTAACGCTACAGAATTTAATATATTTAATGATCATACAAATTTCAGTTTAAGCTTGACTCTTCCCTCAGGTTCACGGAGCACATAACTAACCTGATTCGTTCCTGCTTCCTTCGACTGAGGCGGCTCAGAGCGATCGGTCTCTTCCTCTGTCTTTACCACCATGATAGTACACGCGTTTATCCCGAAACAGCGTCTTCCCCCTTCAGTCGGTCTTAAATGCTTCAGCTAGGCTCATAGCCCAACTCTCTCGCTTTGCGCATATCTCTACATATATGCTTGATGTCTTGCATTGGCTTCCTATCACTGCGCGTATCCATTATAAGATCCTCTTTCTAGTCTCCAAAGCGCAGCTGAGCATTGCCCCAGAGGATCTTTCTGAATATATGCGAAAGCCGTTATCTGCGACCTCATCTCGTTCCTTGCGCTCTCCTGATTGTCTAGATCTTTTTGTTCCTACTGCCTAGGAGTAGGACTGCCTTGGCTCAACGCCGGGCATTTACTGTGGTTGGTACCTCTACTTGTAAAGACCTTCCTCCGTCACTAAGGGCTAAACTAATGACAGTTTTTTTTTCTTTGGTGTCTCGTTCTTTAAAGACGTCTCTTTTCCGCCGGGGTTTTCGTACTGAGAGCGCCTCTGAAAAGTTATTCTGAGAGAGGCGCTGTATAAATCTTTAGATACGATACGATAAATATGTAACGTTTCTTCATTGCTCTTAGCGGTTCTGACGTTACGTATACATCACCAGACCTCCTGACCTATGCATCGGGTTATCCGGTAATCAACAGTACCGATACCAGGTATGATATTTATTAACTTATGACTCAATGAAGAAATATAGTATTGAATTGCAGTGCACAGTATTTTCGACGAACCATGTTTTAAAATAGACGAACTACTCCTTACCTTCAGTCACTACTAACTCCTTACATCCATCCTTGTTGCCTACGATCATCAAGTAGGCTACGGGTCTTTTAGCTGAGCCTCGAGGCAGAACAGTCATGGGCTCTCGTTCATTCCATGCTTCTGCCCCAAGTAATGGAATCGACTTCCGCTCTCTGTTCGTTTCTCAAATTCACTTCCTTCCTTCAAAAACCGGATCAATGCTCACTATTCCTCCTTGGCTTTCAAGCACATGGATATCTAACTGCATCTTCCTCTGGCGGCTGACTATCCGCTCCTCAGATTCACATTTCACATTTTTTGTGATCTTGCGCGTTACAAATTTAATTAATAATAATGTGGCACAGATTGGTAAACTATCTTACACCAGGCTAATACACAGCTGTTAGTTTTGTATTGGCTAGACGTAAGGCGAATAGCCTTTCGGTAAAAATGATGTAACTCATCGATTACTTACTTGAATAGTGTACTTGCGTCACTTTGTCGGCTAATTTGTGTAGACTATTCAACTGTCATCCCTCTGCTAACATGGTACACGGGTATCTCTAACTTTGCGGGACTTCAGTCCCTTCTGGGAACCCGATTGTTTCCCTCAAACGTTAATAAGATATTCATGTGATCTGTCTGTTTTAATTTCTAAACTTAAGTTATGCTCGTTGATTATGATAATTCTGGATCACTACTTGTATACTATTCTATGGAAACAATAACAGGATTGATTGATAAAATTAATATGGTGCATATAGCCTAATGCCTTTTAAAACTTATTTAATTTATTAAACCCTTAACCAATTAGTTAACTTGCCTGATCTTACAATTATGATGAATGAATGCATTTTCTTCACACGTAGCTGATAGTAAAATTACACCAACTTACACAGGATAAACTATTAAGACTGCAGTACTTCTTTTGGTGTATGTATTACAGCCTAAAGATAGTTGTGAAAATCGATCGCGCGAAGCTTGGAGCAGAGTGTTCTGGAACGCAGGCACAAGGATCGAATATTGTGTATGCTGATCCGAAGTTAATCTTCGATGCCGTGGATAGCGAAAAGAGCAAAATAGAACAGGTATGCTAAGTATTCAAATGTTTCTCCCTTGTTAGCTGCTTATATAATCTATATATATATATAATATATTATATAGGCCCCTATATAATCTCATCATCATTTATTGATCACTAATAAAAAAATTATACATATTGAAAGCATAGTATATTTTCCGGGATACAAAAGGCATACACAATAGGAATAACAGTGCAGCTTAATTATAGGGTCACCTATTAATTCTTAGCATTGAGATGGCAACCTGACATACCTTAAGATTAATAGAAAAATCAATGAAAAACTAAAAGAACAAAAACTGAGTCGAATACTTGATACCATGGGTAATGAGAAATAGAAAAGACTTCATTAACTGCATAATTATATATATACAATGTCATGTTTGTAACTAACTGTATAATGCCGAGTCATTAGAAACTTTTAAGAACTAACGCATCTGCTTCTTGACTAGTTTTAAATTTAGTACTGAGCGAATGCGAATGGGAGACGAGTTCCATGATGATGGACCAGCACCTTTAAGTTGCAAATAGCCTTGTATTCGTAGGCCTGAGGGCGAAGGTGCTATAGAAACGTCCTTGGAATCTGGTAAAATGGGAGTGGCATTCTATATAATTCTTAAAATAGTTATTAAAACTACATGTTGTAGTTTATGTTCATATTTGAACATCAAGATGGAAACTCGGAACTTATTATAGAGCCAAATTTCAATACGTTCAAGGCACAAAAGCAATGTTCAGCTATTAGATTTATATATAGCCTAATTATATAATGTATATATAATTTAGCCTATTTCATATATATAGGCATTATGCATATATACACGGAGTACCATCTTTAATACCATAGCAGACGTAGTTGAGTAATCAGATAGACGAATATATAAACAGACTTTCCGATAGCCATAATTAAGAGCCTATAGCATTTAGTTAATCACAAATCATTGAAAATAAGTTGAAGGAATGCATTGCAGTCACTGTTGATTTTCTGTTGGGGTCCAAATCAGTTTTGACCTATGCGATGTTCTCGGTGACTGGTGCATATAGATTGGGATACCATTGCTGACGTCTTCCTTCTTTCAAGCCTGTAATATAACTCACTTGTAGACTTCCGTCTCATCTGATTCAACTTACTTATCCACCGCAACCGGACGTTTTGTTTCCCTAACAGATTTAATTTTGACTTGACTTCTCGAACGATATATGATTTTTAAACTGCGGTTTCACCAAAGAGTTGCAAAGACGACTATCCATTGATGCTCATTGTATATGACAGCGGCGATACAAAAGTCATCAGTCATAATCTGAATCATGTTGAGTCATTTGAAGCATTGACTTCAATGACTTCTTATGTTACACCGTGGCTGATTAGTTGATCTTTAACCTTGGAAAGCGGAGTGTACTGTGTCGAGCATCCTCTGTGATGGTTACAATATAGGACCTCTAACGCACAATTGCTTAGCTCCATTCATAGATTGATGACTTATTTTGATTGTAAATATACACTGTGTCCACGATAAAGTAGATCACTAGACTTTGTAAAATATCTTGGTCAATTGTAGTACTATAGGTACTAAATTTGGTGCACATGAACTTCAGTCTATTCTATCTATACCCTGCAAATTTTATTACAATTGATGCAACGGTTACGAGGATATACCCTTATGAAATTGGGTGGTTCAGGAACCAAGTTACCAACACGTAAAACGCATCGACAGATTCGTGCGCGGCTGATCATCCTGACTCAGCACCAGTTCTTCGACAGCATTGATATTTGTTTGCGTCCGTGGTTTTGTTTGCGTCTCGTGGTTTCCTTGCAACTGATCCGGTTGTGGCAATCTTTTTTAAATGCTTGCTGACACCAGCTAGGGACCAATTTTTCATTGAAATTCTGTAATGAGTCTCCTACGCCATAGGGGCCCCCTTCGTCTCTCTCAACTCCTTGATTAAAATCTTGTCCTCTGCACTGAAAACCATTTCTTTACAACCAACTACTGTTACGTAAAACAGATCTCGTAGTGTAATTGTTTCCGAAAATGACGCTTATAAACAACAGCCAGTAGCCAGAAAAATGACGTAATTCTATGCGTTTTACGTGTTGGTAACTTGGTTCCTGAACCACCTAATTTCATAAGGGTATATCCTCGTAACCGTTGCATCAATTGTAATAAAATTTTCAGGGTATAGATAGAATAGACTGAAGTTTATGTGCACCAAATTTAGTACCTATAGTACTACAATTGACCAAGATATTTAACAAAGTATAGTGATCTACTTTATCGTGGACACAGTGTAGTAATATCTATAATATATATTTTATAATAGGCCCTATATATAATATTTATAATATATATATTTGCAATATATATATATATATATTGCTACAAAATATCTTTGTCACCAAATTCTCCGTCCCCCTCTGCCACGTCATTGCGTCCTCTCAGATCCGTTGACCGGCTTGACCTTTTCGTTCCCTGTGTTAGGACCACAATGGCTCAATCCAGATCCTTTGCCTGCAGAGGTCCTTCCCTATGGAATGGACTTCCTCTTTCTCTTCACTCTACAATTCTCTCTGGTACCATCTCTACCTCTTTCTCTCACCTTAAAACCTTCCTTTTCTCTCGGAGTGCCTCGCACTGGGAGCGCTTCTGAAAGGCTTATGCTATGAGAAGCGTTTTATAAATGATCAAGTACAATACAATAACCAATAAATAAATGTAGAGCTTAAAAATAAACAAAATGATGTTTGCTTCTGTAGGCTCTATCGATAACGATTGTGTCTGTGTGGTCTTCCGATGGGATGCATTCATCTACTCCGCGAGCAGGCACATCAGTTAGCATAATCTATAATCTGATTGGCTTCTGGGTGTTCGTCATCCTAGCATGGAA